>CM042431.1:4810000-5400000 GCA_023631565.1 Gymnocephalus cernua
TCTTTGTTAAATGAACAAATGATCTTTGGTTTATGTGGATTGTATCAAAGCAATTGAAAAAAGTGTTTGAGTTTTGAAAAATGTGTATTTTGATCATTGGTTGTGAGGTTTGTGTCTAGAGTTTTGAAAAATTACGTCAAGGTTCTGAAATTAGTAACAAAGTGACTGTAAAAAACTGTAATACAGTGCAGGTTTATATCCCTGGCTCCTTGAAAAGGTCTCCTGGGAAACTTCCTGTTGTGGAAACAGTATAGTCTACAGTATATATCAGTGGCACATATATATATATATATATATATATATATATATATATATATATATATATATATATATATATATATATATGTTGGTGGGGGTGGTGGGGGGGGAGGTTACCTGAGATGTTTTCTCCTCCCCTACCACCCAGGAGCTTTGGAAGCGTTGCACACAGGCATATCAATATCAGAACTATAGTGAGTAGGCCACTGGCAGCCGATGAAGGAATTTTAAATCCTCTTTCTTTTTAGAACTCAGTACAGCATGTGATACAGTAGACCAAAACCTTCTCATTTAGAGGCCAAACCTTGGCTCAGATATGTTATAGTTACTTATTATGTATCAGAAATTAAATCTTATCTTCTGCCCCCTTGTTATGTGGGGTCCTCCAAATTTCCCCTTAATGTCCAATTATCCGGTCCATTCCAATGCTCCCTTCAGGCCTTATCACTCAAAAATGTGTTTCATTACTATGCTGATGACACTCACCTTCAGCCAAATAAATAGAAGCAGTGACAGACCTGAACCCAGAAACCAAGTGGGTAAGTCATACTGAGACATACTTGCCATCTCTGAGTCTTAACCGAACATCATCTTGGTATGTGAACCATGCTCTGGTACTCAACAGGTACAGGTCGGGTTCTAAATTTCAGTCTGAAATTAAGATTAATGGGGGGTAAATCTGGAGCTAAATCCAGAGATGATTAGTGCAGGGTTTAAAGGGTTTTTGGCAAGAACAGAGCGCTACAACATCAGACAGATTTTTGTCCTGGTGGTTTCCAATCCTGCTCGATACATCTCAGTAGTTTAAAGTTACTCAGCAGCAAAAATAATTCCTTCCAGTGAACCAAGGTGTGGTTTACAAGGTTGCTGAGCAACAATGTTTCTTACCAAACAGGTACCGTGCAAACAGGTATCAAAACTCAAGGTTTTAATAAAGATGGAGACATTTTCTAGTGCTACCATTTAGTTTCAACATATTGGATGCATAGTGAGAGTAAAATGTGTCAATGAACAATATTAATTTAATGTCAGGTGAGTGTTTTTTTCATTCAGTCAGATGAGCTTATTTTTCATTCTAAGCATTCTTAATCATGACATGTTAATGCACATGTATAGTTATCTAAGCATTAGAAAGGCAAAAATGATTAATAGCTCTTCTTCACTCGTTAAACTTTAGTGTTTACTTGCCCTCTTCCATTTGCACACTCCACTGCCAAGAGGACACTGTTGATACTGCCTGAAATAGTCTTTGGTGTAACTCAGTCCTGAGTGAAAATACCCCTGCTTCATCACTTGAATTAGATCCTTTTGAAGTGGATCAGATACAATGGTGTGTGTGCCAACTCTGAAGACAGAGTTGGGGACAACAACCCAGGCTAATACAAGAGCGTGTATCTGTAGCCGGAACATGCATGGTGAGGTGTAGGTAGCTGTATAATCATGACTGCTAAGATTCAGATATGTAGTACAGTACCATGCATTATTTAAATTGGCCTGCAACTTTTAAAGACAGCTAACAGACATGGATAGGTTGCCGGCAAACTGTAGTGGCCTTTAATTGACACACAGTGAAATATGAAGGCACATTTTGAATATAAATTACATGCAGGTTGGAGCAGAGCCTCAACAGAATCTTCCACTGAGTAAGGATTTATTGTTCCAAAAATTGATTAATTGAAATGGATAAGCCCCTGCTAAAGTATTACTATCAGCAGTAATGCTATGATCACAAATTACAATTATGGTAATAACTAAGTTCCCACTTCCTAACTTTCTAACTTATGTTTTAGTCCCAAGTAATAGGAATTGTATTTAGACAGGGACAGTACATAATTACCCATTAGCCTTGTATAAAAACAAGGAGAGATGCATTGTACCAGTTTTAAGCACAGTTGCTATTCTCCGCCCGTAGTCCCTGGGCAGGTAGATAGAACAATACATTAATAACAGAATCCAATGCAAATGGAATACAAACACTAGGTTATACAATTTTAAAACATTGTTCACATTTAAGAAATATAATTTTCAGGGCTCACTCATTCCCACACCCTAAAACCAGGTTTGGGAATACTACACTCTCTTATTTAACTGTCATACTGTTGGATGTGTATGCAAGATCATATTGGTATATAATTGGTATATGGTACCAATTTGAACTTGCAAGAGAAGTGCAGAAGGACGATACATTTATACCTTTAATGGAAGCACACAGAATGATTCACAAATGTATTTCAGGATGTATATAAAATACTCTCTCCACCTAAATATTTTTAATACACAAAAAATAGTGATCATTGCATATACATGTAAAACAAATACACATCGTAGAAAATAAGGTTACAAACATATTTTTGATGCTCACACAAATATTTCTCGTTTTATATAAATGTGGTAGAAATAGTGAGTATTTATTTTGAGACTGCCCTGATATGGCTTGACTCATAAATGCATCCTCCCATAATGTTGTCAGACACATAGAATAATAATCTGAGTCTGTCAGCGGCAAAAACAGAACTTTTAGTGGACGCTAACTGAACATTTGTCCTATAGGGTTACATTGCAGCCTGGTTCACGGCTGCCGGTTACAGCGTAAACGCTCAATACTGGACCAATTTTAAAAATGATTGTTCCCATCAGTCACTTAGATACCAATGCATGGAAAATAAGGTCCATGTTGAAAAATACGGACCCTAGCCTTAGCCTTAGGATGTGAAAGTGAGTCCTGCTCCCTGCTGGCTGGAGAGCAGCTCTTCTGACGTGTGCAGCTATCCATCAACGCTGAGTGTGGAACATGAGCTTGCATTGAAGGCCTCTGCACTTGGCATGCCGGACATGGCTGAAATAGCACTTTCCAAAAGGTCTGAAACACAAGCTGCTACCCAGGCACACTGCCCATCTCTAATCCACACAGCAGCTAACTATCAGCCATACTCTGGTCAACAGCATGGCTGTCTGCACATGCACAGGAAGACAAAAGACCAGATTTTTTAAGTGGCATGTACAAGTAATCTAAGAGAATTTGTCACATTCACTAAAGGATTTTCTATAATTTGGCCTGTTGAAGGAGTTACATACACGTGAATGAATTTGGAGTTTGTAAAATCAGCTGCTGTATAATGGAATGTCTTATGCTGTCCATCTCACCTTCACAACCTCCCATTTTTGTCATGGACCGCTTTACTTCAGCTAGACGTTTCTTGGTATCTAACTGCATCTCAAAGCCTTCACTCTTAATTTCTAACATGTTGACAGCTGTAGTAATATGACACTGCCGATCTTGTTCTGTTTTTTGTCTGCTGCTTTCTGACAGCAGCTCTTCAGGCTCTGTGGTGTCAGATTGTTCTTTTTATTCCTGGGTGACATTTGTGTGAATGAAACTTGCCCCAAAATGTGCCTTATATAGCAGTTTTAGTCTCATATATGCACACCTTTTCATGTATATTTCATTAATTAATTCAGCAATAGACCTTTTTCACAGCAGACACCTTTCAAAAACAAACAAAAAGCACCGGTGTAACATTATAGGCCCCCTCCAGTGCTTTTTGACATTTGTAGGTCTTGTGAGCAGGGCTGAAGTGCAGGTTAAACTAATGGGGTTTATGCATGATGACTTGGCTAACATCTATGCAACACATTTTATAATGTCAGAAAGAAGGCTTTTGCTTTGTAATTTATAACTTAAGTTCAGCAGGGGAGCTGTGAACGCTTGCAGGCAGATTTGGTTTAGCCATCTGTCCCAAAATGGCTCGGGGAATGTAACAGAGACACACACAAGGGATGTACTCAAACCAATTGTGATGTATTAAATTACACAGGACATGGTGTGAAAACCAGCAATGTTAGCAATGAAAGCAATGCATGGGTGTGTGGCATGTGTGCTGTGAAGGTGTTGAAGGTGCAAAAGAAAATGATGCAAGGTATGAGTCAGCAGAAAGAAGAGAGACAGGACCTTCATATCCCAGTGATCCACTGGTGACCCTCCACTGACAGCCTAGCATCTCTGGAGGTGGACAGTGGGCATAACCCTTGATGTAAGCATACATATACTGTACATACATACTTCAGATTAGATTAGTTTAGATTCAACTTTATGAAATGAATGAAATGCAGTTTGCGTCCAACCAGAAGTGCAAAAAAAAGCAGAAAAGTGCAATGCAATATACAAGTATAGACACCATTACACCACCACCACCACCAGCAGCCTGCCCAGTGGTAACAAGGCATGATGGATCCATGTTCTCATTCTGTTAAACACCACATTCTGACTCTACCATCTGAATGTCTCAACAGAAATCGAGACTCATCAGACCAGGCAACATTTTTCCAGTCTTCAACTGTCCAATTTTGGTGAGCTCATGCAAATTGTAGCCTCATTTTCCTATTTTAGTGGAGATGAGTGGTACCCGGTGGGGTCTTCTGCTGGTGTAGCCCATCCGCCTCAATGCTGCTCACGAATGCTTTGCTGCATACCTCGCTTGTAACGAGTGGTTATTTGAGTCAAAGTTGATCTTCTATCAGCTGGAATCAGTCGGCCCATTCTCCTCTGACCTCTTGCATCAACAAGGCATTTTGGCCCCCCAGGACTGGAGCATACTGGATGTCTTTTTTTCAGACCATTCTTTGTAAACCCTAGAAATGGTTGTGCGTGAGTGAGAATCCCAGTAACTGAGCAGACTGTGAAATACTCAGACCAGCCCGTCTGGCACCAACAACCATGCCACGCTTAGATCACCTTTCTTTCCCATTCTGACATTCAGTTTGGAGTTCAGGAGATTGTCTAGACCTGGATATAATAATAATATAATATGTGACATCCTGTTTATGATGTATGTGTATGTTGTGTGTGTGATGTCTGTAAGCTAATGAATTTCCTCTTGGGGATCAATGAAGTATCTATCTATCATGTGATTTCAGTAGATATAAAAGAAAAAAGAATTAAAAAAATAAAATAAATGGATTCTGTGAATCGATTTTGAATCAGTAGAGCTTGAATCGCGTTTCAAATATGAATAATTTTTTTGAACACCCCTTATACATACATACATACATACATATACATAGGGCCTACATACATGCATACATAGGGCCTACATACATACATACATACATACATACATACATACATACATACATACATATACATAGGGCCTTCATACATGCATACATAGGGCCTACATACATACATACATACATACATACATACATACATACATACATACATACATACATACCAGTGATTCTTGAGATGAGGGACGAAACAGGTTTTGATTTTCTAAAAAAAAAACTTCATTATTTTAAAAAGCAGTGTATACATATTTGTTAAATGAGGGTTTGGGTATGTAACCATGTTTTGGAACAACCTCCCATTTTTTAAATATATATATAAATTAGAGGTTTGCGGGATCAGCACTGGATTTTTGTCAACACCATCAGACACATAGAAATGTCTATAAAATTATTTTTAATTAAACTATCACAGATATTTTGACTCTAAGCAGTTTTTAATTGTCTTAATCACCAAAAAATATTTTTCAAATAATCATATCACCTTTTAAAAGTTAGATTAGTCAATGTTTAATGATTGGGGTTTAGGTTGTATGGATTAATCAATTTATCATTTAATTTCCATAATGAACATAGATACTTAGAAGCATACAAATTACACAATAACTTTGAAAATGCAAATATGTTATTAACAAATATTCTTGAGGGAACAAAACAGCTCATCTTTTAACAAAAAAACAACAATATATCATTCTGACGGAGTTGACAAGGCATCAACGGTGTTGACACATAACTGACGGTGGTGACAAACTTGTAAGAAACAGAAAAATATTTAATTCAAAAGGACCATTGAACTCTCACAAATATTGTAACATTGCAAGATATGAAGAAAACACATTATATTACCAATTCTTCCTCTCATGGGAGTAGAGGGACTAGAATTAACTCTCTTCAAGTTTGCTGGTTGTTAAAGCATTGAATGACTTCAAGACCTCAAGCATCAGTGTTGCATTCTCATGGTACAGACACTGACAAGTCTTTCGGTCTGAGGCTCTTGGAGATGTAATGTGAAATGGACGCAATGCACAAAATGGTTTTGCTGGACAAATGCAATGTGAAGGTTTTGCAATGTGTCAATTAGAATCATCCTTTGGCGTTTTACTTTTTTCCTGGTAATGGTATCTTGCTTTTCTGTTGTCATCCTTGCATTGTTTTCCAAAAAACTGTGAACCATTAGGGATATGGTCTGGAGGAACCTAGGCTTTCTTTGTTTTGGTATTTTTTCTCTCAGTGTTTTGTAAGTCAGGCCAAACTCATGAACCCTGTGGATAAGGCGATACTTCTTGAGAATTTGGCCAGACAAAGACAGTTTCGGATGCTGGGATGCAAGTTTGCCTCTTCTGTGGGTGTGAGGAGCATTTCTTCTCATCGCTGCAGTCATTGCATGGTGGAAGAGCAGTGATCTTTTGATAAAAGGATTTCTGAGTTGGCTCTCTTGAACCATTTTATCTGTTTTGGTTTGAGGGGAGTCCTGTGTCTTTTCATTTTGAATACGTTTTCCACGTTCAAGTCGCTTTCTCAGCTTGTCTCTCTCTTTTTAACTTGTCAAGTTTGTCTTTCAGTGCTTTATCTTTCTGGAGTGTCTTTTTCTAGTTTTGCGTCTTTCCCTTTCACCAGCAACTAGCTGTCTACTACTCCTTGGCTCCTCAAAACTGATGTCCAAAGGACTCTGTGGTGGGGTGTCTAGATGCTTGCCTTCCTGTGCTTTGTTCTTGCGTTCTCTTGACTCTTTCTGTGCTTATTTCCAAAACCTTCTCTTATACCTCTTTTGTCTTTCTTCCAAATCAGTGATGTTTTTTTATTTTGCCCTCCTTCACCCTATTTCTCCATCTTTCCCTCTCATTTCTCAGCAACTCTTCTTTCAGCTCAGGCTGGCTATACATTTTTTCTCGCCTTCTTTTTTAATACTCCCTATTCCTTCTCTTTTTTTCCTCCACTGATAGCTTCTCCCTAGCCATTCTAGCCTGAAATGCATACAATTATGTGGTCAGTATACTTTTCTGATGGATAAGAATAAGCTTCAAATTATGGGTAATCATAAGCAACACCTTATTATTTGAGAGGCTATGAAAATGAGATTCAATTCAAAACATAAAGCTATATGGCAATTGGTTGAAATTCAAGACATGAAACTGAGCAACAGTAATATCAAATGTGTGGCAAGTAATATAATTGAAGTAAACTACACTAAAATGATGAATAATGTACATAATGGAATTTGTCAACACCGTCTTAGAAAGAGTCAACACCGTCAGGATGGTTCCCTGACGGTGTTGACACCTGACGGAGTTGACAAAATACCATGTTTCCTCTCATAACACATGTGCTTCTCACAAAAGCCATCTTGTTTTTCATTAGCTTCTTGTTACCTTTATACTTTACTTAAATTAAGCATTTATAACAGAAAATATCATACAAATCTTACATTACATTGTTTATGGTGTTGACACACTATGGTTGTGACATGCAAAGTATTAACAAGTAGGTATAAAATTATAAGAATATTAAAAACTTGCAAAGAGCTTGAGTGGTCTCACGGCATTTGAAAGAACAAGGAAGTGATAAAGGGGTCCTCAGAGTTTGGGCTGCCCTCAATTATTCCTGATTTTTTTAATTTTAAAATAAGGTCTGACGGTGTTGACAGAAACCCAGGACACAGTTAAATCGTCTTAAAAACACATTAAAATAAGTTTTTCAGTTTTAACTTTTGATGCTCATTAAATTAATTACTGAACTACTTACACATAGTAAATATAACATTTAATTTAAAATTACTTTTAATTGTTTTTAAGCTATTGTAGTGTAATAACACCTACTTCCAGACAAGGGTTTTTACAGACACTGGTCACATATCATATTATTTAGAATGAAAAAACATTTATAAAACGACATGAAATAATATTTAGTTGTGCTTTCATTATCATTTTTTGTCTTCTGGTTAAGTGTATGTTTAATATTATTTTATTTTTTTACCCACAAACTGTGTTTTATCTGGTGGACATGTTTTGTCCCTAATCTCAAGAATCACTGATACATATACATAGGGCCTTCATACATGCATACATAGGGCCTACATACATACATACATACATACATACATACATACATACATACATACATACATACATATACATAGGGCCTTCATACATGCATACATAGGGCCTACATACATACATACATACATACATACATACATACATACATACATAAAGACATACATACATACATATACATAGGGCCTACATACATACATACATACATACATACATACATATACATAGGGCCTACATACATACATATACATAGGGCCTACATACATGCATACATAGGGCCTATATACATACATACATACATACATACATACATACATACATACATAGGGCCAACATACATACATACATGCATGCATACATATATATATATATATATATATATATATATATATATATATATATACATTCATACATACAAACATACATGCATACATGTACATACATACATACATACAATAAATCCTCATCTGATTCGATCTGATTCCGACTCTTTCTTTCTTTTCCTGCTTGTAGCACTTTCCGGCCAGCTGGGGCGGTAATGCACCTTGAAGCTTTTGGTCAACCGAGGAGAAGAAGAAACCGAAGCAACAGAAGGAGAAGAAGAGAGCGTGCGCTGGCCGTGACGTCTCCAGTAATTTAAAATTAAACCGGGAAGACGAAGGGAGTATCAACACAGGAACACAGCTGGGTGTGAGTATCTTATTTCATAAATGTGCTCAAAGGTTATCGGCCACACGGAACGTTCCTCGCAGAGACAGTGCAGCCTGGTGTAAAGCTAATTATCTCCGTCTGTTATTAACGCTAATGCTGTCTGTCTGTTATTAAAGCTAAAGCTAATGCTGTCTGTTATTAACGCAAATGCTGTCTGTCTGTTATTAAAGCTAAAGCTAATGCTGTCTGTTATTAAAGCTAATGCTGTCTGTTATTGGTGGGAATGCTGATTCAGCATTCAGCATCTCCTTCTCTTTCTCTGTTTGTCTCTCTCTTTCTATCCCTCTCACTCTCCTTCTCTTTCTCTGTTTCTCTTTGTCTCTCTATCTCTCCCTCTCTCTACTTTCAGCCTTTTTAGTAAAATTATTTGAATTTTCACTAGACAGTATTTAGCTTCCAGCTTTTCAGAAATGTATTTGAGCTCTTAGGTTATATGCTGTTCAAGTTCCCACTTCAAAGTTTGTGCAGCAGTGCTATCCATTTGAGATTTTTCAAACAATGTTTCATATTTCTGCATTTTCATCAATGTCTCTCGCAGCATTTTTAAGTCTTCCATAATTATTCATGATTTTGAAATCCATTCAGTTCAGCATCAGCTTTTCAAATAGCCTTTTAATATGGCACTCATTTTATACATTAGTGGTGTTTTCAACTGTTCAAATTTTCCACCTATTCTCACTACTTCAGCTTCTTCTTACGGATTTAAGCTATTCATCCACTTTAGCTTTAGCAATTTAGCTATTCAGCATTCCCACACATTGTCTGCAGGAAATGCATTTTCTAGTTAAAACTAATGTTTGTGCTCTGCGTTACATTTCATATTACACATCATATTCCTTTGGCTCTGTATGTCTGTCTATCTGTAGCGTCACAGTAAAACTTGTGCTTTAGTAACGTTATATCAACTAATGTTAAAGTCCTCATGTGTTCCATGCAATGACCTGTAGTGACCTGCTCACATGTCAGACCTTCCTCACAGTGCTTCGCAAGAAGGTCTGGCTAGTCCACATAACATTCCTGTATGGGAGAAAAACATGATCTGGATTATTGTCATTTCTTTAAACCAATCACAATCGCCGGACGGAGCAACAGTGCCGCTGCAAAATAGCCTCAGGAAGAAACTTGGTTTGGTGGAACGTGTGTAGTTCAAAAGTCGTGCAACAAAAAACTCAGATTGGACAGATAGTCTAGCTAGCTGTCTAGATTTATCCTGCAGAGATCTGAGGAGCAGTTAACCAGAGTCCTCAGAATAGGGATGGTCATTCGATTAAATTTTCTTTGTCAATCGTCGGGAAAATTAATGATCAATTATCGATTAATCATTCATATTTTTATATTAAAATTCATTCATTAAAATTATAAATTAAAAACGCAATGAAAATACAAAAATACGGCGCGTTTTTCCTCGATGGGATCTTAATTACAAGAAGAACAACTTGTGGCAGTTAAACTGGAGGTTAGGCTAAACTAGGGCTGGGCGATATGGCTTAAAAATAAAATCTCCGATTTGATTATTTTTTAATTCGATTTACGAATTTTTTTCCGATTTATTTAAATTATTTTTTTTTCCCCCCCTACTTATTAAGGAAAGCAATAAGTACAAACGGCAGACAACTTACCATCTTCTCCACGGTGTATATGGGTTCCATGTCTTTGGCTATGTGCAAAGCGACCGCTTCGGTGATTGCTCTCCGTGCCCCTTTCCTGTCATATGCGGTGCCTTGTGCAAAGGATTCGGCTACAGTTAGCTGTTTTTTAGCTAAGGTTTGTTGGTCACTGCGGGTTTTGTCCGTCTCGGAGAGACTGGCATTTTTCATATTCAGCTGGATGTCTCTGTTTGTGGTGCTGCTTCCTTTGACTGCGATGGGCTTTAGGCAAATGTTGCGGCGCGGGGTTTGCTGCTCCACGTCTGTCGCAGCAAACCCAGACCAGCTCCAAACAACAGATGATTTTATTCCTTTCTTGGGAACAAACTTCCCACTCACCGGTAGCCATGTTGTCACTTGCTGTTGCTGTTTTGTGTGTGCTATGATGTTGTTGTTGTCACTAGCCATACTGCTATGTGAAACTAACTCTACGGAGGCTCCGGAGAGCCAAAAATGCACCATTACACAAAAACTATATTTTCCTTATTTTTTTAAAACCGGCCCCAACAAAAAATTCTAATTAATTCATTTAATCGATTTTTCGCCTAGGCTAAACTTAAAAATATATGCACTGCGGTGCTCTGAAGCAGCGGAACCTGCTGCTGCGAGCCGGCCTTCTTAAGCAGAAACCCTCGTTTGTTCCAAAATAATAAATAAAAAGAATCATGTTAAATAATAACTTAACCAAAAACACAATAATACTTAGATCTGACAGGTTTTGTCAAAATGGAACTCAAAACTATCCAAGGCACGGACAAAGCCTAATATAAAATAACCAGTAACTCGCATACAACTTCTGCACCAGTCTACTGGTTTTTGTTGAGGAAAAATAAGCATGTTGACATGATCTGGGATCAGACGCGACCGCTACCTGGTGACCGTCAGTCCAGCCGGCCCGGGGAACCTTATTCCGTTGTTCGTAGTAAGTTTCTACCAGTCTGGTGATGGTACGTCGTGACGGTAATTTTCCTCTGCTCGTTGTGCATCGCAGCTCCTCCGTGCTAACGGCGAGTTGATGCTAGGTTGAGACTGAGAGCAGGACGCACCGCCACCGACATTAACCAGGGTCGGATGCACTTTGTGGTACATCATTTGAGTTGTGGTCGTGTTGTACTTACACACGGCGTCGCAGTGAACTAAGTCTAAGTTTTTTTTTGTTTTTTGTTTTTTTTAAATCCAAATGGTCCCATGCCACACTTCGCCGTGACCTTCATGTTTTCTGAAAAACAGAAACTCGCAGGTAACTGAGCAGCCTATGGCGCCCCCGGGTGGTAAAATGTTTAATTGCTGCCACAGTGGAATTCATTTCATTTCATTGCTTCAATCACACTACACAACGCAACCTGCATTATTTTAATCAATGACAAATTAACGTGATCGACGAAATTCTTAATGATCAATTGTCGATCGTGGATTAATCATGCCCATCCCTACCTCAGAAATCCACCAGAGCTTAGAACGCCAACACAAAGACAAAGGAAGGGGCAAAAATAAGGGACATCTGGCAGCCCTCAATATAGACTAGCCTCTGCCTGTAGAGACCTGCTGCCTGTAGTGATCTGAGTGTGTCCCTTCCTCAGAACAATGAATGAGCTGGAAGATGTCAGCCATCACATCCAGGACAGGATCTCTTCCTTACAGCGCATGCTGGATCTGTCTGTTGTTGGTAGGACACCGTGATTTTATCACACTGCTAACATTTGATTTATTACGATGCAGAGGTTAAGTGTGTAATAAAACGTGTCATTGTGTTCTTTTTCTTTCTCCACATTTAGAATTGCCTCAAAATAAGATGAAGAAGCTTGGATACGAACTCTTTGTACTGGAGGGACTTCTGGAGGAGTTTGAAAAGTGTGTTGGTCAACAGAGTGAGCAGCTGAAGCATCTGAAGGTAGCGTGGAATCAGCTTTCATGCAGCTGTGTGCAGCTGGCACAGTTCATTGGTTTCAATTCAAACCTTCCCAGCACTGGACTGTTAAGGCCAATATTGATATTAAACCATATGTTAGTCAGCATTCTATTCATTTATTAGTAAAGATGGCACACGTTAATCAACATTTGTGTAAATGTGGCGGTGTTAGCCAGCTGCTAGCTTTCAACTGTAGTCCTTAAGCGAGCAGAGCAGGAAGCAGAGAAACTTAAGTAAAATCTAGGAGTGTAACGGTACTCGTACTGGACCATTTTGGACAGTACGAGTACAGGATTTTTGGAACGGTACACAGAATGCAATCTTTAACAGAAATGATTAGGCTTGTTTTGCGTGTGGAACATACTTCAATTCAGAGTTCCCACACAAACATATTAAGTGGCGGACCAAAAGTTAGTTTAGTCTCTGGACTGGACTGCACTGCACTTTGAGCAAGAGAAGATATTATGGACTGTATATGATGAAATTCCTTGCAATTGTACGCTTTTTTTAAACTCTTGGACTATTTGCTCACTCAGTTGTTCAGAGTGGTGAACCTCGCCCCGTCCTTGCTTGTGAACAACTGAGCCTTTTGGGGATGCTCTTTTTTTATACCCAATCATGGCCAATGAACTTGTTCACCTGTGGAATGTTCCAAACAGGTGTTTTTTGAGCATTCCTCAACTTTCCCAGTCTTTCGATGCCCCTGTCCCAGCTTTTTAGGAACATATTGCAGGCATCAGATTCAAAATGAGTGAATATTTGCAAAGAAACAATAACGTTTATCAGTTTGAACGTTAAATATCTTGTCTCTGAAGTGTATTCAATTTAGGTTGAAAAGGATTTGCAAATCATTGTATTCTATGTCCAAACTTCATTGGAATTGGGGTTTGTACTTCATGACCATCCCGTTTGATTGTTTCAGGAACTTGAGAAGTCTGTCCAGAAGGATTTGGAGGTCGTCCAGCACATTAAGGACAACGTACCTGCACACATGCCCCGGAAGAAAGAGCCAGCAAAGTGAGTTCTCCGATATGAAGCGTTGTTGTTGTTGTTGTTGTTTTTTTTTAATCAAATTTTTATTTTCATTCAAACACAAAACAAATAATGATGTACAGCGCCCCCCCCCCCCCCCACACACACACACATACACACACACAAACATACATAGAATGAAAAATTGTGTGTGTGAATTTTACAACTACGAATGCACCGCAAGGATGTAGATTACCAGCTTCATTGAACGCACCGTCTGTCTTCCGACAACAGCAGAAAGTCAAACTTTAGCGTTTAGCATTTTAACCGTGTTTAATCCAGCTACTAGCTAGCGGAAGGCTAACGTTACCTGCTGTTGAGTTGTTAAGCTGTTAACTATTCAAGATTCAAGATGCCAAGAGAAGTAGAACAGATACACAACGGACACATATTCACATTGGCCTCTTTGGCCCCATTTATACGGGCTGTCGACAGCTCCATATGTAACCTCAGGAAAAGTTAAAACCCATTGTCTGATGGTCAAAGTGTGAGGGGGGGGGGGGGCTTCCAGCTGTCTGTAACTGTCTCCGATATGAGTACCGTCAGCTCAGCCGCCACACCCTGCCAAAATCGAGCAACGGGACGGCACTCCCATACCGTGTGGAGGAGAGTGCCAGTGGTTTTTAATGTACACAGGGTGCATGAGGGATCATTGATAACTTTCATAAGATATAGCTTACGATGGGTCAGGTAGGTCCTGTGTATGAAATTATAATGGATCTGCTGGTGGTCAGGTTTATGAGAGGTGAGTTTGATATTGACCCACACCTTGTCCCAATCAAAATCCTGATCTAGTCCGGGGACATCACCCCTCCATAATCTGTCTACTGGGAGAGTTTTGTAGGTGGCCTCAAGCCTATAAGTACAGAGTGGATACCATTCCCCTCGCAGCTCTTTTAGTAACAATCAACTCATGAAGTGGATGTGTAGGCAGCGGATGCTGCCAAGGTACACCGTGTGCTTTAAGAGCCGCTCTTGGCTGTAAATAAAGAAAGAAGGAAATGCCTGGCAGATTAAAAATACTCTTAATATCTTGAAAGGAGCATAAACCATCTAAGCCGAAAATATCACCCAAAAACTGTATCCCTCCCTTTTCCCACTGAGAGTAGGTGACAGGTCTCCCCCAATCAGTAAACCTTTATTATTAAAAAATTGGAGACTGCAAGTGCCATCTGCAAGATATATCACAAATCCTTTCCACTGAGCACTAAACCTGGATCAGATGGGTCACAATGTGGCTGCATTGATTCTGCCTTACAGAGATATTTGCAAATAAAACGTCTGCCAAAGACCACGGGTGCACCATTCTTTCTTCCATTGTACGCCAAGAAACTGCCGCCTGAGAGTCAAACCATGTGACAAGGGGTCTAAGAGTGAAGGACCAGTGGTAAAGTTTAAAGTTGGGCACCGCTAATCCCCCGTCTAATCTCCTGCGCTGGACAGTGGCAGATCTAAGGCGGGGTCTCTTCCCATTCCATATGAATTTTAAAACAGCCGCATGAAGCTTACCCCAGTATCCAGCAGGGGGAGAGGGGGGACCATGGAGCTTACCCCAGTATCCAGCAGGGGGAGAGGGGGGACCATGGAGCTGACATCATTTATTCTAAGTGGTACATGGTGCGCCCCATGCACAAAGGCTCAGTCCTTAGCGCATCGAGTCATTCCCCCTCTCTCTCCCCCTGCTGTCCTCAGATGTCCTCTCAAATAAAGGCCACAAAAGCCCCCCCAAAAAATAATCCTAAAAGACAACCACAGCTTTAGCTCTGACTTGACTGATGTCTGGTGTTTAATGTTCCTCTCATGGCTCAGTGGAAGTCAGCCTGTAAAGGACCAGAGAGAAGCTGTAGATGGCCAGCCAGCCCAGCCGGAAAATGTCAAAAAGACCAACAAGAGCTTTGTCAGAGAACTGGAGGTCATCACTATGCCAGAGTTTCAGAGCATCCCTCAGTAAGTTCTGCCCCTCACTAATATCCAGCATGATATCATCATGATGTTGATATTGTTCATGATGTTTGTGGGACATGATACACTGGGGGAACATTGAATCTTGTGTGTGTGTGTGTGTACTGGTAGTGCTGGGGTTTGATTCCTGTAATGTTAGTTTAGACTTTTAATTATGATGACATGTATTTTGACCATATTCCTCAGCTCTACATGTTGATTGCATGTTAAAGATAACTTTTTTTAATATTGACAAGAGATGAAAACATGCTTTTTGTGTGTGTTCTCTAAAGCTGAGCGTTGTGTCCCACTCAGGTACATGAAAGGACGTGCATCATATGAACAACTTAATGCTGCGGTGCAGAGCATTAACACAGCGGCAGCAGCCAAGTACAAGATCCTCCGTCAGCCGCTGAAAACTCTCAACAATCACGCACGCAAGCTGCACCAGCGCTTCAAGGACCAGGAGACAAAAGACACAAAAGGTACACTACCAGGGACCGCTACCCTGATCACAGATAGGGATGTTACTGATGAACCGTTTCACTGTCAACCAGCCATTACTGATATGACCGGGCAGGATCTAATTAGT
This sequence comes from Gymnocephalus cernua, assembly GCA_023631565.1. Taxonomy (NCBI): domain Eukaryota; kingdom Metazoa; phylum Chordata; class Actinopteri; order Perciformes; family Percidae; genus Gymnocephalus; species Gymnocephalus cernua. The sequence goes on from CM042431.1 coordinate 4,826,207, forward strand.
TGTAGCGACGACAAGGGTTGGGTACCGAAACCCGGTTCCACTATGGAACCGGTTCCTACGTTTCGGTTCCACTTAATGTGTCGACGGAAATATTTTCCCTCTGTCGCTCCACAACGGACGTAAAAATATCCCACTTTCTCTGTAGTCTACCGTTAGCTAGCTACCGTAAATGTAGGCTACTTTTAAAATGCCATATTTTCCCTCTGGGCTCACCAAAACGGGTGTAAAAATACATTAATCATTCACTGCACGTGATTGCTAGTAAACATTACATTTTTTATGTCAATTTTCAAGAATCAGTTTAGGACTCTGAATTGTGAAGCCTAATTTACACTCGTGTGTAGAATCGATGGCGTAGGGTCCGGTGTAGACGCAGACCCCTCTGCGTCTACGCCGGACCCTACTCCTTAGCCTGACGTGCACCTCTCAAAAAATGTAACTACACGTCGCAGCAACACGTCGCTCGGCCGTGGCTTGGTAGTGTTGCATTTCCCCCGACTCATTTCCTGGTTCTCCTTCTCTATAAATGACATGAAATCAAGAAGAGGGTTAACTTCTCCTGCTCCAGGTTTCCCACCGTGGTCAGAAAGAACAGGGGAGACACACGAAGCTAATCGCTGTCACTCTCACTTCCTCCTCGCTCTAAAAAAAAAAAAAAAAGGGGCAAAGTAAACACACGGGTTACAATGGCTACAGAGATAATGATCAGTATGTTTGGATTATGCATTTAGTCGGACCATTAGATGAAACATGTAAAGCCCAAGACACACCAACCCGATGGCCGACCGTTGGACTGATCAGCGTTTGCGAGACGTAATATGTCTCCATAACAGCAGGCGGCGCTAATCTGTAGGGATGGGAATCGAGAACCGGTTCTTCTTTAGAACCGGCTCCCAGTGAATCAATTCCTTGGAACCGTTAGTGTACCTGCTTAACGATTCCGCTTAACGGTTCCGCTCGTTGCAAATGTGTCATGACCGTCACACACGCGCTGCGTTCTTTTGGTTACGCAGCAAACATGTCATCGAGGCAGAAGCGATCTAAAGTGTGGTTATATTTCACTCGAAAAGACGCCAATGCAGTCATTTCGGCAAAGGGGGGAACTACCTCCAATATGCAGAAGCATTTGGCCACACAGCACGCAATCCGTTTGCAGGACTGTCGCGTGTTTGATTATCTACTACTCAGCGACACAGCAACAACAAGTGAGTCAAGCAGCAGCGGAGCTAACGAGACGCCATCTGCTATTAATGCCAAAGTTAACTTGTCTATTTAGTTAATGTGAGCACCATTTCATTGTGTAAACTTTTACTATACGGAAAAAGACTGCGCCAGTTTCTGGTGGTGGAAGAAGAGTGACGCGTGGACAGTGTTGTCAGCTCTAGCTGAGAAGTATCTCTGTGTCCAAGCTTCCTCCACCCCTTCTGAAAGGGTGTTCTCCACTGCTGGAGACACCCTAAGTCCAGAGAGATCTCGTATCCTTCCTGAGAGGGCAAACATGACCATTTTTCTGCACAAAAATTGTTAATTTGCCCAAGTTGATAGTTGTCGTCTTTACAGAAGACTTCTTTCTATTTTGTATGTCAGTTGAGTTGAATTTAGTTTCAGGTTGAATATTCCCAAAGGCACAAGCTCTTTCTTGACTGTTTACAGTCTGTGTTTTTTGTTTTTATGCCACTTAAATGGCATAAAATTTATTTATTTTTTTGGCTGGACCAATGAATGTGAAAAAATCTATAGGTCCCTGGACTTTACTTTGTAGCTCACCTACTTTTAGGTTTGTTCTTAGGTTGCTACACATAATTTGTGTATACTCTGAGTATGTGCAATGTTCTTATCAGATATTAAAGCGAGTTAATACAAACAAATTTGTACTTATTTCCTCACCCAATGAGAATCGATAAGAGAATCGATAAGGAATCGGATCGATAAGCAATATCGATAATGGAATCGGAATCGTTAAATTCTTATCAATTCCCATCCCTACTAATCTGTATTGTCGCCCAGACATTTTGAACTGCTCTTCATACTATTCATCCTGCACATACACTTATTCTTACTGCTCTTATGTTACCACACTGCACATGGCTGTACATACTGTACATATCTGTCTATATGGTTCATCAGAATATCCATATTCTGTTTTTCTTATTATATATTCTGTTTATACACTGCATATATCTATATATCATTATTACTACTAGTATAATTTCACTGCTACTACATTGCACGTATCTGTACATGTTGTTCATACATAGTTCATATTACATAGCCATATTTATTCTGCTCTTATAACTGCAATATATTTCTTGTCCTGCCGATGCACCACCTGTCTATACTGTGTATATCACGTTGCACTTTTCTGCTTTTTTTGCACTTCTGGTTAGACGCAAACTGCATTTCGCTGTCTTTGTACTCTGCATAATGACAATATAGTTTAATCTAATCTAATCATATATCACAAATACATAAAACACTAATTTTGACAAAATATAAAGAAACGTGCAGTAAATAAAGAAAACGCAGGCAAATGCAGAAACAGGCTCTTTTAAGACCATGGATCAGTAGGACTCTGAGGGTCTGTATAACTTCAAATCTGGAACATACAATCATACTGTATAAAACGGTGTAGGAGAAGCTCATGAGTGTACTGCCGTGACGCAGCACCGGTCTCACTGTTGTGTTGAAATGTCTTCCAGGTCACTATTTTGTGGTGGAGGATGACATTCGTGAATTTACTCAGACGAAGGTGGACAAACGCTTCCAAGGGATTCTGAACATGCTGCGACACTGCCAGCGGCTTCGGGAGCTTCGAGGGGGGGGCATCATCCGATACATGTTGTTGTGAACCAACCTGACTTCATCCCATGAATTTGCGCTTTCACTGAGGTTGTTTTTTTTTTTATGTCACCATAATAAAAAAACAAGGCCAACACAGTTTGTGAGAATAAAATATGTCCTGGTTAATTGTAGTCCCAGTAGTTGCTGCATATTTCTGCACACTGTCAAACACTGCATGTGATGTTTTTGATTTGTCAGATATTTGACCTCATTGCTTGAAATGTATTATATATTCAGCACATTTTTCTGAGCAACAAGTGACATTGCGTCCATCACAGAATGTGAGCCCACTCAAATTGTCATCTAAATGTACACATTTAAAGATTTACCCATGGATATGCTTTAATGTGCCACCTGTATGTGCACATAATACTGCAATATGTATACATGTTTGTATGTTGTGGTATAAATGACAATAAAGACTTTTCTATGTTTAGACATTAACATTGTTAAAAGTGTCAACATCTTGCATTAAGCCAAACTAAAACAAAATCAAAGGAAAAAAAGTGACTAACCTTGAAATCCTTATCACTCACTATCCTATTTAAGCATGCACTCACGATGATTGTTACAAATATGAGAAATGCTCGGATTTTTAAAAGGTTTTCAATTTAAAGTTTTAACATTCTGTGGTCCTACTAGAATTACATTAGGTTTGTGAGTTGATGAAATGTATGTTATTGTTTTGTGTATACATATGTGTTTGGCTTATACAAATTCACTCACCTTATTGCATTGACTAACCTGAGGCCTTCTGGTTAAGTAGTTCAGCCTCGTACAAAATCAGAAACTGAATCCTACATTTACCTGTAGGATAGATAGCGAGACATGCTGCAGCAAGGATACTTTTTCTCCTTCATTTGCCATGCTACCTGTAAACATCAAGTCTTTACTGACGTTATACTTGGAATATTCCAGATCAGATGCAGAAACTGAAATCCAATTTGCAAATACGATTAGATTATAAAAATTAAATCACCTATTTGCATTGATTAAACTGAGGGCTACCTTCTGCAGTTTTGCTTTTGTTGACAATACGAATACTGTGTCAAGCACAAAACGCTTAATTCTTCTGTAGGTTAGTGCAGAATGCTTATTCATGTCACATGTTACTCCTGTGCTGGCATAAAGCTGAAATTTGACCTGGAGATAAGTCAGACACTGCCAGTCCAGTATTTGGGTCATAGAACTACCCTGGAGGCCACCCAAAAATGTCCACCCACCCTTTTGCATTGATTAGACTGAGGGCTGCCTTCTGCAGTTTTACTTTTGTCGACAATATGGAGGCTGTGTCAAGCCAATCCTACGGAGTCAGCAATCCAGTGGTAGTGGAGCTTTTGTGACTTTATTCTGATTTATAGTGCGGAAACAACTAACTATGTACATGATGAGATAAAGCATGTCATGTAATACAGAAGTGTTTTAAGCAAATAAAGCACAAGATATGATACATCTGTATGTGTCCCCAGCTGGGTAGTTTCACAAGGACAGCAATACAAATAAATAAATGAAGAGGTAGGCTTATAAAAAAAACCTAAAAGTAGTAATCAAGTGTTTTGGTTGCATTAGTGCATTTTAAGTAATTGTAATTTATTTATTTGAACTGGGACATTGCATAAAAAAACATTAATACATGTCTGGTGCCAGGTTGTAGCAAATTGCTAGTTTCTGCCCGTAGTCCCAGATAGATAGCACATTAAAATACAAAATATTTACTGTATACAATACAGATCAAAATCTACAGACATTGTTGTCCCCCTATCCCACCCCATAAACACACAGTCATTTAGCACATCAATTCACTGGTGGGAGCAAGTCTGCTTTGTTAACAACCAATGCTTGCTAAGCGTGAGAATGAGTGCAAGTTAGTGCATGAAATTAGCTCTGTAGGTAGAGTATTCCACTGATTTATAGCCACAAAGGAGAATGCTGTCCTCCCAAATGCAGTTTTACATTGTGGAAGACTACATTCGCCCCTTGTGGCTGATCTAGTTACCCATGTTGTTTTTTTCAGAGGAGGAGCAGAAGCATTATGAATTATTTAAAAAAATTAAGCAAACATTTGAGTGAAATATAACATTTTCAAGATTTTCATATTTAGTGAGAATATGACAGTGATGGTATGGTAATGACGTGACTTTTGTCATGGATCTTGAGGGCACTTTTATATAATGATCCAAGTGGCCTTAGGGCTGTTTACATGCCGTTGTGCTGAGCTGCATGTCAGGAAAGAGATCTATCTGAACACATCTGGAAACGTTCATGTGAAATGTGTTACAATTGTAAATATATAGCAGCTCTATTGGCAAAATCAAAGCCAGCAGCATTAAGCAGGTATGTAGGGCTGACGAAGCTAAGCAAAATCACTGTTTAAAATGAGTGAGAGCACCAATCACACACTGTTCATCACCGCATGCAGCCTTTCAAGAAGTGTTCCTTCTGTATGAGCGTTTCTCTGCTTCAAGGTGAACTTTCCTCTTCTACCACCAGAGGGCATCCTGTCCTATAGGAATCCAGCTGGAGACAACAGAACAATCTGTGCCTTCCAACACCCACTATCATGTGATTTAGTCTACAGCGGACTAACAGGATTTCTTCAGTATGCCTGCGCTGGCTCAGGGACGGTACCATGTGGCCCTGGGGAAGGGTTAGGGTTATGGTTAACCCTAACCCTTTGCAAAACTATTGTTTTGTAAATTGAACTTACCTAACACATACGGAAATAAACAGAGGAGAAGTAATAAAATAAAAACCTGAAACTTCACTAACTTTAATTATGTATTAATATTAATTGCTACAACAGAACATTTAACTTAACCCTCCTGTTGTCCGCGGGTCAAATTTGCCCCATTTTCTAAAAGTTTCTATGTAAGAACATTTGGGTTTCTTTCAACCACATTCAAAAGAAATAACGTGGATGGTTCCGTACAACGCTCTTCACAATTAAATGAAATGATCAGCTCACTACTTTCATTGAATTTGGGTGTTTTAGTCAATTTTATAGCATTTGAAAAACAAAATGATAAAATAACGTCAGAAAAAGCGCCGAAAAAAACGGCAAAATTAAAAAAAAGTGACAAAAAACTTGGAAAAAGTGACTAAAACGTCAAAACATTTCCAAAACATCGGGAAAAGTGTCAAAAAGACGACCAAAACATTGAAAAAAAAACGTTTTACACAGAAAAGCAAAGTTGCATGCGGTCGACGGGAAGACAACGTTAAGACACCTCAGCAATAACCCCCAGTCCGTAGCATAGGCTGTAATTATTAATAAATAGTTTATGGTCCGGAGTCACACAGTGTATCTCCTTCAGTCGGTTTTATGTTTTTCATAGAGGCTACTTTGGTCCTTTTCACACCAACAACAGGTTAGTCACTAAGCTGGTTTTATTGTGAAAAGGATCACCGGATGTGAGTAGTTTCCTCTTGTGGAGCTTGACGGGGACCGTCTCTCAGCATGGACCCAGAGCAGTGTGTCCCAACCAGCGCCCAGCAGCCTGAACACGGATCCGGACGGGACATAAACTCTGCTGTCTGGCAGGGTCGCGTGCGCTGATCATGTAGAGAAAGGACCGAGATGCGTCACAGAGTCCCGGGACATATCCGAGCGGAGTTAGAAGACAAAAGACGGTCCAATCTCAGTGCAACAAGGTAAGAAGAAGCTTGTACTGCCTGCTCTGTGCTTCGTGCTGCGGTGGGAAGTTTCTCCCACCGTACACGTACAACGACGCAGCTTGGTGGATGGCTACTTTTCCTTCTCTGGTCACAGTTTGTTTCTGCGACTGTTTGCAGCTCCGTTGATTCTGCGCCGCTTGCAGCTCCAAACAGCGACTCGAGCTGTAGTTGGACTCTTCTGCTGCTGGAACTCAGCGTCCTGCTCAGGGCTGTTTGTCTGGTCGATACAACTAGAGAGTGTGTGTTGGTGCCTACAGCTAGCCACAGTAATGGACGTATGTGGCCCTATACTAACCTATGGCGTCGCTATTAACAGCTTTAATGTTCTATCATTTTATTACAAAGTAACTCCTTCTATGGTGCGCACGCAGCAGCTGCGAATGATTTGCAAGTCTACTGTTGGCATGGAAAGTCGCCTTCCTTTGTGAATCCTTTCAGTGTTGGATGAGCTGGTGATGATGATGATGATGATGATAATGCAGACATATTCCAGCAGTGTGAGCCAGGCTGCTCTCAGCTGCTTACATGGTTCACCTCGCCTGACTCTAGGATGTATGTCTTCATCAGTGGAGTCTCAGCTCTCTGCTCTATTCCAAACTGTGGAGACAATCCTCTGAATGGGAGAGTTTGAAGAAGTCTGGCTGAATGTGAGCAGAGCAGACGTACTGTAGGAAATTGTGTTTAAGCAGTGGTACGTCTCAAAAAGTCAACTCAACAAAGAGACTGACGGGGAAGTGTGTGTGACATGCATCATCAAAAGTCTCGGTCACACACACACACACACACACACACACACACACACACACACACACACACACAGACACACAGACAGACAGATCAGACTGATTACTACCTACAAAATCAAACAGATTGAGTGGATCAGCACGTCCACAGTAGTAATATTATTTTAGGTACACACGGCACAATATTGCATAAGAGCATCACGTTGTGTGCTGTTGAAGCTGCTTCTTTCTGACAGAACAGAGGGGATCAAACCGCAGAGCCCCCTATTAATGCTAATTAAGTTAGCATTAATAGTTATTGCCAGCATTAAGTTAATGCTGACTTTGAGTTGTGACTACTTAAAACAGTTTTCTTAAAATAATATAACATTTGGGTGCATGGGAACATCAAATCTGGCTGAAAATATGTTCTTCAATGGAGCAGTCCCTTTTTAAAATCTTTTATTTTTAATGTGAGATTTGTAAAAGCCAATAAAATGAGAGAGAGAGAGAGAGAGAGAGAGAGAGAGAGAGAGAGAGAGAGAGAGAGAGAGAGAGGACAATTGGAATTATTCCTTTTGCAAGTTCATATTTCACTTGTACAACTTGTCTTGTGCTATGAAGTCAGTGAGCCATATGATTAATGTGTGAATAATATCTTTATGCAAAGAAAGGGGATCAGAACAAAGGGACGTCCATGTCATTTTCAAAGGGGGCAAGAAGTCCGAGCTCAACAATGGCTTGGCTTAAAGAGCAACACATGCAGAGGAGGGAACATGTCGATTCAAATTAATTTGATTGGCTAAACAAGTCCTTTTTAAGAAGCCTACACGTCTATATTTTAAAGATCTGATCAAGAGATGTTTGCGAGGGATGAAAACAAAGCAGTAAATCTAGGAAAGGAATCAGGCAAGGCGTGGTATATATCGGCCAATCACAGACAGTTCTCTCACCCTGGTGACAGAGAGAAGCTGCACATCTGTTCCTTCTCTCTCCAGCTGTTTCCTTTTCTGTCTCTCTTCACAGTTTAGCTGCTTGGTCAGCATGGTCACAGTTCCATTCATACCAGCTTTCCGTGTTCCAGAGGCAAAGAGAAGGGATTGGTTATTATTATCAAGACAGCCAGCAAACCAGCCAACCAGTATCTCCTCCAGACAGACAGACAGACCGACAGACACTGTCTTTTATTAATTATTTCCGCATTGATAAGTGCTCTGTGGATTTTACATTCACATTGTGTTTATCTTTGAGGTATAACAAACCTGCAACTGTTGAGATTATGGCTGCGTATCAAATCAATATTTGGTAACAACCTAAATGTCCGTAGTGAACTGTAAAAAACAAAACAAGGCATTGAATGTCTGCTTGTTGTTATTATTTGTAGTAGTTAGTTTGTGTGTCTGTCTGTCTGTCTGTCTGTCTGTCCGTCCGTCTGTCTGTAGCATGGGTCAAGGAAGAGTCCATTACATGTTGTAGTAGATCATAATCACGGGGATACACAAATGATTTGTCACTTTTGTTGTTGTAAGATATGCATTTGTGCTGCATTCATGCGGTGTCAGAATAATCAGAAAAATTCGACCCCGACTGGGAACAGTCTGACTGCATTAACATTGTGAAATAGGGCATGGCTTGTCGTATGGTCTGCGCTCTCCGAGTGCCCTTCTAATTAACAATATGCTATGTAGGGTTCTTGTCTGACCAGACTAGTTCTAGGTGAGCTCCCACTGGTTAACACGTGAGGAGAGGAAGAGCGACCCAGGAAAAGCATCTCTTGAGTGTGCAGTTTGCAGCAGAAACCTTGATATTCTCAGTTCTTCACTTTCACATTGCAAGTCACCAGAAGGGACTGTGAGTGTTTTCTTGGCTTGCATGTTGTTCAGTCTTCCCTCTGCTGACAAAAAAAAGGCTGGATGGGTTTTCTGACTGTTTCAGATCAAGTGTGGAAATTTGGGAATGTGAAAAATGGGTAGGTATGTTGAGAGAGAGAAACGAGTGCTTTGGTGAGGACAGAAGACATTTCCTCATGACCACCAGACAGTTAAACCGAGAACATGGGTTTCTTTTGTGTGGACGAAGGATTAAACACTGTGAATTAGGGCTGTAGCGGTTTGTGTATTTGTCACGGTACGGGGGTCATGGTCCGGCGCATGCTGCCGCACACAGAATCCACGGTATGTAGATTGATGCACGTAAAGTGGAACCGCATTTCACAAGTGCGAGTTCTGCCTAGAGCTGGACGATATGGAGACCAAACACCTCGATATCGGTACCGTAGGGTTGACTATTGGTGCTTTCGCAAAATATTTACACAATGAGATTTTTGACAAATACTCATCAGTAATGTGGATATATTGTATATAAGTGGGTAAAGGCAAATAATAGAACAGCTAGAACAGTCTGGTAAATTCTGAAAATGACATCACTTTACTGTAATGCAGCCTTTAAAACCAAGAAAAGACAACACTTATGTCATATTACGATATAATGATATCCAAAATCTAAGACCTATCTAATCTTGTATCACGATATCGATATAGTATCGATATTTTGCCCAGCCCTAGTTCCGCCCTTAAACTTTTAGCTGTTCACCGTTAGCAACATGTGCTGAGGTTAGCACAACAAGCAGATTGGCGAGCGCAGATGAAAACGGCTGAGCTGGAAGAGCCCTGGGTCCCCAGTCAGATACAACAGCAGCGGAGAGAGTTGTGTAGAAGACCGTTACCGTTACACCCCTAGTGAGGACATGTTGGCTGTCAAACACTATTTTTAGCTCTCTTATAATCTCCCAGGCTCTTGAAAAGGCAGAAATACACAGCACGCTGAAAGTACACACCCTGGTTTCTCCTGTGTTTCTCTGGCCTGGAGTTGTGTCTTTGTGACACACAGCGGTATGCGGGGGCTAACCAGAGCTGGATGTTTTACTGTTGAGTCATACTCTGTCTCTCACTCTGCTACCCTTTCCTCTGAGCTCTGCTTCTTTCTTTGGAACTTGTTGTTGATCTTCTTGAAGCTGTCATGCACTCACAACAGGATTTAGTTTACATTACTTCACATATGCATGCATATTAGAGCTGTGTGTCGGCAACAATCTGACCATACGCATCATGATAAGCACAGCAATATATTGCGATTTAAAAGAAATATAGTTTTAAGAAAACTGTCCTAGTGTACAGTGAGCTCAAGTTTTAAACTCACTACAATGAAGTGTCTGTCATTGGTACTAACATCATCACACAGGAATACTACTGGGCTCATGAAACCAACAGGAGTCTCAGCTTTCCAGTCAGACCCAATTTACGTATGCAGCTCCAAAGACTGTTTAGGGACCCCAATGTGCAGAAATATTGAAACGCACCAGTTTAGAATAAAATAAAACATTTATACTGCATAAGAAAAACTGCATGGGATTATCATAAAGTGGGTGTGTCTGTAAAGGGGAGGCTCGCGGGTACCCATAGAACCCATTTTCATTCAGATACCTGGAGGTCAGAGGTCGAGGGACCCCTTTGAAAATGGGCGTGCTAGTTTTTCCCTCGCCAACATTTAGCCTAACTTTGGACCATTATTCAGCCTCCTCCCCAACATGCTAGAGTGACATGGTTGGTACCACTGGATTCCCTAGGCCGTTTAGTTTCATGTGACAATCAGATGAGAAGAACGGTGTTCATGACAGCTTCTATATTCATCTTGAATTCAATTCACAATGTGGCATAATGTGACAAGACTGTATGGGGGATACACGTTTTTATTTGTTGTATTTAACAGACACATTTATATATTTATAATATACATGCACAGCCTTTATAGGCTATTTGATTGTAAAACACTACACGTTTGTATGAAAATATACAGTATATTATATTTGCACAAACACTCCCGCCATCTACAGTCCCTGAAGGCTCTGTTGCTTTTTAAATGATGTATTGTAATGATGTATGAGTGTTTTCCATAACGATTGACTTTATTGATTAGAGAGGCTGCATCCGGTAACTAAACGTACAGTAATGTAACTGCAGTTGATAACGTCTCTAAACTGTAGTTATAAACTCCACAGAGGAAACCGAGCTAGACCTTTAGCTTCTGAAATAATCACTGAGATAAGCTGCTGTTTGTCGAGCGTCTCTTTGGAGATGCAGTTACAAATGAACATACATTGTTGTATCTTCGATTAGAGCTCCTCCGGGGAACCTCCTCGCTCCTCATTGTGTATTTTAGGAATTGAGACGTCCTTCAACCCGGCACGCTGAGAATGATTTCCTGGTCACAACCCTGAGGATCGAGGAGGTAGAAATTTGGAAATTGGGAGAGGCCCAATTGCTTCAGACTTGACTTGACAATCATTCTCAAAAGACTTCAGACTCGACTCAGACTCGAGATACGGGACTCGTGAACAGTCTTTATTTTTAGGAAATGTCTGATGAGCAGAATGTTATTCCTAGCCTGTGTAACCTGTAAGCTACCTATGTAACACGAAACACGTGAGAAACGTGGCTCACACACATCTCATTTTATCAGACACCTGAAAACGCACCTTTATAGGTCAGCTTTTTTTTTTCCTGTGAAGAAATGTTTCGTGGTGTTGGTGAATTCTTATAAAAACAAAACACCACCACTAAATGTTGCGTTAAAATGCGTTGTAACTCGCGTTACTGAGATTGTAATGGGTATAATATTACTGAAATTTAATTAGTAATGCGTTATATTACTGTGTTACAGCAAAAAGGAATACATTACTGTAATTGCGTTACTTTTGTAACACGTTACTCTCAACACTGTTGGTAAGCCTGGTTAGCTGTTTCCTTCTTAATGCTAAGCTAGGCTAACGACGTCCTGATTGAGATTGATCTTCTCGTCTCACTTTTGTAAAGAAAGCTAATGAGTAGTAGTAGTATTCCTTTAGAAAGGTAAGAAGGTGTGCTTCTGTTCCAGCCAGGTCTGGGTCAGGGTCGCATCCAGCAATGGTTGTGTGCTTCTGGGAAATGGTGTTTGTCAAAGGCCTCAAAAGACGTGATTAGTTTTTGTTTTATATTTTACATCTGTGTCTACACAAATGGAGTGAACTTCCCAACGTACTGTTTAGCAAGGTTTATGTTCAAAGCTGGATTATTAATCACTGAATGTGTGAGTTTGAGATTTTCTGGAGCAGAAGCTGGACCATGTGGTCTTATTGAAGCTCTCTATGGGAAAGGTTGATGAGTATGTAGAGAATGTAGTTGAGCAATAGGAGCGCTTTGAGTCTCCAATGGCATTTATTGGACACATACTGGTATGAAGATGTTCTGGATTAGACTGGTCCTTCCCATACAGAGCCAGGCAGTCTTGACACTGTTACACTGTTGTGCTATGTTATTAGGTTGCTCCTCTTGCCAGGAGATACACAGGGAATTGCAGTACTGGGTGGTCATATTACAGTAATGTCACTCCAGCGAGTTATTTTTACTAAACCCAACCGGTTCTTCTTTTCCTACCAACCCGTCAAAATGTGTACAGATAACACGCCACTTGGCTTAAGAAAGTGGGCATGTATTATGTGAAGTCATGATATCATGTTGGCAGTTAATGAGCAATAGTGCATTAATACTAAGACTCAGTGGTAGACAAAGAAAATAAAGTAGTAGTAATGTGCCCGTTTATGTTAGAGGAATAGAGAGAGTTTCAGTAGTCATGAGGAGATGATCACATAATCAGTGGTAGGTCACTCAGAGAGGTTTGAGGCTTTTCTGAGTTGAGAGAAACATGATTGGAACTCTTAGTCAACCTACACCTTGAATCTCAAATCTCAAAAAGTTTCATATCTGCAGGTCTGATTGGGCCGAATAATTTGATTTTGAATGAATAACATCTGTGGACCAAAACCAACTTTCAGTCTGGCCGTGTTTAAATGGAAACGTAACGATACTTTAGGGGAAAGGTTTAGTTCATGGTAGGGATGCCACGGTGAGGACATCTTCGCACTGGTTAATAAATAAATGACATTTGTGCTACACATTACACATTTATGAGAAAAGATATTCCTCATGTGTGTGTGTGTGTGTGTGTGTGTGTGTGTGTGTGTGTGTGTGTGTGTGTGTGTGTGTGTGGATTAGAGGTGTAGCCTCCAGATTCTGCCACGCCAAAATGAACTAAAATAGTTTTATTTCTATAAAAAAGAAGCAAAATGTCAGTTTGATGAAGCCAGGTGAGACAAGAAGTTAATATTTTGGCACAGTGTTTAGTAATGACAGTAGTGGTCATGGTAAGTGAACAGAGATGCACATTGCAAAATGTATTATGTATCTGGAATTGTTCGTTAGCTTTGAGTTGTCAGAGAAACAACACAGACGGGACGTAATGGTACGTTCAGGTACAGTTGGTAAGCTGGTGATGCATTGAATGTTATTGTAAAATACCCTGTTGTCATCTAGTGGTTCTTGTTTTTGTTGTGTAACTACAATTGACTTGTAAAATAAGTTTTGTTAAATAATTGTTATTACATTTTAAATAAATAATTTGAATTTGACCATATGGCCTTAGCAACACACAAGCTGTGCTCTTCTTTATTTTAAAGTATTGACAAAGAGTTTGGTATCAATTCAGTCACCATTTAGGCACCAACACCATTTTAGAAGTATCATTTTAGGACTGGTATCGGAAAAAACCCAAACACTACCCAACTCTACTCTGGGTCTCTACAGGGTGACTCGACACCAGTCTTATAATGCAAATGAGGAAATCTGAGAATTGTTTCAGATGTTTCCCGACTCTGACATCTGATGTTTTTGTTTTGTATTTAATGTCGTGATATAGGTCTTTAATTTCATTCATAATGGTCTTAAAAATGTCTTAAAAAGTCTTACATTTGACTTGGTGGAACCAAACCCTGAAACACTAGTGGCAGCTGGCCAACTCGGTTACATTTTTCAAAACAAATCTAGTTGTAGTCTTGCAAATTGGGATCCTGCAAGATCCCAAGTCTTTACATATTATATAACTTGTCTTTAGATGTGAGATGGTGGTGTCGGACTTTAGTCTTTCCAAAGTCTTTTCTCAGTCTATAAGTGTATGGTAGGCATTAGATGTTGGCAGGCGTCTGTACCAAATGTGTGTGTATAGCTGGCTGAGCCAACAAGCCATTGGTAATTCAACATCAGACTCCTGTGACTGAGATGTGTTTTGTCAAGCTGTGTCCCATTTCCATGCGTTTAAAAAATCTGCACATACATGCCAATGTTGGTTTTAAAAGGGCAGAGAGAGAATCTACTGATTCAAGTCAGTAGATTCCACAGTGCAAAAGAACTGGACTTTTTCATGATGTCTCACCGTTTTAGTGCCATTGAAAGTTTTTTATCGAAGCCTTCTTTGTTAAGGAGAAGAGTTAGCACCGTCAGCAGCTATCTTTAATCACAGGGATAACTGCGTGGCCTCACAGGGCTGCTGGGAGATCTGATGAGTCGTATCCTACAGCACTGCCACTGATCACACCCCTGTGGAATTGTGTGTGTGTGTGTGTGTGTGTGTGTGTGTGTGTGTGTGTGTGTGTGTGTGTGTGTGTGTGTGTGTGTGTGTGTGTGTGTGTGTGTGTGTGTGTGTGCAGTAACAGTAATTGCCTGGCATTTCGCTGCATCTACTGTAAACACTCTTTCTGTCGGTGTAAAGGCTGTTGTGCTTGAGTGGCAGCTTTAAGCTGACTGGAGCAGTGGCTCCCACGCTTTTAATTCAATAATCTGTGAAGATACTCCGCCCGCTCCATGGCAACCAGACGTATCCAAGGTAAACACTCAGCATGTACAACACCTCTGAGCTGAAAGCAACAGTGCACTCTAATCACACTCTGCTACAGCTAAAGTGTGTTAAGGCTTGATTGAAAAATGTATCCTGCACTATGGCAACTGTTCCTATAGCAACAAACAATGCTGCCTACAATATACACACATTACAACTGATTGACTATTTCATCTTCATGTATTAATTTCAGCAGAAAAAAAGACCACGTCTCTGTAAACTAGCAAGCTGTGTGAGCAGTAATGTGTGCAGGCTTTCTGGTTTGCTGCTGGACGTGGGGGGCACTGCATGCTTTAGAGGCAACTTAAAAATCCTGGCTAAATATTAATATTTGCATAAATATCCAGCATATTCCATCGCATTTTTTAAGAAAACATGCTGCATAATCAAAGATTTTTGCCCACAACAATCACAAAAAAACTCCGCATTTTTCTGGAAGGACTGAATAGTAATAATGATTAGTGATGTGATTAGGGACACCTCTGTGTGACAGGTTTCTTCTGAACTCTGAGGTGTTGGACAAAACCCGAGAGACAGAGAGACAGAGAAACAGAGAGACAGAAACAGAGAGACAGAGAAACAGAGAGACAGAGAGAGATTATGTCTCCTTTGTCTGCTACAAACCTTTCCTGGCAGCTCTGGAATCACACAGGCTGCTGCTGGTTCACACACTGAGAGGAGATCTGGGTCGCATTACACTTGTCTTCTGTTTTGGCTGCTCAAGAAGTATGTCCCTCACTATTTTTAGGCACTTATCTAATAAGATGTAAGATGTTACAAAGTACAATTAAAAACAGCATGGAGCCAGAACATCTATGTACATTGGTAGCTAGGGTCTTAAGCACTGCAGCAGCTGCAGCAGAGGCTGCATGGCGCAGTAGTAGAGGCAGCAGTAGTAGTAGTAGTAGTAGAGGCTGCATGGCGCAGTAGTAGAGGCAGCAGTAGTAGTAGTAGAGGCTGAATGGTGCAGTAGTAGAGGCTGCATGGTGTAGTAGTAGAGGCAGCAGTAGTAGTAGAGGCTGCATGGTGCAGCAGTAGTAGAGGCAGCAGCAGTGGTAGTAGAGGCTGCATGGTGCTGCAGCAGTAGAGGCAGCAGCAGTAGTAGTAGAGGCAGCAGCAGTAGTAGAGGCAGCATGGCGCAGCAGTAGTAGAAGCAGCAGTAGTAGTAGAGGCTGCATGGCGCAGCAGTAGTAGTAGTAGAGGCTGCATGGCGCAGCAGTAGTAGAGGCAGTAGTAGTAGAGGCCGCATGGCGCAGTTGTAGAGGCGGCAGCAGTAGTAGTAGTAGAGGTAGTAGTAGTAGTAGAGGCTGCATGGTGCAGCAGTAGTAGAGGCAGTATTAGTAGTACTAGAGGCTGCATGGCGCAGTAGTAGTAGAAGTAGAGGCTGCATGGTGCAGCAGTAGTAGAGGCAGCAGTAGTAGTAGAGGCTGCATGGTGCAGCAGTAGTAGTAGAGGCAGCATGGCACAGCAGCAGTAGTAGTAGAGGCTGCATGGCGCAGCAGTAGTAGAGGCAGCAGCAGTGGTAGTAGAGGCTGCATGGTGCAGCAGTAGTAGAGGCAGCAGCAGTAGTAGTAGAGGCTGCATGGCGCAGCAGTAGTAGTAGAGGCTGCATGGCGCAGCAGTAGTAGAGGCAGTGGTAGTAGAGGCTGCATGGTGCAGCAGTAGTAGAGGCAGCAGCAGTAGTAGTAGAGGCTGCATGGCGCAGCAGTAGTAGAGGCAGCAGCAGCAGCAGCAGTAGTAGTAGAGGCTGCATGGCGCAGCAGTAGTAGAGGTAGTAGTAGTAGAGGCAGCATGGCGCAGCAGTAGTAGAGGCAGCAGCAGTAGTAGTAGAGGCTGCATGGCGCAGCAGTAGTAGTAGTAGAGGCTGCATGGCGCAGCAGTAGTAGAGGCAGCAGCAGTAGTAGTAGAGGCTGCATGGCGCAGCAGTAGTAGTAGTAGTAGTAGAAGAGGCTGCATGGTGCAGCAGTACTAGAGGCAGCAGCAGTAGTAGTAGAGGTAGTAGTAGTAGGAGTAGTCAAGGCTGCATGGTGCAGTAGTAGAGGCAGCATGGCGTGTTGTGATAGGACACAGCCCGCTGCCTCTGGATGTGTGCAGTCGGTGGAAGGGAGTGAGCCTGCCTGCAGCTCTTTGTCGGTTGGTTTGGATTAGCAGCTACTGCCTCCCTCTGCATCTGTCTCCCTCCCTCTTTCTGTCTCCTTCCCCGGCTCATTCCTTCCATACCAGACATAACTTCTGGCCAGCTGAGTTAGTCTGCAGCCTCTTGCTGTACTTTCTGAAAAGAACAGCCAGAGTCAGCATTCAGTTGTATAACACATAATTACAACAAGTTGTGGAAACACAGCCCCTCTCTGCTCCTCTCACCACAACCGTGTGTGTGTGTGTGTGTGTGTGTGTGTGTGTGTGTGTGTGTGTGTGTGTGTGTGTGTGTGTGTCTGTGTGTGTGTGTGTGTGTGTGTGTGTCTGTGTGTGTGGTATCTTACTCTCCATCTACAAACAATCGCTCTGGTATTAAACAGTCCAGCGATGCATGAAGCTGTCAGATTCATGAAGCTATGCATACACATGGCTCTGCTTTAGAATCCATCTTCATACACATGCTATGAGCACATATAGTCATCAACAGGGGCAGGTAGAAACGAAGGCATGTCTTCAGATAAAGCTGGCTCCCTCTGCAGTTGAGCTAAATAAAGCTCCGGACAATATTTGAGAACTTAAGATAGTACATCCAGTACAATCCAACAGAACCGTCAGTGATGTAATTGGTAACATCTGTGATTTGTGTTGCCTCGAGGCTGGGACTATTTACCCCCCTGCCATATCTTTACCATCATGTGTACCTGTACCAGAGAGGTCAGGAGCCTATCCTACGGGTGGACCGATCCCGGCATGGATCGGTGTTAGGCTTGTGGCGATTAGCGAGTGGATTATATATGTTTATATACATAATTGAAGGGAGCTGCTTGAAAAATCACAGCTAAGATGTTCTTAAATATTCTTGCCCAATTGTACATTTATGTTTCTGGTGGAGCCAGATGGGGGGAGGCAGTTAATCAGCACAAGTGACGAGGGAATGGATCTGACACCTGGGATCTCCGTTCTCCAAATGCCTGCCCCCCTCCTAAAACCTTGCCCTCCATTAAGCTGCCTACACATGATCTGTGCTGGCTGTGCTGTAGTTTTCCTCTGGGGAGACAACTCGGAGTCAGCGCTACTACCCTCAGCGTGGCGCACTGCCCACTTCTGTGTCTAAGTTAAAATGATTTCAACTTTAACCCCGTTGCTGCTGAGCTTTGAATGCCAGCGGCCAGACGTAAACCTGCGCTGTGCTCTCTGCCTCTCAGCTGCAATATGTCCACGCTCTGAGCACAGGCGATGGACTCGGCCATCTTAAGTGGTCTGTCTCTTATCGTGACACTCTGGCTGCCCTGGAGTCTGCTTAGCTTCCAGATGCCCACACACACACACACACACACACACACACACACACACACACACACACACACACACACACACACACACACACACACACACACACACACACACACACACACACACACTGTTGGTCTGTGCCCATGTGTGGTAAAGCTCCCAGCAGCTTCCTGTCAGGGGGGCAGAGTTCAGTTCTGGGGTCACTCCTTCATGACGGAACAGTTGAGAGAGAGCTCTGGCCTATTTATAGCATCCCAGCGCAGAATGCATCTGGAGTGTCTCATGACAAACAGTTCTTCCCAGCAGCAGCCCTAGCAGGCGGTGGAAGGCCGTCACCTCTGGGAGCTCTCTGCCACTCTCCCCTCACTGTAATGTCATGTAGAGCCAGACCACTGCTGGGCTGATACACATACTGGAGAATATTATGTCATAGAAATGACTTTAAATAAAAACCACTAATGAAACCACTTGTGATAGACAGTGTGATGTTTCCATATTTGACCCCAGGAACAGCGTCTGAAAGCTTTGGCTCCTCTGGCCTGACATGAGCTCATGTTTGTGAAGATACAGTCTGACACCTCTCCTCTTTCTCTTGTATCACTTCCTGTCCTTCTCTCACTCTTTTCACTTTCTAAGTATCCAGATCCCAAGAGACTGAAAGGTCAGGAGAGTTATGGTAAAGGTGTTTGGCTTTTCTCTGGAAATGTTTAAAATGAGCTGCAGCATCTGATGGTCCTCGTTTGATCCTCTTAGACCAGATCTGGTGAAAAAAGCATGATTTACTGGCAGCTCTGGATATAGAGGCAGAAGTGATGCTGTCTGGGATTTACATCATGTTCAACCATTCAGTGAGCCGTTCCTTTGTTCCCTTCTTCTCTTTCATGTGTCTCGCTCTGATTGTTGGTGCTGTTAAGACACTTTGGTAACTGAACTTAATTGTATTAACAGACCTTAATACATCAGGATCAACATGACGGGGCCAAACACGCAGCAACGTAAAGATAAACACACACACACACATACACACTGTCAGCTGTGACTGCTCTGTGCGTGACTGTGTTCTCTAAAAGAGGGCTTTGAAAACAGATTGAACCAAAATGAACCCCTGCTGTGGGGTTAGGGGGGGGGGGGGTGGGGGGAATAGGGGGGCACACACTGACACACACTGACACACACACAAACACACACACATGCATTCTTCTGGGGGGGTGAGGATTATCCGTAGCAGCCAGACTGACAGAAGGACAGAGGATCTGATGCTTGGCGTCCTCAGTAACACTGTGTTCCTGGTGGACCCTGACCCGTGATCACCGTTTGTTTGTGCACGGTGGTCCAATGAGGACAGTTCACTGCAAATAAGGAAGGATAACTATGACGGTGGAAAGGTATACATGGATAAAGAGTTAACTCCTGCACGAACAGGAAGAGCAGGCAAACCAAAGCAGCCTTTCTACCTGCGTGGAGCCCAAGGGGCCAGGCTTCTCTCCACAGAGTGAAGCCTCCTGTGGCGCCATTTTAATGCTACCAGACTCTCACCCGCTGTTAGCATCCCATTGACTGCCATTCATTTTGGCGTCACTTTGACAGCGAATGACTTTACATCTGAAGCGTTTAAAGACTTGATTTGTCCGTTGTTTATTTCTAAAGAAACACGACAATGTATAAAAGGCTCCATTACCTTGTACCTCACGTTATGGCTCCGTAGCAGACTTTTTCTATAAAAATAGGCTAACGATTGTGTCATAACCACGAGACTTACTGTCTCATAGTAGAGGAATTACCGTATAGTACAGGAGAAGCTCGCAGGCAGTTTTGACGTACATTAGCTGTTTAGTTTAATTACTAATGTTAACTAGCATTTTAGTCAGCAATAATTATCCTGTGCCTACGTTATCTCCTTACATATACCTACGCTCTCCGTCTCTGCAAGATTGGGAATGATTGAGATTTCTCTTGAATAGCTACCAGAAGACTTACAACGTTCAGACACGTTGCTCACGTCACATATACGTTGGCAAGCTCAGTTTGCAGCTGCGCAGTAACGCTCGAGCCTGACTGAAAAGTGCTTCTAATAGACTTCACTGATCTCCGTCCAGAGCAACGGGATCTGTCGGTCCATTTTATATACTGTCTTTGGTGGAGCCTCAGAAACAGACACTGAGCCAGAGTGATCGGTTGTTTCCTGGCGTATACGCTGCACACTCTAACAGACTGGGGGACTATTAAACCTCTGTTGACTCCTTCAGTATGTGCAGGTGTGTGTCGTGCATCACAGCCCACAGTACAGTTGATTAAAAAAAAAAAAAAAGAACGGAAGTGTGTTTCTGAGTTCGTCATGGCTGCAAAGATCTCACTGTGACAACATGCAAAGTGTGTGTGTATGTGTGTGTGCGTGTGTGTATGTGACTTTCTGTTTCCTGGGTGCTGACACCGGCTGTGTCTGAGGTTTGAACAGAACATGTCTCCTCTGCTCTGGCTGACATCAGTCAACTTCTTCACGTACTGCACTGAGCCGGCGTCTGTGTTTTAAATATAACATATGACTAACTCATTTGAAAGTAATGAGTCACTCCACAATATTGCTGTACTTTTTTTTTAAAACCTTTATTTATCCAGGTAAGTCAATTGAGAACAACTTCTCATTTGCAACGACGACCTGTCACGTTCCCCCAGTTCCACATTCATACCTGGAAGCTGCCACTGAGCAGCTCCACTGGAGATGTTGGAGGTTAAGTTGCCTTGCTCAAGGGCACCTCAGTGGTAATGAGGGAGGGACAAGCGCTGCTCTTTCACTTTCCACCACCCTGATTTTATCCTGCCAGTCTGGGGATTGAACCGGTGACCTCCCGGTCAACACAACAGCCAACACAACCAAACATGCAGCAAGTGCAGCAACACAAGGCAGCTAATATTACTCAGCAGTCCAACAGAAGAAGGCCAGCTGGCTGTGTGTCTGCAGCCTTTCATCTCAGCAGGCTTGCTGTGTTTCCTCCTGGTGTCCACTAACAGTCAGTGGAAATCCATCCCAATACCCTGGCAGCCTCTGATAACATGGTCCTCTCTTAAATACATACAGTACACAAAGTGTGACTCAGGCCTGCTGCGACTGCGTCAGTCACCTCTCCTTCCTCGGGCCCTTTTATCAGCCCCCTCCTCACACCCACACTGACTGGAAGGTCATGGAAGGTAGTTCCAGTTATCTCCATGGTTCCTGTG
This sequence comes from Gymnocephalus cernua, assembly GCA_023631565.1. Lineage (NCBI taxonomy): Eukaryota > Metazoa > Chordata > Actinopteri > Perciformes > Percidae > Gymnocephalus > Gymnocephalus cernua. The sequence continues at coordinate 4,847,854 of CM042431.1, forward strand.
TTCACCTGGTTCTCTTTATTGAAATGCTGTGTATCCCTGCATGTAGACCTGTGCTCGGGTCTAGTTAGCCAGAGTAAGACCACACCTGACCACACCTGAACAGGTGTGGCTCCGCTGACTGCAGTTAGACATACTGTTGAATAATTAACCTGTAATACAGGCTCTCTGGGATGGTTCCAGTGTTTCCATGGAGAGAGGTGCGTGCATGCGTGTGTGCTTGCGTGAACCTGTTAAATGTTATGCTGCTGCAGATGCACCATAGACAGTTAACGAAATGGACAAAGTGATGCCGTTGATTTCGACGGAGATCAGTGAAGTCTATTAGAAGCACTTTTCCGGGGGGGGGAGCTGAGCGTTACTGCGCAGCTGCAAACTGATCTTGGCGACGTCGACGTGACGTGAGCAACGTCTGAAAGGTGTAAGTCTTCTGGTAGCTGTGCCAAGAGAAATCTCAATTATTCCCAATCTAGCAGAGACGGAGAGCGTAGGTATATGTAAGGAGATAACATAGGTACAGGCTAATTATTGCTAACTAAAATGCTAGTTTTTTAGTAATTAAACTTAAACAGCTAATGTAAGTCAAAACTGCCTGCGAGCTTCTCCTGTACTGTACGGTAATTCCTCTACTATGCGACAGTAGGTTGCGTGGTTATGACACAACCGTTAGCCTATTTTTATAAAAACGTCTGCTACGGAGCCATAACGTGAGGTACAAGGTAACGGAGCCTTTTATTCATTGTCGTGTTTCTTTAGAAATAAACGATGGACAAATGAAGTCTTTAAATGCTTCAGATGTAAAGTTATTCGCTGTCAAAGTGACGCCAAAATGAATGGCAGTCAATGGAATGCTAACGACGAGAGTGCTAGGTAGCATCAAAAGGAGGTACGCTTTGTGGAGGCTGGCTTAGAGATGCACAGAGGTCTTGTCAGTACGGTGGCCCTGAGGGCTCCACACTGCCCTTCACAAAACATGTGCACATGAAACATGTGACTGAAGAAAACATCTGCCTCAGTGTGCTGTTAGAAAAAGAATGCTGCAAAGAGAGAAAACAACTAAAACATTGTGATCGCATCATTCTGATGTTATGAAGCATCATTTAAATGAATAATGGACTTCCTTTGTGTTCTGGGCGACTTGCAGTTGGTTGTGTTTTCTCTGTTAACTTCTAAATGCTGTGCACGTGTTGTCACCTTGATGAACATTGTCTGTATCATCTCTTGTTTTGTCTACGAGCATGTGTTTTCTGAAGTGGCTGAAGTGTATTGACCCTTCAGGGCCACTGTACCATTTTCTGTTTTATGTGCCTTGAGTTAAAAAGTGAATATGTTAACTCAGAGCTGCAACTAGCGATTATTGTCATGGTGGATTAATGTGTGGATTGTTTTCTGAATGAATGGATGAGTTGTTTGGTCTCTAAAATGTGGATCAGTGTTTCCCAAAAAGCCCAAGATGACGTCCTCAAATGTCTTGTGTTGTCCACAACTCAAAGATATTCAGCTTACTGTCCCAGAGGAGAGAAGAAACATATTCACATTTAACAAGCTGACATCACAAAGTTTACCTGTTTTCATAAAAAATGACTCCAACCGATTAATCGTTTATCAAAATAGCTGACGATTAATTTCGATAAATCTTTGCAGCTCTATAAGTCAGGGCTAATGCAGAGCAGGGGGGCTGACAGGGTGATGCAGGATGCCAAGCCGGTGTAATAACCACCTGCTTATTACATGGCTACTCACTAAGGAAAAGCATAATTTGACACAATGTATTGATTTAAAAATGATTTTATTGATTAAAAATGAGTCCTGCAGTCTATGATCAGAACTGCTTCCATAGCAACGGTCATGGTTGGGGAGTTGGGTTGGGAACTGGAGGGTCGCCGGTTCAAGTCCCCGTACAGACCAAAGTAGCTGGAGAGGTGCCAGTTCACCTCCAGTTCACCACCAAGGTGCCCTTGAGCAAGGCACCAAACCCCCAACTGCTCAAGGTGCTGTTAATGGGCAGCCCCCTCACTCTGACATGTATTAGGTCCTGTTTGTACAGGGAGGGGGGTGTTATTTCAGGTGTATTTCAGGCCTGTGTGTAAAAACTGTACCAACAGAGTAAACATGTGATTTTCCCATTGTGGAATTAATAAAGGCATGTCTGTTATTCAGGAATAAAAGACAGAATTGACCAATCATTGCCAGGGTTAGGGTTAGGGTTAGGCAGCATGTCAAAGTGTCCTTGAGCAGGACAGTGAACCCCCAGCTGCTCCCTGGACGCTGTGTGTGTGGCTGTCCACTGGTCCTAATGCTTAGGATGGGTCAAATGCAGAGATTGAGTTTCACTACAGTGTACTGTACACCTGTATGTGATGAATATATAAAGTTTCTTATTTTTTTTGGATTATGATTGGGGGTCTATTTATGATTTCTCTCCTCGTGGTTTGTCTTCCTGCTCCAGCATTGGAGAGCATTGATTGGATCTCAGCAAACACGTGTCTCTGTCTTCTCTTCTTCTCTTCTAGAGTCCAGCACCATGAAACTGAATCCCCAACACGCTCCACTCTATGTAAGTATCATTTTGACATTTGTTTTTGTCCCAACAACTATTAGATGGATTGACATTGGTTAAAGCCCCAGTGTGTAAGAATTTCTCCCGTCTAGCGTTGAAATTGTATGTGACAACCAACTGAATTTCACTTTGTAGCCCCCCCCCCATTCCGAGTGCGTTCTAACTCCTACGGTGGCCAAACACGAAATTAGCGACAACCGTCCATGAGTGTCCCTTCCAGTGTAATAATAGTTTGACGTTATTTTGGTACCATTTCATTGCTAACATCAGCTATCAGGTTCCCAAACATATGCAAGCTAATGTTAGTAAAGTATCAGTGCTATCGTTATTCTGTATATTGGACCAGATTAAGAGTGTAAGGCGATGTTTACAGCGTAGGAGAGAAGCAACGGAGGTTTGTGTTTTTAATATATTTCTCTGAGCAGCATGTAACAATGAAACTGAAATGATCTCTTAGTGTCTCCATCGTTTCCACACAGCTGTTCTAGTAGCTAGTCTGTGTTACAACTGCATGACGTGAGTTGTCTGCCAGGGAAATCACGGCACATATGATTACGTTTATGTTACAAGCTAGACAATCCTTTTTCATCATTGACGCGAGGAAAAGTATCCTGGACGTCGTTCTAGCGTTATGCACAACCATGCTATAGTTAGCCAAACAAGTAGCAACTATAAAACTTTTACACAAATAGGCAGAATTACCTGTCGAGAAGTAGGCAACTTCGGCGTCCCTTTTAAAATCCTTGCTCCTCATCAGCTCTTTCCATCTTGGAAAAGCCACAACAATATTAACTTTGGTCGCGTTGCTTTGCCTGTCACGTTGTCGTTTTAATTTCTTCGGCGATTCAGTTACATGTCCTCGATAATAGACGCAACAGGCTTTCAAATCTGCCGGCGGTGAGTCGCAAGTAATCTTCTCCCCCTCCCTCCCTGGCATACGTCACAGTCAGTGCCACTGAGTGAAAAGCGTGAAATGCGGAGCAGTATAGCCTGTATGTCCCTTACGGGCTACCGTATTTCAAGATGGCGCATGACTATGGAGCGTCTACCCCAGTTCATGTAAGCGCAAATGTAAAATTTCAAGCCAATAGGAATACTTGGAATTGATGGTTGTGGTCAATATTCATAAAAAAGGACAAGTTTGTGAAGGGCAATACAGATTTTGATAATAAACAACTACAAATGTTACACACTGGGGCTTTAAGACATTCATGTTTCCCTCAGGATGAATTATAATAACTAGCGCCAGCATCAAGTCAACATTTCACTGTGACTAATACTTTGGTTAATGACCAAACACCTGCAGAACTATCCCATCGGCCTCAACTGTTCTCTTTGTTTACTGCTAATTAGCAAGTTAGCATGCTACCATGCTAAACTTAGGCGGTGAACGTTCTACTGCTGAACATGCTGATGTTAGCATTTAGCTCAAAGCTGCTCTGTGCTGCAGTGCAGCCTCTCATCAAGGCCATCCTCCAAAGCAACACACTAACTGGGTCCTGGTTGGCTTGTTTGGTCTCTCTCTCTCTAGGAGGGTGCGTGCGTGCGTGCGTGCGTGCGTGCGTGCGTGCGTGCGTGCGTGCGTGCGTGCGTGCGTGCGTGCGTGCGTGCGTGAAAGAGACAACAACATATTTGTGGTTCAGTTGAACCGTTCATTAAAAGATATGTTTTGGTCTCAGCAGCTTCGTCGTGGGAAGTTTCCAGTGTGTGTCCTGTTCAGAGTTCTGTACTCTGGTCATTAGCAGAGATTTGCATTCTGTTTTGCCATTTTCCAAAGTATTGTAAGAGTAGTGTCAGTAGAATGATACAGTAGGACCCTGCACACTGTTTCTGTACTGTACTGTCACTATTGAAGTTGATCTGTAAGTTACGGAAATTGACGTTACTGTGCTGTGACTTTGTGCTGTGGATGAAGGAGGAGTTCATTGTGCAATGTATCCTGAGAAATCGAGAGTTTCTGCAGTTGAGGCTTTGCGCAAGCACATGATTTCTTTATCTCGAGTGTGTTGCCTGAACTGACACAAAGACATGACCTTGTCTTAGAGACCACAGAGGGCCAATACTGCAAATACTGTGAAAGGCCAGATTTTCGCAACATGATCAACTGTGTCAAATGCAACAACCGCTTCCACTGCAGCTGTGTACACATCAAAAGGATAGTATAAAGGTTGACAATGTTGGAAACATGATGAATGAAGTGTTTGTTATTGACTGCTGTCTGTATGTAGATGCACTTCAGTGCAACAATACATTTACAGTTACATTCCATAATACTATATTCATATCCATTAGAGACATTTTGCTACCAAAAATGATCAAGTAATATTTCTCTGACAGATTTCTTCTGGGGGTGAAATACCTTTTCAAGGTCCTATGACATGCTGCTTTTTGGATGCTTTTATATAGGCCTCAGTGGTCCCCTAATACTGTATCTGAAGTCTCTTTTATATAGACCTTAGTGGTCCCCTAATACTGTATCTGAAGTCTCTTTTATATAGGCCTTAGTGGTCCCCTAATACTGTATCTGAAGTCTCTTTTATATAGGCCTTAGGGGTCCCCTAATACTGTATCTGAAGTCTCTTTTATATAGGCCTTAGTGGTCCCCTAATACTGTATCTGAAGTCTCTTTTATATAGGCCTCAGTGGTCCCCTAATACTGTATCTGAAGTCTCTTTTATATAGGCCTTAGTGGTCCCCTAATACTGTATCTGAAGTCTCTTTTATATAGGCCTTAGTGGTCCCCTAATACTGTATCTGAAGTCTCTTTTATATAGGCCTCAGTGGTCCCCTAATACTGTATCTGAAGTCTCTTTTATATAGACCTCAGTGGTCCCCTAATACTGTATCTGAAGTCTCTTTTATATAGACCTTAGTGGTCCCCTAATACTGTATCTGAAGTCTCTTTTTATATAGGCCTTAGTGGTCCGCTAATACTGTATCTGAAGTCTCTTTTATATAGGCCTTAGTGGTCCCCTAATACTGTATCTGAAGTCTCTTTTATATAGACCTTAGTGGTCTCCTAATACTGTATCTGAAGTCTCTTTTATATAGACCTTAGTGGTGCGCTAATACTGGATCTGAAGTCTCTTTTATATAGACCTTAGTGGTCCCCTAATACTGTATCTGAAGTCTCTTTTATATAGACCTCAGTGGTCCCCTAATACTGGATCTGAAGTCTCTTTTATATAGACCTCAGTGGTCCCCTAATACTGTATCTGAAGTCTCTTTTATATAGACCTTAGTGGTCCCCTAATACTGTATCTGAAGTCTCTTTTATATAGGCCTTAGTGGTCCCCTAATACTGTATCTGAAGTCTCTTTTATATAGGCCTCAGTGGTCCCCAAATACTGTATCTGAAGTCTCTTTTATATAGACCTTAGTGGTCCCCTAATACTGTATCTGAAGTCTCTTTTATATAGGCCTTAGTGGTCCGCTAATACTGTATCTGAAGTCTCTTTTATATAGACCTTAGTGGTCCCCTAATACTGTATCTGAAGTCTCTTTTATATAGACCTTAGTGGTCCCCTAATACTGTATCTGAAGTCTCTTTTATATAGACCTTAGTGGTCCCCTAATACTGTATCTGAAGTCTCTTTTATATAGACCTTAGTGGTCCCCTAATACTGTATCTGAAGTCTCTTTTATATAGACCTCAGTGGTCCCCTAATACTGTATCTGAAGTCTCTTTTATATAGGCCTTAGTGGTCCCCTAATACTGTATCTGAAGTCTCTTTTTATATAGGCCATAGTGGTCCCCTAATACTGTATCTGAAGTCTCTTTTATATAGACCTTAGTGGTCCCCTAATACTGTATCTGAAGTCTCTTTTATATAGACCTTAGTGGTGCGCTAATACTGGATCTGAAGTCTCTTTTATATAGACCTTAGTGGTCTCCTAATACTGTATCTGAAGTCTCTTTTATATAGACCTCAGTGGTCCCCTAATACTGGATCTGAAGTCTCTTTTATATAGACCTCAGTGGTCCCCTAATACTGTATCTGAAGTCTCTTTTATATAGACCTTAGTGGTCCCCTAATACTGGATCTGAAGTCTCTTTTATATAGACCTCAGTGGTCCCCTAATACTGTATCTGAAGTCTCTTTTATATAGACCTTAGTGGTCCCCTAATACTGTATCTGAAGTCTCCCAAAATTCAGCCTTGGTGCAGAATTCCAGCCACTAGAGCCAGTCCCACAATGAGCTTTCCTTAGAATGTGCCATTTCTGTGTCTGTAGCTTTAAATGCTATTGAGGAGGAGAGAGGATACAAAGGCGGAGCAGGATACCCGGGGCTCGGTTTACACCTACCACCATTTCTAACCACTGGGGGACCATAGGCAGGCTGGGGGAACTCATATTAATGTTAAAAAAAACTCCATAAAGGGAAATTGTCATGCCATGGGACCTTTAACATTGTGAGCAAAAGGGTTAAGATACAGTAGTGTAAAAATGCTACCCTTCCATAATATGATTTACTATATATTTTCTGTACAGTCACATTTTCTCTATTTAAATTAAATAGAGAAAATGTGACTATACAGAAAATATATAGTAAATCAAAAAACTGTGTTGTAGAGTTACAAATTACTTGTCAGTTACAAGTCCTTCATTCAACATCTCCCTTAAGTTAAAGTACAAAAGTTTTATCAAAATATACTTGAGTAACAAAAGTAAGTGCTCATTATGCAGTGTAATATATCTTATTTTATTGGATTATATTATATTATAATCCAATAAATTGTATTAAATATGACTGATAATTTAAATAAAATGTTTTATTTAATTCAAGTAGCTTATTTTCTAGGGTTGAAAAATGTATACAGATTTTACGGAATGGGTACGAAGGAGGCATTGAATTTAATTTGAAATGGTATTAAAAAGGTCTTAAAAAGCCTTGAATTTAAGGTGGAACATCCTGGGGGGACCCTGATGCAACTCTGTGTTAGTAACACTACAAACAAAGTGACTCGCCCGCTGAATGGTTGTACTTTAAGATAATCGATAAAAGGATCATTATACACGGCGGCTTATGTTGGGAGGATTATAATCACCTATCAAATCCAGTACATGTTCATAATTCATACAAGATACATTCCTCGCTAAGCAGGACAAAGCATTACCCAGTTTGAATCATCTAGGGGGCAAAATCCAGAAACAATGTCACATTTTTGACAAGTTGCAATGCAATGTTTGTGAAATGACTCAACATAATTCTCAGAATTCAGTGATGTGGGATCTTTGGCTTTGGGAACAACATGCTTCCAGAGGTTTGGGATGGCACCACACACAGCCCCAACATCATCTAGTATGTTAACCTGGGACATAGGGCTGGGCCATATATCGATATTATATTGATATCGTGATATGAGACTAGATATCATCTTAGATTTTGGATATCATAATATCGTGATATGACATAATTGTCTTTTCCTGGTTTTAAAGGCTGCAATACAGTAATGTGATGTCATTTTCTGAACTATAAGTGAAGATATTTTGTTAAAGCACCAACTGTCAACCCTACAATATCGCCGCAATATCGATATTGAGGTATTTGGTCAAGAATATCATGATATTTGATTTTCTCCCTATCACCCGCACTACTGGGACACTGGAATATCAGTTTGCCTTAATCTTAAAGTCCTTCCACTGACCAATGACTGGTTCCACATGGATCCAAACATGATGAGGTTTTCCCTGTGCAGCGAGGAACTCAGGGATAGGAAGGGAGGGGAGGGTGGGGGGGGGGCATCATACGCTGCCAGCTCGTCGCTGATTAGAAATCCCCTATAAGCTGAAATCTCATCCTGAAGCTCCAAGATAATGTTAGAAACATTTTCACTTCAGAACCAGTTGTCAACATACTTCTTATGTAATTTTACCATGCTATCTAATAGGCCTGCACGATATGAGGAAAATATGTGATATGCGATTACTTTGTTGAATATCGCGATAAAAATATTACTTGCGATAAAGAAACCGATATTAAAGTGTTCCATAGAAGAATTTCCAACATTCTTCTATGGAACACTTTAAGAAAATATCAGTAGAAAACTGCACTTTAAATTGGAACCACTAAAAAAAGAATGAGTTCCATTTTAAAGTGCACTTTTCTACTGATATTTTCTTTCAGCTAACACAAAACATCACTGAGTGTCTTGTGTGATATGTCGCAGCATTTTGCGATTTGTATATTGAGCCAGTTGATATTGCGATGACAATAAAAAAAAAATGATATATTGTGCAGCCCTAGTATCTAACTATACAGCTATGAATCTCTGTTTGTCTTGAGAGTGTCAGTCTGTCTGTTCATCCAATCTACTTCACACTGTGCGGCTGTGTTGCTGGGTATCCAATGACAGATTTGGTGTTTGGTGCAATTTATAAATGGGACATGTTCAATATTAATAAACGGTGAATAAAACTGAACAGCTGTGCGGGTATGGGGGCGGGGCTTCAGGGCTCTCAAGCATGTCGTCTGCAGCGGGCTACTACTACAACGCCTATTTGGAAATGAATCCCTCTGAGTAGGAAATCCAAACTTCAGAGGGCGTTCCAGTTGACGTTTCCAACTGGAAACTTAGAAATTCCAACTTCCTAGTTCAACTGGAACTCACCATAATAACGGTACCACCGGCTACCCGTTAAATCCATGCTTTAACGTTACTTTATAACCATGGTGGTGATGTCAAAGCAAGCGACTAATACGCCTGTTTGGAAATGAATCCCTCCGCTAAGTGTATTTCTGACCGTGACTTGGTGTATTTTCAGGGCTCGATTTAGTTTGGCTTCAGGCACACAGCGTCTTGCTTGACTTGTTTTACTGTTCACTCTTCATCACTTATAGAAATCTAACTGGGAATCTTGCTATTAGCAGAAGAAGGACTTAACCCTCCTGTTGTCCTCTGGTCAAATCTGACCCATTTTCAAAAAGTTTCTATATCAGAAATGTGGGTTTCTTTCAACCACATTTTAAAACAAAATAACGTGGATGGTTTCATACAACGCTCTTCACAAGTTAAATAAATAATCACTTTACTTTCATTGAATTTGGGTGTTATATTCAATTTTATAGCATGTCGAGAAAAATTGATAATAGAATGTTGAAAAACCTAGCAAAAAATGTCAAAAAAGCACAGAACAAAAGTGACAAAAACATCGGAAAAAGTAACAATACACTTGGAAAAAATGGAAAAAGAAAACGCTGGGAAAAGTGACAAAAACATGGGAAACGCTTAAAACAAATGTCAAAGCGCAGAAAAATATTGACAGAAACTTTGAAAAAAAGTGTCAAAAAAGATGACCAAACCGTTGGAATCTTTTTTACCTTTTGACCCAGAAAAATAAAAAGTTGCAGGTCGACGGCGAAGACAACACAAGGGTTAAAGGTTTTCTTTCTGAAATCCAACCATTAATAGTAAATTTATTGAGGCACAGTACCATCCAGACATGTTCCGACAGGGTGGACCTGTATGCACCGGCTCTGCACTTTATGGATTATTGTGTTATTTTAATTATGTTCTTAGTTTTGTACTTTTTAAACTTGTGCTCACATGGTCATTTTATCGTCTATGTTCTGTCTTGTATTTTATGTTATGCCACTTTGTGGCTCATGTCCGTGTAAAAGTGCTTTAGAAATACATTTAATTACTTTGACTTCACTTACTTACAAGTCATTTAAATGTTTAGGTGAAGTGAAAAGAGATGCATCATATCAGCATAATGTTAGATATATCTTAGCTTGACCTGTGTTCACGGTGGAGATTTACAACTCTAATTTAATGCTCCATACTTTAATGAATAATAAAGCATCATTTTGTAAATGTGATATTTTGTGAGTAAAATCGGCAACGTAACATTTCTGTCAGGTAAATGTAGTATTACAATGTTTACCTCTGTCAGTAGTACACAGTTTTGTAAGTGCTTTGGGGTCCTTCTGTAAGTAATTTCAGGGTACAATGAGTTAGAATAGTAACATATTCAATATTTTCACAACATGATATAGAAACTAATAATAACTCTAAAGGTGTTTGGGGCCTTTCACCTCGGCCCAGGCAGCTGCCTACCTCTCCTGAGTATAAAGGTTGCTCCTGGTGTATTTCAAGTGACCCAGAGTGTTTTCCCCCCGGTGTGTTTCTGACCGTGAGGAACAGCGATGTCAGGGCAGGAGTATAGCTCTTGACCCAGGGGGGTGCAGTGTGGCTGTCAGGTTGTTTGGATGAGCAGCAGCACCTCAGGCCAAGCAAACACACTATTCTGTCAGTAACGTGCACTGCTGAAGTGTACGTTACTGACAGACAACACAACAACACCAGTATGTCAGCGTAGCCTGAATGTTTGTGATTCACGGCAGCCAGGCATCTGTAGACCCCTGCCTGTCTCTGGATCACTGCAGTCACGTCAACAGCTGTGTGTGTGTGTGTGTGTGTGTGTGTGTGTGTGTGTGTGTGTGTGTGTGTGTGTGTGTGTGTGTGTGTGTGTGTGTGTGTGTGTGTGTGTGTGTGTGTGTGTGTGTGTGTGTGCGTGCGTGTGTGCTGGTTGTGAAACATTCTTGTGTGTCTATTGTTAGCCTGTGTCTGTGTGGGTGTGGCTGCTAACAGACTTTTAACTGCATGTTCAGCAGCCGTGTGTGTGTGTGTGTGTGTGTGTGTCATGTTTCACAGCATTCATAAAGGAGCAAAATACAAACGACTCATATCAGTCTGAAGTCTCTATTCTGTATCTTCAAACTACGGCTGTCAATCGATTACAGTATTTAATGACGATTATAGTGAATAATCGTAAATTAATCTCACATTTTTTTGATCTGTTCTAAATGTACTTTAAAGGGAAATGTTTTGAGTTACAATGCTCCGGTGGTGTGTGAGACTGGACATCCACAGTCATGCAGATAACTTTAGTCTTTAGAGAGAATCACCTGGAAGGGCTTTGAAACTCAACTGGCCATCAGAGACTCTTTTCTTTCTCCATTTCTGCTCAATGAGCTTTGTTTCTTTTAATTTGTTTAATGATTACTGACATAGTTAAAATGTAATCAATAAAGCCTGTTACTCAGAACAGGAAGTTTCTCTTCAGATGAAGTGTGTGGCTCTGTTATATAGTCACCAACAATGCTCCTTAAATGTCTACATAAAAACACAAGTAAAACAAATGAGAATCTAAGATATAAAATAGTGCAGAAGTTAGAGTATAGGAGATAACATCTGTAAAAAGTGGTAGGCAGGTGTACAGTAATGGTAGACTGGTAAACCAGCCCGATCTGCCGGCGATTTGATTTCTCCCTGCAACTCAGGCTGGAAACCTGTACGTTTATCTATCCTGCTTCCATTACAAATTTGCAGGGACCAATCACAAACTGGCTTATCCACCTGGCGCGCTATTGGCGGATTTTACACGATGATTATTGAGAAGCGACCAAGCAACTTTTTGTTTACATTCAACATGATGGCCACCTAAGCGCAGCAACCCGATATTTGTCACTTTTTCCGATGTCTTTGTTTTTCTGCGCTTTTTTGACGTTTTTTTTTCTTCTTTTTTTTTCAAATGCTATAAAATTGAATAAAACACCCAAATTCAATGAAAGTAGTGAGCTGATCATTTAATTTACTTGTGAAGAGCGTCGTACGGAACCATCCACTTTATTTTTTTTGACAATTTGGTTGAAAGACACCCAAATTTCTGATTTTTGAAAATAGGGTCAAATTTGACCCGAGGACAACAGGAGGGTTAATATGACAATAGTTTGAATTTGATTTGGGTCACAGCATGTTCTGTTTGGATATTCAGATTAAGCCCTTTTTCATATGAAGACATGTGTGATATGTCGGTATTATTGAGGTTTTAGAAGTCTTCTTTGGACATGTATACTGCACATTCAGATCTGCGTCTCAATCTGGGTTTTTACTCCCAGTGAGCAAAAAGTCATCCGGAACAAGTCTAAAAGACGTGTTTAAGGACATCCAGAAGACCCCTCCGAAGAGCCAGAATGAAAGTTTTTTTTTTATATACGTCTTTTCTGGAAATTGTATAGACGTGAATGAAAGGTGTTTTTAAAGAGGTCATTGTTGAACCAGTGCTGTTGGATCCATCCCTCAGTGAGGTGTGTGATGACTTCCCTGTCTCTGTGTGTGTGTGTGTGTGTGTCCTCTCAGGGAGAGTGTGTGTTGACCGTTCAGCTCGATGATGATGATGTGTGTCGTGCTGAGGGAGAGGACGAGGAAGAGGAGTTTTACCTTTTATTCTCAGGATCCACACAGAGACACCTGAGCAGCACGCTGCGAGTCAGCCACGTCACACTGCAGGCTGTGTGTCCAGGTAACACACACACACACACACACACACACACACACACACACACACACACACACACACACACACACACACACACACATTCTCCCGCAGATGAATGAATAAACACAAGTGCACTCATAAGTGTGTGTGTGTGTGTGTGTGTGTGTGTGTGTAGCCCATAATGTGGGTGAGCAGGTCTTGGTGACGTTGTGTTTGGCTCGGCCTGGTGCTCCAGTGGATACACACTCACAGGAGACCTTCTGCTTCGTACAGGTAACCGCTCTGTCAGCTTTCTATTGGTTGTGACATGTTCCAGCATGTCACATGTCACTCTGACATGCCGCTGACCAGAGAAGTAGATGGAAATGATTTGTAACAAAAGGCCGACGCTGCACAGCCTACCTACGCTGATTTTGCAGTGATAAAACAAAGAAGAAGAAGAAAAGCAGGTTGGGGGTGTAGTTGTTCTCCCCTCTATAAGAATGATGTACCTAATAAAATGGCCAGTGGATGTATACGCAATGTAAACATGAGACCATCACAGATTTATTAATCTTATCTTTATCTTAATTAACACTCATCACAAAACACGTGTGTTATGTTTGGGGGTTATGGAAAACAACTTGAACTCGTGTGTGTATTTGTCACGCCTCATTCAGATATTCTCAATGAGTGGGACATATCTGGAGCACCGTTAGGGTTGGCGTCCAAGAGATTCAAATCTTGTTCAGCAAAAGTGAAATGGTTTCCAAATGGTGAATAATTTAAAGTCAAGTGAAAAAAAAAATGGCATGCGAGTTGTAAAAGATGAAACAATTTAAAAAGTAGAAATGTGTGTGTGTGTGTGTGTGTGTGTGTGTGTGTGTGTGTGTGTGTGTGTGTGTGTGTGTGTGTGTGTGTGTGTGTGTGTGTGTGTGTGTGTGTGTGTGTGTGTGTGTGTGTGTTTGTCAGATTGGGTTGAAAGAGTGTGAGCGGTTGGACCAGAGCCTGGCCCTGGCCCTGAAACACCTCAGCCTGCCCCCCCAGAGGACTGGACCCGCTTTGGACACACAGACGACACACACGCAGACGACACACACACCTGCACATGGTGGCACAGACAGGGACGACACAGAGACACAGCAGGAAACTACGTCTTTGGATGTCTCCACACTGCTGGACAGCTGCACCGGTGAGCAACCACACACACACACACACACACACACACACACACACATGCGGTCGGTGATGGTGTGGGATCAGCTGTAGCTGTGTGCAGTGAGTTGACCAAGCACAACACAAGACTTTATCAGTACCAGTCCTCATCATCATCATCATCATCATCATCATCATCCTAAGCGACTTTGAGTCCGTGGAAAGCGCTATACAAATTCAATTTATTATTATTATTATTATTATCAGCCATAAGACCTGCCGAGCAGACTGGACTCATTAATGAGATAAAAACCACATGCCCTGTGTTTGTTTTCCAGTTGGCTGAAGTGTGTTCCAGGTAGTTCATCATTAGTGTATGAAACAAAGCACATAAAACAATGAAAGCTAACATATTTCATGTTTTTATTTTTCTCTGAAACCCTGACCCAGGACCGGCTGATAGCCACGTTTGAATAAAGAGCATCCCGCTGTATTCTTCTCTCCCATGTCCCCACAAGTCCACCTCCCCTCACCGTGTCTTATCTCTGTCCTTAGGCCAGTCTCAGTGCCAGCAGTTGTCCAGCCTGCTGCACGTGGCAGCCAGTCATGGTCTGAGCACAGTGGCGGCGTTGGTTCTGCAGCAGCCGGGAGGCCGGGAGGCGCTGCGGACGCCCAACGCCCAGGGACAGACTGCAGCCGCCGTGGCACGGAGCAGAGGACACCAGCAGCTGCTGCAGCTCTTCTCACAGTGAGTACACAGAGAGAGAGAGAGATACAGATGTATCGTCATCATCATCATCGTCATCATCATCATCATCAGGATCTGTGGAGTACAACTCTGTGTTATTTTCCCACATCAGTGTGCTTCCATAAGCTCAATTTCAAAATGACAAAAAGTCAAGACAACAAAAACATGAAAAGTGCAAAAAGAATAGAAATAGAACTGCATATGGCAGAGAACATCCGGAGCATGTGATTGGTCCAATCTTGAGTTCTCCTATAAGGTGGCACCAGCCCATATATAACCTTAAAAACAAAACACAAAATGTTCAAATCAAGCCTGAAACTTACAAGAGATGAGATCGCACTTTCTTTTTCCTGTTGGAAGACGAGAGAGAGAGAGAGAGAGAGAGAGAGAGAGAGAGAGAGAGAGAGAGAGAGAGAGAGAGAGAGAGAGAGAGAGAGAGAGAGAGAGAGAGAGAGAGAGAGAGAGAGAGAGAGAGAGAGAGAGAGGAGAGAGAGAGAGAGAGAGAGAGAGAGAGAGAGAGAGAGAGAGAGAGAGAGAGAGAGAGAGAGAGAGAGAGAGAGAGAGAGATATAAAGTGTTAGTAATAACAATGTTTAGGTGGTAAGCACTGAGTTGGCAGACAGGACAAACAAGCCTGCTGCATTAATGCTGCTGTCACTGTGAAGAAAAACGGGTTAACAAAACACACCGAGTGTGTGTGCGTGTCAGTAACTGAGCACCTCTCCCATGGCTCAGGCTGAACTAGGAGCGTCAGCTCAGCTGATTGGGCTCAGTGTGTGTGTGTGTGTGTGTGTGTGTGTGTGTGTGTGTGTGTGTGTGTGTGTGTGTGTGTGTGGGTGGTTCCAAAGACTGCATGAGTGACGTGAAGCCTCCACCACACAGGGCAGTGTGAGGCACGTAGGCTGCCTGTCGGGAGTTGTCCTTTAGTTGTGTACTAATTAGATTTTTTTTTTCCTGGACCTTTTAGTTATTGACTTTATTTAATATATGAACCACACAGTTAAGACTCAGAGACTCCTGGTCTCCTGGTGTCTCAGCAGTCAGTGAGCTGGACCAGCCGTCTCACACACGTTTGACTTTGTGTCCCTGCAGGTATGAGACGTCCTCAAACGTCCAAGTGGAACTAAAGGAGCAGCTGCACGTCTACCCAGAAGGCCGAGTGTTTCAGCACCACGCCGCTCTCGGTACCTACACCCTGACGTTCCCGGGCCTGGGGCAGAGAGGGGGTGGCGGTGAAGACCGCTGCATCCAGGAGGAGCTGAAGGAGCTGAGGAGACACATTGGTCTTCACAGGGACACACAGGTGAGCTGACAGCAGAGACAGAGAGTCTCACCGGCCTGTCGCCGCAGTTTTTAAGATTAGTATGTAGTAATTAATGAAATAAAAAATATGTATTTATTTTGGGTACGTTTTCACTCCCAAACACATGCTTTGTTTCAGCATCTGAGCTCCCTGAGCTTTAATACACGACACTAGAGCTTGCTGGCGTCTGCTGTAGATGGCTCGGGTTACATTCATAGTTCAGATCATCACCACCGTACACCACTTTACTCCCCACAGTAACCTTGTTCATTATTGCTTCATGTTGTCTTTGCTCTAAACAATTTCCTAGCGCCATCAGAAGTTTGTAGGAGGAAACGGGAGCAGGCCAATCACAGCTCTTGTTGTCTCCATGTGGTATCTCTGATGTGTAGTAACATGGCAGCTGTGGAGACTTTGTACTGGCTGTAGGTCCGCCATACACATGTGTACCTCTGCGTAACTAACTCATTGTAACGCTGTTTTAACAGTGTCACTGCAGTGATTCACTGACATGCAGACAGTATGTGTACATACAGTATGGACATTACTGAGATACAGTATGTGCACTTTAAGTTGTTGTGTTGATTCGGTCGGGACCAAGAAAGAAAAGTTCCGTTGTTTCCTGCCAGTTGTGGTCTCTTCTGTGAGACGTACACAGGAAACAGACATGAGCCTCTGAACTCTCTGCAGAAACCCTTTGAGTGAACCCAGCATCATGTTACCATGGTTATCCAATCCTTCATAAATATAGTCCGTATCCTAACACAAGCTTTTTGACAGGTCCCATAGCTTACCCTCTCACAGCCTGTGTATGCACCAAAGCCATATATTTAGCTTTTCATTGAAATGTTTTGTAGTTGTGTTTTTGAAATGACATTTTCCATCCACACTTCATTTGGATTGTCTTCCTTGTTGCAGAGAAACTCTTCTGGTGCTGCAGCTCTCAGCCCTGCCTGTAGGCTGCAGCCCTGCAAGCAGAATGCAGGGCCATCTGTGGTAACCATAGAGAACTGTAGCACAACAACAGAGGAACAGGGAAGTCCTCCATCATTGGAGGAGAGAGCCCAAGGGGAGGACTCTGCTGCCACTCAGACATCCTGTAACAGTGCAAGTCATTGTCAGAGCCAAGAAGCTGCCAACTCTCCTGCCGGCCGTAACCGCAAAAACAAAAGAAGAAGTAGAAAAACTGCAAGACGTGCAGCCGAATCTCCAGGAAGTAACAAAGGCACCCCAGAGGTAGGTGGAGGGATAGCACACAGGCCCACAAAGGCAACAGGAAGTAGAAGGACGACAGATGGAGCTACTTCACCTAGAGCATCAGTGACAGCTCAGCGTGGTCCTGCAACAGAAGAGACTCCATTACCCAGAAAGCCAGGGTCTGCACCAGGCTCTGATAGGAAGTGCGCTGGCAGGAAGGCAGCGGCTGGGTCTACCGCCATCATCGTAGAAAAACAGGAAGTTGACCTGCTGATATGTGAGCGCGTTGCAGAGACAGAAGCAGTGACACGGACAGAGCAGGGAGACACTGGATGTCTCCCAGCAGGACAAGCTGACGTCAAGTTTGCTGTGGAATCAGCCCCAGAGAGGACAGGTACGTCCCCTAGTGGGTCAGTGTTAGACTCACTCATGCATGGGGAGCGGAAGGCGAATGAAAGAAAAAGGTTCCTTTGCTGATTTGAAAGTGCTGACCAGAGATTCTACCACACAAACCTACTGTCACTTAGATTACCTAACTAATAAAAATCAATCTGGGATATGGGAGAAAGATTGGCTGGGCAGACAGGAACTCTGAGTCACGGCTGTGTCACTGTTGATTGTTGATGAGATTTTACACCCAAAGCGGAAATTGGTGTGCGCTGCGGGAACAAAAGAAACACAAGTCAGAAGGCTCCTTTCTAACCGTTCTGACATCTGTAATCAGGAATAGAATGTGATTGGGTCATCTTCAGACACAAACTATCAGACAATCAAATGTTAGCATTTAGCTTTAGGGTAACATATGCAAACACATCAGCTTAGTTATTTAAACCAAACCATGCACAATGCAAATTTCAACCACAACACCTTTCACATTTGCGTTTGCAAACGGTGGCCTATTGACACATCCGGCAGTTATAAAGTCTGCTGTTTCTGCTGTCTGCATTAAAACAGACCAAAACAAGAACTATGTAGATACTTCCCTACTTTTGGTAGAAGCACAGGTATCAATTCAAGAAAAGCATGCAACGCCTTTCGCTTCTGAAGTGCTCCCAGTAAAGTCGTGCTGGGGGATGAACCAAAAACCTGGTTGCAGCTGTAATGCGGGGCTGTATCTGTTATTTAGTCACTGCTGCTACTTATATTCACACCATTCTTCATTTATCTTCACACTGTAATATATTTATGTTGACACTGCACTACAATAGCCTTTATACAATCCATTGTTTTAGCAATATAATACATACCTAATCTTACTTTACTTCTACTTAACGTTTGTATTTCTTGAACTGTAGCTATGTTACAATGTACTTGAAGGTATCTACATAAGAGTGACATAACACTGTCATGAATGTGTCATAAACATTATAAACAAGTCATTAACGTTTATGACATAACGCTTCTTTTAGTAAGTGTCATTTGGTTTTTGTCATGACAAGTTATGGTTATGGTTAGAGTTATGGTTCATGTGTCATGACTGTTTCATGACAGTGTCATGTCACTCTTATGTAGATACCTTCAAGTAAAGTGTTACCGTTACTTCATGTAAATCAAAACAGCTCTTTTCTTGCTCTTACTTTTACCTTGAATCTGACTGTGAGCAATTGTGACTAAACAATTTCCCTGAGGGGATCAATACAGTATTCTGATTCTGATGATTCTGATTCTGAACATCAACTTCTAGGAAGAAACACTAATAGTCACCGTTGTTAAACTGCTAAAAAGAAAAATGAAGGTTAATTAAGTGAAGTTGTTTCCCATCACAGTCTATGAACTCCCCGTGGTTCAGCTTTGACTCATCTACACACAGCTCATCTGTGCAATGAGTGGTTATTAGCTGTTGGTTTGATGATCTGACTGCTCATGACCCATCTTGCTTTTTGTAGCAATGTAACGCTGTTACCATATCTCTAGTAAGGCAAGGCAGCTTTATTTGTAGAGCACTTTTCAGCAACAGGGCAATTCAAAGTGCTTTACATGAAGACAATTAAAATACAAGAATAAAAGTTACAGTGCAGTATAAGAAATTAAACATTAAAGAGCAGTTAAAAACAGTTAAAAATATAAAAGCAGATAAAATAAGCAACGTAAGTATAAGCAATGGACAATTATTTAAGGAAAGGCAACATCAAAAAGAAAGGTCTTCAGCCTTGATTTAAAAGAACTGAGAGTTGCAGCGGACCTGGGAGTTTTCTGGGAGTTGGTTCCAAATATGTGGAGCATAGAAACTAAATGCTGCTTCCCCCTGTTTAGTTCTGACTCTGGGGACAGACAGCAGACCTGTCCCAGACCACCTGAGAGGTCTGGGGGGTTTGTAGTTGACTAGCAGGTCAGAAATGTATTTTGGACCTAAACCGTTTAATGATTTATAAACTAGCAGAAGGATTTTGAAATCAACTCTCTGAGTCACAGGAAGCCAGTGTAAAGACTTCAGAACTGGAGTGATGTCAAGTCTACTGAAGATAAAAGCATGGACAAGTAAACTTAGAGAGTAATTGATAGAAATAATGACCAAAACTATGAAACTAAACTAAGTTTGATCCTTTTTTTGCAGTCTTGAATCTAACCCTGTGTCCTTTTCAGTAACCATGGGTCAGGAACAATCCCAAGATCCCCAGGAAAGTCAGTCGGACTCAGAGGAGCCGAGCCAACCTGACACCATGGACAACAGCCCTCAGTCTGGCAGGAGGACCAGCCCCAAGTCCCCAGACAGGGACAGAAAACCCTGCAGAGGCCAGTGGCAGGATGGAAGCTGGATTGGAAGAAAAATGGGCTCAAACCCACAGGGACCAGAAACCGTAGCAAAAACAGTGTGGTATCAGGGTGAAAACCTGGACCAGGGTGCCAATGAAGCCTGGAAGAGAGAGGCAGTGAACTCCCAGTCAGTTTGGTATGATGGTGACACAACAGATCAGAGAACACATGAACAGCTGGAGCAGGGAGTGACAAAGCAGAAAGAATGTGACTGGAGCTCAGCCCAAGCTTCTGGTCTTAGTTCTCAAGTGTCTGCAGCTCTTAGTCAGCCACATGCTGCTGGAACACAGCCAATACTGTCACAAGGGCCGGGTGCACAAAGACGGGAAGTGCACGGACCACAGCCAGAGGAGGAAGTAGAGCCAGATTGGAAGGAGGGAGGAGTGGTAGGAGACAGAGAGGAGGTCACCAACAGAGAGACCAGTTACAGCAGGCAGAGTTCTGAAAGAGCAGACATCGAAGAGGGAGGAGGAGAGAAGCAAGAGAGCCAAGAGAAAGGAGCAAAGGGCAGAAAGAAAAGGCGGAATAAGAGGGGGAAGAGAGGAGGTGCAGAGGGCAAGCTTAGCTCCAGCTCCAGCATCGAGTCTCAGAGTCACATAGAGATAAAGACAGACTTAAAGACTCAGTCAGAGACCGAGTCAGACGCCAGGGATACAACAGGAAGGGCAGACAGCAAGTCTCCAACCCAGAGAGAGGAAACTGACAAGGACGCCATGCTTCTACCCAGCCAGACAGAGGGCCAGCCCAGGGGTACTCATGGACCGGACTGTCCTAGTGATACCACTCCAGACTTCAGTCCGGCAGACCTGACTGGAAGTACAGCTTCCCAGACACCAGAAACAAAGGAATTATCAGAGGACAGCGAGCACTTTCATGGACCTGATCACTTTAACCCGGATTCTAGCGTCGCTGCTTCAGAACTTAGTCAGATGGACATCAGAAAGGCAGACGTAGAGGACATTACAACTGTGCAACCAGTAGAAAAGGAAGTACTTGACCCTACAGAGCTGGAATTAAAGGGGCTTGTCAGTCCAGTGCAACAAACAGTGGATAATGTGGAGTCATATCCATTGTCAGAAAATGAGGATTTGACGGTTGCTGGTAAAGCTGTAACGTCTGTGGACCGGACAGGTTTGGTGGACTCTAACTGTCCAAAAGAACTTCCTGTCCAACTTTCAGATCCTACAGAGGTCACAGAGAACTCGTTTCTTGTGGAATTTCCTGAACAGAACACACATGTACAATGTGTGGAGTCAAACGCGGCAGAACAACCTGTGGATCCCAAGGGAAGACCTGTGGGATTTATGGAATCTGTGCGTCCTACAGAAGCTGGGGGTCTGCCATTTGACGGTACAGCGGATGTTTTACCACTTCAAATACGGGAAGGAAGCACTGCGACAACTGTGAGGGGATATTCAGAGCATTGTTTGGTCTCTGAGATGCTGAGAGATCAGCAGCACACAGACGAAAAGAGAAATGAGTTGTGGGTGGGTGAAGAGGAAGCAGCTAAGAAAAGAAGGAGGAGTGAAGAAAATGGCAGTGGGATGCATTGCAGGGAGTTGTCTTGCATAGACAGAGAACAAGAGCAGGACTACAATGAAAACCTAGTTGCCACAGCGGTAGCAGTTGTAGCGGTAGCAATAGCATCAGCCATGGCTAGCCTAGAGCTGAGCCAACAGTCAGCAGACAATCAGTCAGAGCATCAGGGGTCAGATGATTTACTCGACACTGTTCAGTCCTCACAGCTGATGGACAAAGACAGGTGTCCTCTGGTACCATGTAAGACAGGAAAGCAACCTGTAGAGCCTTCACAACGTACTGATCAGTTCCCCTCTCAACAAGCAGCTAATGTTGAGATATCAGAGGTGGTGTTGGAGTGTGCCACTGAGACAGGACGGCTTCCTGCAGCACAGCTGTGTTACAACCAGCCAGCTAACCTGGACCTGTTTGCACCTGCAGACACTCCTAGCTTACCAGAAATCCAAACAGAAACTACACAAAACAAAATCTTTACATGTTCACCACCTAAAAAAGAAGACAGCCTACTCCGAGTTAATAGGAAACCTTTGCCAAAAGCAAACAAAACCGTTACAACCGAGGTAGACAGCCAGGGTCGCATGCAGGTAGACATCCAGCTGCAGCATCCAGAGGCTTCTGAGGAGAATCCCACACCAGGAGAGCATAGAGGCCCGCAGGATCAGTCTGTCTGTCAGGAAGAAAGGGGGATACAGCACAGACATGATGAAGGTGATGTAGGAGGACAGCCGCATGAGCAGGACAGTCCACACAGCTCAGAGTGTCAGCAGGACAGTCCACACATCTCCAAGTGTCAGCAGGACAGTCCGCCCCGCTCAGAGTGTCAGCAGCGTGTGTCAGACTGTCAGGATAAAGAGCAGGACAGAGACCCACAGCTGGAGGCTCACCTTAAAACATCCTGTGAAGGGGACATTCCCACTTTGTCCCTTCCTAGCTGCTCAACACTTCCTGTTACCCCGTGTGACTCGACTCTTGCGGCCCATCCCAGTCCAGAGGAACGGCCTGCCCCTGTGAATTTGGAAACAGGAGAATACCAGTCATCCCAGGCATTAGCAGACAGGAAGCTTGTCCCTGCTGGCAGTAGCACAGGTGCTGAGTCTGTTACTATGGATACTGAAGACACTCTGGATACAGTGGATGGGTGGAAGGACAGAGAACGGAATAAGATGAAGAGTGAAGAGAAGGTCACAGTGGACGTCACATCCCAGACAGGTAAATAACTCCGCTCTACATGTCCGTATGTCATGTCTCTTTCATTTCTATTCTCCATCCATCTTCTCTCTCGTCACCTCTTTCTTTACCTGGGCTAAACAATGTGCAACTTATGGTCTGTACAAGATACATTTGTGCCAAACATCATCACATGTTTCTACATGGAATAAATCAGCAGTTTGCTTGTTAAGGTCCTGTCAGGGAGCTCCATTAAAAGCGATCGGTAACTAAGTCAAGCTCGCTAACTTCTCGACAAACAACAGCAGCTGTAGCATTTCACACCAGTGGTGCATTGTAACATTCCTAATTAAAACATACAGGCGATGACCAGGCTGGTGGTAGTAACAGCAGACTGCTGCTATGTCTGCACATTGTAGCAGGAAGGAAGGCTTCAGAGCACTGACGGACACGTTCAGTACAGCCTGTCCCAACACTAATGATGTAAGTTTACATTCAGATTGCTGCTCTTGTGATGAAATGGCACTCATTGAAATCACAGTTCACAAGTGCTCCTCTTTCCTACCTCAGGGAGGTCAGGGGTCAGAGGTCAGGGGTTTCCTTGTCTCGGGGCTCTGTGGGACTGAGCTGTTAATTCACAGTCGGAGAGTTTTAGAGTAGAGGGAAGCTGAGAGACGCAGCAGAGCGATGTCAGTAACAGGGAGGGACTGTGTGTGTGTGTGTGTGTGTGAGAGAGAGAGAGAGAGACGGCTGTTGATCTGGTGCCACTGTTTGTATGGGCCACAGTATCCAGGCAACCTGATGATGTCATCAAGACTTAACAGTGGACAGTGAAACTAGAGGTAGGCTGAGAATAGGGTGTGTGTGTGTGTGTGTGTGTGTGTGTGTGTGTGTGTGTGTGTGTGTGTGTGTGTGTGTGTGTGTGGATGAGTTGTATTTGAAAGAGAGAGGCAGAATATAAAGGCGTGTAACAGTTTTCAGATAATAATAAGTTCCGTATTAAACGTGAATGCTCTACACTCCCATAGACGATGACTCTTAGCAACATGTGTGGTTTAGATAATGTGGCTGTGTTCCCAGAGCCGAGCAGTGACCTGGTGAGTACAGGGCTACCCTAACTGACAGATGTGATGAACACTGTGGGAATCAGACATTTGGGCGTGTGAAAGGAGGTGTAAATAATGAAATGAATGCCGGCTGCATCAGGTTCCTGCTGCTGTTAATGCTGGATCACTGTCAGGGTTAACCTGGACTGCTGAATACTAGAGACTGATCTTTAAATCTCATGAATACTCACACAGCAGCATAGACCAGCGTCAACTATCCATTTCTTTTTCTTTCTTTTTTTCCAACTCTATTTATTTAAAATGTTCACACCAAATGACATACAACAGAGGCCATGGCGAACGAAATATTGCCAAAACAGTATGTCAATTCTCCTCAATTCCCCTACCCACCCAAAAACCAACCCAGTTCAGGTCCAAAACAGACGGGGACAGACAACACAGACCCATGCAGACAGACAAACACACACCAGTAAGTCAGTCATCCATTTCTATGAGTGGTGATCCGCAGCCACAGTCCATCCAGTTTGTTCACATCTAACCCTTACCACTGAACTGCCTGTGCAGTGTCTGATTTATTTGCATCGTCGTTAGCAGAATCGCTCGCTTACTTGGGTGAGAGAGGTAGAGATGTGGCAGCAGAGTGGAGAAATCTTCTATGACAAAATACATATCGGCTGCTTTGCCTGGTCATAAGCACACAGCACGCTACTTTGAGCGTGCTGATTTTGAGTTTGAGCTGCAGATCAAATATAAAATGTACCTAGTCAGTGCAAGTTTAGCATGAATTAATTAATTTGTTTTAGACTTGCCTCTGTGTGTTTACATTAATGCTATATCAGCTGATATATATTTTTTCAAACATAAAAACTCCATAATCAATCACACACTTGACTCTGCTTTCATGCCATAATTTGCCACAGTGCTGTTAATAATAAAGACTGTTATTGTGGACTGTAGTAGACCCGGAAGTTAGCTCCCCTACTGTATGTATGGAATGAATGGAGAATGGTTTAGAGTCTTCTGTGGGTGCAAATGAGATGCTCACAGCGCCAGCATCACATCATAGAGGAACAGAAATGGAGAGATGCTGTAAAAGTGAATGAAAAGCTGCCTCCCAGATCAGCCAAAAAGCAACAGAATGAATGTGCGAGGTTTCTATAAATACACATATATACACAGGCAACCATAATGTTCCAGCACTGTCCAGGCTGATGGCTGGCTCAGGGAAGCTTTCCTTCTCAGCCCCTAATTATTTCACCCAGAAACATCACTGACTCACCATGAGAGGAGCAAAGTCCCTCACAGGATCTTCATCATTATCTTCATCACGTTCCAATCACAGCCGCTCAACGATCTGACACTTTGTATTGCTTGTTGTATAATTAAGCAAAACTCAGAACTCATCAACCATCTTTAATGAACTTTGAGCCCTGAGTTGATCTCCCTAACCACACACACACACACACACACACACACACACACACACACACACACACACACACACACACACACACACACTCACACACACACACTGACACTTCAGGAAAAGGAGAGCCTTCATAGCACATCTTTGAATCATGACATGAATGACGTCCTGTAACGATGAACTAATCTTCTCCATCCTCCGCAGCAGAAGAAGAAGAAGCAGAGCGTCAGCTGACCAGGAGACTCCCAGACGCCACACACCCTCTGCATGTGAGTATATACAATGAATACTCGTTTCACTCCAAAGGGTCTGACCGCAGACAGCTGCACAGTTCCAACACAGACACATACCTAGACACAGGGGTCCAATCCTAGAAGCACACTGGATCATCCAGAGGCGGGCTGCCTTCAGTCTGACCACTACTGTTCTGAGCAGACACATTTCCACAGCAGGCTGAGAGACTTGGTGTTAAACTCTGAGCACAAAGCTCCGGGCGGACAGTCTGTCTTTTCACTGGGATGTCATCTCATCTGTGTGGGACGCATCTATTTACAGCAGTTGCATGATATTAGCTGTACACAAGTGAAGGCATATGTCTCCTTCAGACTAACTGCTTTATACACAGAAAGTTGTCAGTGGAGTGCGTCTAAAGTCTCTTTCCTGGTGTTTCACTCGTGGGTTCATAACAAAAGTAGTGTGTTTCACCGGATGTACCGCACTGGGATAAAAATGTCCCTCGCCTTCCGCTCTCGATTCTGTGAGGGCACAATTGATGCATCCGGGGCTTAGCGCCGCCCAGGACCGCTGTGATCGGATTAAAGGAATACAAACAAGCCAGAATAGAAACGTGGTGTAGCCAGACTACACCGACACTAACAGAAGTAGTTGTGTAAAGAAAGAAAGTGGGGAGCTGTGAGTGGCTTCCTCACCTGCTCACAGCTGCCCAATCACTGAGTGTTGTTCTGAGAAGTTTGAAACATTATCTAACGCTTGTTCACTGAGGCCTGGACTCATTCCAGTTTTTTGGATTAAGATAGCTTTCAGAGAGCAGGCGAGGCAGGTAGCACACCACACTAATCGAGGCAAGCACACGCTGTGGGAACTGGACTGAAGGATCAGAGCTGATTTCCAAACTCCCAGCTCCCAGCATTCAGTTAGCTGTACTCGCATCCTCACTGCTCTACAAGCCTGTGAGGTTAGAGCCGGGCCGGGCCGGGCCAGGCCAGGCCAGGGTCACCTCTGAAACCATATAAATCATTTTACAATGTCTCCTAATGACGCAGTAGTTCTGAGCAGCAGGTCACAGGGAGAAATTCAAGATTCAAGATGGAAAATGGGAACCTTGCTCTGTGTGTGTGTGTGTGTGTGTGTGTGTGTGTGTGTGTGTGTGTGTGTGTGTGTGTGTGTGTGTGTGTGTGTGTGTGTGTGTGTGTGTGTGTGTGTGTGTGTCTCAGCCTCACCTGTCCATCACGGACCACATTCCACGTTCTGACTTGGCTTGGTTGTCTTCCTGTTTGGGTTGCCAGTTTGTGATCACTGAGCTTGTACCTGGTTAAGATCTGTCTCGGCTTTTTCTCTCTGACCATGGAAAGATCTAGAGAAATCTCTTTTTAGGGCTAGCTAATACTCTAATCTACTTTGGCTTTGAGTTTCTTCTTTCCAGTGTTCCTCGTAGGTTTCTTACATTGGGTTATCATTTGCTTTACTCATAATAATAATAATAATGGTGTTTAAAGTCAGTTAGCCTCAGTACCAACTGACATCTCTCTGTCTCTCTCTCTCTCTCTCTCTCTGTCTGTTTGTCTGCGTCACAGCTGGATGGTGTACAGCTGTTACCATGGTTATTGCTGTGTTTGTGTGAGCTGATTGGTTACATATGAAGCTGAATGTTTCCACTTGTCAGCTATAAGTTCTGTTACAGTTAGTAACGGACTGTACACTTAGGATCTACTAAGAGCTAAATCTACGCACGCACGCACGCACGCACGCACGCACGCACGCACGCACACACACACACACACACACACACACACACACACACACACACACACACACACACACAAGCAAGTAGTAATGTTAAAGCGTTAAAAGCATTAAAGCCAAGCTACAGCTGTGAACTGTGTTCACAATCACATTCACTCACTGATAGAAAAGAGCCAAACCATTCCTTGTTTCCATGAAAATGTCACATGTCACCTTCACATGTCTAATGGTTGGGATGATGTGAACAGAGGAGGAAACAGACGGCAGCACAGATAAATGAGAGGCTTTGCTTTGCTTTGCTGGGGCGTAACAGCGGCTTCTTACTGAAGAACATCAGCAGCAGGATAACTCCTTCACTTACTGTTCTCTCAGACTGCACAGGCACTTATCAGATAGAGCTCCATTGTTCCAATGCTGCGAGCACAGAGGCAGTAAACCGATGAGAGGGAGTTAGTTTCACAGCGAAGGACAGATGTGTGTGTGAGAGAGAGAGAGAGAGAGAGAGAGAGAGAGAGAGAGAGAGAGAGAGAGAGAGAGAGAGAGAGAGAGAGAGAGAGAGAGAGAGAGAGAGAGAGAGAGAGAGAGAGAGAGAGAGAGACTGAAGGAAAAAAGGAAGAGAGTGGGAAGGAGGGATGGAGGGAGGAGCCGCTGGTTTGAACAGATGTGGGCAGAGAGGCTCATTTTCCGCCCCAGAGTGCAGCGAGAAGTAACAGCAGATACGTGGACTCTACTGGATTACACATCAGCCTGTGGACATGCACCACTTCTTTTAGTTTGAACGTTTCGGTCAGCGCTTAAGTCTTCATCTTGGTTTGGTTTGGAATCTGTTACACCAGAGTTAAAGTACGCTTACAGCTTTGTTTCGGCGCATTTCTCTCTTCTGTAGCTAATTAGTGGTTAAAAGTGTTTAGTTCCAGTTGATTTTTTTTCTCTCTTATGGTGTGAAGAAAATCGGCAGCCTGCAGCTCTGGAAACTGCCAGTTCCCCTTTTCCCCCTGGGAACATCCTACAGCCGCTCTCATACATAAGATTTTAGTTTAGACAGAAAGGAGAGACAGTAAACAGAGGTGTGGTCGTTTTTAGGATTCCAGCTGCGAAATACTTCTTCCACAGCAGCTTGCGTGTTAACACATGGATCTACCAGCATGTATGAGAGACACAGGCGCAGGTACAGCTTCTGTCCCAAAGGAGAGAGGGCTGTGGATGTGCTGCTGATTAAGGTACGACGTTGTGTGTGTGTGTGTGTGTGTGTGTGTGTGTGTGTGTGTGTGTGTGTGTGTGTGTGTGTGTGTGTGTGTGTGTGTGTGTGTGTGTGTGTGGCTACACAAACAATATTGATAAGAATACGCGTCTGAATATTTGTATAAAGCACTGCTGTTTTAGACGATTAATCATTTAAAAGTATGATTTTTTTTGCAGTAGTTTTAGCCTGTGATATTTCTACGAAGCCATTTCATCTGCAGTCTCTTAGGTCACATTTGATGGTGATGTCTTGCTAGAGTTTGGCATATTTTAAAAGTGTGCATCCTGTAACGAATATGTAAGCATCCATTAACCCGTCGGACCCTTTGTTCAGTTCTCCTTCCCTCTATGGATGCTGTTATTTTCAGAACAGTTTAGCTACTGAGAAAAGCTGTTGAACAGTTTAAAACAAAGTTTATGTTACGGCATGTTCAGATGTTCAGATATCTGGATGGATAGAGGAGGCTGTCTCCTGATATTTTTGTTCTCTCTTTTTTTTGGATAAGCCTTTTCTGAGTTTTGGAACTACACTTTCCGTAATGCTCTGGGTGATGCAAACAGGAAGTACAGTGTTGCCATGGAGACTGCTTTCCATTTGGCTAGTGTGGCTCCTCCCATCCTAGAGAGGGATGGAGGAGATGTATTTACCAAACGGGACACCCTTCATTTAAGGAGATGAGAACTTGCAGGGTTAGGGTTAGGGCTAACTGTCACATGTGTCATGATGAACACACAGAAGCTGAAGACTGCTCGGAGTGCCACACAATGTAACACATAGACATCTCAAATATGTTTCTTACTGGAAGAACAGCCCGGACAATAGGGAGCCAAAACACCAGCAACACATGTTCTATACAATATGATTAATTCATACTTGTATTCCTGTTTTTACAGGTAATGTGTCTAGCTAATATGTGAGGATATGAATATTACACTGATGCTGTTTATAATGTCTGTGTGTTCACACTGAGTAGAGAAGAAGGCTTAAAGGTTTAAGATGCCGTGTCATTTATCTCACTGGGGAGAACTGGCAGAGGACGTCTCTTCCTTCTCACGTGTTTCTTCCATGGCAGATAGAATAGTGGCATCTTGTGTTGTAGCCTTAGCAGAAAAGGTTTCAATGTTTGTTGGTCCTAATTTGATTCACATGGGATCTACATTCTGGGGGAAGTCATATTTACTGTATGCTCCAGCCAGAGAGATTTTAGATTAGATATACAGTATACACAGAGAAGTTATACAGACAGATACACACAGAGATATACACACAGATATGATATTTGGTCAGAGATAATATACACGGACGATGCAGCAGTGTTGACCTCCCATGCTGATCACACCCTCTCTTCATGTGGAAGAGGTTTATCCCTGCTCTCTGACAACCACGGCCACATGCTGTTTGAGGTATCTGATGTCTGACTGTACATTTGAAGGGTTGGACAGCTTGTCATTGAACGTGTCATATACATACTGAGTCTGAACTCATTTTTTTGGTTCTCTTGTACTGTACTGCACTGCATGTTGAGTTTTTGTTAACTGGCTGTACTCATTCATCCTGGCCATGACGTAATCTCTTCCCAACAAGACTACACTATAAGAAGTGTAACATTCATTCTGTGCAAAACCACAATCTTCAATTCAGCTGACGGTCCTCTGAAGTTCTTGTCTTTTCCGTGTCCTGCTGACCTGCAGCAGAAGGATGTGTCCTGCTCCTCAAACTGTGACATTTAGTCTACACACATTCATTTCAGCTGAACTTTCAAATGCAAAGCTATTCTTTAAACCTCTTCACAGATCTTCTGCTAATGTTTTAATCTCCTGTGCAGACCCAAACCAACATGTGATAAACGTGCGGTATACTCGCCGCAGCCAACCTGTCTCGGGCCAGTGTAGCAGCCAGATCCACGTCATGTTGACGTCACATTGGCGCACAACAGGTCGGCTGCGGCAACGGTAAAAAGGCCCTTAGTGCATCTCTCAATATCTTCTGACTACTGTCTGTGTCTCTCAGCTCCAAGCCCATTGGCTCCTCCTAAAGATAACACATCACATATATCTACTGTAGTTGTATCTTCCTGAACATTGTCAGACATCTTCTCTTGACAGAAAACTCTGACTCTCTTCTTCTTTCTGCACATCCACTCCTCTGTTCATAAGTGTAACTCACTGCTGAATACCAGTCCAGGCACGTTTTCTTAAGAGTGTTGAAGAGCATCCTGGAACAAGCCTGTGTGGCTGCAGTCCAATGAAAAAGTAAATTATTGCATTAGAGATCCTGGAATCACTGCAGATCAGTGTCAGCAGGGTGAAGTGCTGCATACTGCTGACTGTGTGTTAGGTATGGACATATGGGGGGGGGGGGGGGGGGGGTTTGCTTGCTGAGCTACTACTGAGATAGTGATAGAATCAAAGGAAATATTCGGGCTGTAGTTGTGAATCAGGTGTCCGTATGGAGTCTTTTGTTTTCGGCTGTCTGTTTCCATCACACTAGCTTGTTAACATTTTTATTTCTGGTCCCTCCATGTGGACATTCTACTACACACTGACTTTGTAATGAGCGAGTCAGTAAGAGATGTGTTGGTGTGTCTCTGTCCTCCTCTACATGTCGACTTCCCTCAGGTTCTGGCTGGATTTAAAGCTGGTGCCTGAACTCAGTGTACTGTGTGCTGCGTGTGCCATGTCAAAGATTTGCTGAGTGTCCATTCAGCGGGCTCAGATGTATAATAGTGGTGTAACTGAATACATTATTGTATGCATTATTACAGAATGTTCAGTTCAGAATAAAGCTGAGTGATGTTCCATAGGCGTCGTTGTCAGCTTATGATCTGACATTGACGCCTGACACTGTGCAATTTTATGGAAATCGCAATATGGACTAGTGCAATATCCAAATCGCAGAGGGGCGCAATATTTGTTAAAGGCAAAATATGTGTCAAACCATTCTGAATCAAGTATTTTGGTGCTGCAGAGACGTCTCAGCCTACAAATCCGTACGTACGTATCCTACAGACTACAGAAAACATCTTTGTTTGGTACAGATCCTCGCAAAAATCACACTATAAGTTATTTAAATGTTTTAAGATTTAATATTAATCAATGGAATTGAGAATAATGATACAAACATGATCATTCCCTTCAATATAGTGAATCATATCGCAATCGCAATATCAGTCAAAAATAATCACAATTAGATATTTTCCTCATATCGTGCAGCCCTAGTCAGGGCTCGTCTCTAAAGTGTAAAGGAACTTCTTAAATTCTCCTCAACGACTTGTTTTAATTAACGTGTCATCAGAATGCACAACTTTGTGTATTTAAAGAAAATCATCCGATATGGACTAATGCAGTCTGACTTGTACTTTCCCTCTAACGTCCCGTTCTATTTTCACTATTGACTTCCACCTCGACCATTTACAGTTACACAGCTTTTAATTAGAATCAGTTAGGATTGTTTTGTTTAGTTCAAATGCAAATCATATTGTAATTATTCAGGTTAAATTGTTAAAATATTATATATATATATATATATATATATATATATATATATATATATATATATATATATATGACATCAAAATATTATCTAAATATCAATATCATGTTGATTTCTTCCTTTGGGTTTTCAAGGCCATCGTGTATTCGATAATAAATATCAGAAATAAAACTTTGTCAAAAGAAACCCCTAAAATTCATTGAAAATCTCTTCATAGCATCTTGATGAAAATAAATACAGTGTGATGTATATTTACTACAATTTGCAGGATATTTGAGAAAGATGAGCACATTGAGGAATAAAATAATAATAATAGAGTTCAGCAGAGCTTTACACAGACATTAAACATGTGCAGCTGGGTGTAATTGATAAATGCTGTCTGTTGTCTCCTACATGTCGGGGGGGGGGGGGCTCTATGGTGCAGGATGTTGATAATAGACAGAGCAGGCAGCATGGAGCTAGCACAACAGACCCATTGAGACAAGTGGATGAGGGGACAAAGGACTCATTGGCTTCACTGATTAACAGTCACACAACTAAATATGAGCTCATTCCGAGGGCTCAGCCTACGCAACAGACCACTTTAAAATCCACTGCTTCAAAACAATGTCAGGTTGTTAATATCCAACACATGCACATTATCATCAGTCTCTTTCTGTCTAATCTATAAACCACTCACATTAATACAAACCAGAGGACAGAGCTTATGTGTGTTCTTGTAGGTGTTCCACAGTCTTCATGTTAACAGACTTATCTCATCTCAGGCTACGTCTACATTGTTACGCTTTAGTTTTTAAGCGTTTGACATCTGTCCAAAACAAGTCCACAAGTCCACCCCCCCCCCCCCCCCCGCTATTTACGTTTTACATCAATATTTATGTCACAACTGCACATCACAATGTCTATTTCTTTGCTGATGAAATCATCTTGTATGTCATAAGTCTCGCATTGCCAGACCTCCACAGCACTGTTCTCAAGCTCTGACTTGTTTGTATTTCTTTAAACCAATCACAACTGTCCTGGGCTGCTCTAAGTGCCTAATGTAATGGTATCCTTGCAACACAGATAGCTGTGTATACACATGTTACTTTGTTCCCAAGTCACTCTCTGACAAAAGAGACTTCCTGCATTCATAAAGCTCAACACAAATGTAACAGTATATGACAGTACACATTAAAATGTAAACATCAGTGAAAATGAAATAAAAAATGAGATCAAACGTGCGTGCGTGTGTCTGTCTGTCTGTCTGTCTGTCTGTCTGTCTGTCTGTCTGTCTGTCTGTCTGTCTGTCTGTCTGTCTGTCTGTCTGTCTGTCTGTCTGTCTGTCTGTCTGTCTGTCTGTCTGTCTGTCTGTCTGTCTGTGTGTGTGTGTGTCTGTGTCTGGCTGCAGGCTGGAACAGTCATTTGCTTGTGCGCCACTGTGAGTGAGCATGGCGTCTCTATTTCATGTTTATATGCTCAGACATGTGAGACACACACAGGGAACATTGCATGTGTGTGTGTGTGGGGGGGTTCAACTGTCACTCGTGAAGCCAGTGGGACAACATCATATTTTCATATTGATGTGACGCTGTGGAGAGAAGCAGCAGACGGTTGTTGAGAAATGAAACAATGAAATGACCTTAATGTTGATGTAATCGAACTGTTGATCAGAGAAATGATGCTTCCTCTATTTCCTTTTCTCTCTTAGATCCAGAGGGAGAGGGATGCTTTCTGCCCTGAAGCCAACACAGTACCAACATGTTCAGGTAAACTTTTATTCTCCTGACTGGGAAACACACACATACACACCAGAGTTGGAGCAGTTTGTTAAGTGCTGTTAGTCTCAGTATGTGAGGGAAGGGTTAGAAACAGATAGATGTGATTAGTCTGGGAACAATTCTATTTCACCTGTTATATACTTCATCCACACATTTTCATTGAAACTAAACTTTTCACCAAAATTAGTCTTTGAATAAATGTGAACCGACAAGAGGCCATGCCACGAAGCACAATATAACACATTTAATAAATCATTTATTCATATGTATTAGTAATAACTACATTTTACTACAACTACAATTACTAATTGATTATCAAGAATAACAGAATATATGTAACATTAAACATACTGTCGACTCTGTAACATGATTGGATGTGGAAGATAACACAATAGACCAACGTATGTCCCTGTGTCTCTGTGTTAAGTCCAAGTGCTTCATTTAGATCATCAACAGTCTCACATCCAATCAGTGCCACACGCTGAAATGTCTTAGTCTCATCATGAAGTGTATACTTTATACAAGAGGAGACTTCTTAATTCTCTCATCGCGCTTGAAGTAACTCCAAAGTCAGACGGTTTAAAGCAGCTGAAGGCTTCCTGTGTGGACTGACAATGATCAGTTACATGCACAGTTTCTCTGTGCATGAGCACATCATTGTGGTTTACCACACAATGAAAGACTGCATTCAGGTCATCATTGTTTAAATATGTTGCTTTTCATAGCATCGCCTCATTGGCCTAAAGCTACCAAACAAAACAGAACGTGGAGATTACAAGGCTAGATTTAATGAAAGGTTGACCCTGCATGGAAATATACTGACGTTACTCAGCTGCACAGGCCGTGCCCCATGTACCAAAGGCATGCAACGTTTCTTAAATATTGAAGGTTGCATTCTGTTAGATGGAGCAGTTTACTTGCCACGATATCTACTGACAAACTAGGAGCAGAACAGTGCACTGCTAACACTGCTTCAAAGTGTCACACTATTAACACTAAGTGTGATGTTTCAGAGCACTGTGTGTACTGTTTCTGATGCATTGCTATGATGTCTATCTCAAAGACTCAGATTTTGCCCGCATAAATATAGAAGTTATTTTGAATAATGAATCAAAAGCAATCAGAAGTGTGTGTGTGTGGTTGTTGTGCAACAGTCTGGTTCTGACTGCAAACGACCAAGGTAACCATCTAGCAGCTCTCCAATTAGTTACATTCATCTGGAACATTTCATCCAATCCACTGGATTGGTAACTGGATGTTATCAACATTCCCCTCCAGCAGTACAAACACGGTCAGCCTTGGCACTCAAACTGCGTCTCTCATCACTGCACCAAACTGCAGCACACATCAAGTCCCCATTCTAAAGCAGCACAGCTGCAGCGTTCACAGATGCACAACCCTGAGACAGACCGCTCCTGTAGCTGTCTCCGGAGTCAGGGGCTGCGGTCGAATAGTCCATTTTGCTTCGGAAGGTTCCTAACGGAGTGAAATGACCCAGAAATAGTTAAGTGGCTGCCATGATAAGAGCTGTTCGAATTGTCTAAGTGATAAGGAAAGGTGCTTCAATGATTCCTTAGTTACCACCTTTAGCATAGGATACACTGGACCATCCTTTACGATAGGAAAGGAGATAATGCCGTCCCGCAAGTCCTTGCGGCAGGAACATATAAACATTTAAATTAAGTACTGCATCACATATAAAATCCTCTTTCTCCCCTACAAATCCCTCCATGCCCTGGTCCCACAGTACCTCTCAGACATCCGACACACATACACCCCACCCCGAAACCTGCGGTCCTCAGATGCTGGCCTGCTCTCCATTCCCCACACCAGACTCTGTACCTTTGGAGACAGAGCCTTTAATGTTGCAGCCCCATCCCTCTGGAACACCCTCCCTGCAGATATATCCGAAATGCTACATCCCTGGATATATTTAAAAAACTCCTCAAACACCACCTGTTCACCAACCTCCCTTAGCTTAGCTTAGCCCCAGTAGTTCTGTAAAGTGTCCCTGGGTTTTGTGAAAGACGCTATATACATAAAAGCTATTATTATTATTGTAACATAACAGCATCAAGTAACCATGTACAGACATCATGTTCAGTAGGCCTGATGACATACACACTCAGACTGCTTCTCTGACGTCAACTTCCTGTCTCGCTGGATTGCACCCAGCACTGCAATAAGCACCGTGCTTAGAAACTTTCTACTGAAGAACAAGATGTTATATCTTTCACTTAGTCAGCAAGCAAACAAAGCCTGCACTTACCTAGATCAGTAACCCAGTCAGGTGTCCTTGGTTCTGTCTGTCTCTGTCTCTGTCTGTCTGTCTCTCTCTGTCTCTGTCTGTCTCTGTCTGTCTATGTCTGCTTCTGTCTGTCTCTGTCTCTGTCTCTGTCTCTGTCTGTCTATGTCTGCTTCTGTCTGTCTCTGTCTCTGTCTGTCTCTTTCTGTCTCTGTCTGTCTCTGTCTCTGTCTGTCTCTTTCTGTCTCTGTCTGTTTCTTTCTGTCTCTGTCTGTCTCTGCCTCTGTCTGCCTCTGTCTCTGTCTCTGTCTCTGTCTGCCTCTGTCTGCCTCTGTCTCTGTCTGCCTCTGCCTCTGTCTCTGTCTGTCTCTGTCTGTCTCTGTCTGTCTATGTCTGCTTCTGTCTGTCTCTGTCTCTGTCTGTCTGTCTCTGTCTCTGTCTGTCTCTTTCTGTCTCTGTCTGTTTCTTTCTGTCTCTGTCTGTCTCTGTCTGTCTCTGCCTCTGTCTGCCTCTGTCTCTGTCTGCCTCTGTCTCTGTTTGTCTGCCTCTGTCTCTGTCTGTCTCTGTCTGTCTCTGTCTCTGGCTCATCTCCTCATCTGTTTCTTTTCAGACATCCATCCAGACTCAGAGGAGTGTGTGTCGGTGTGTTTGTTGCACAAAGAAGACAGTGTGCAACTGGATAACAGTGTCTTTAAAAAGGTACCACACACACACACACACACACACACCTGTACACCAACACTGGTGTCAGCTTGGCAGGAACTAGAGTTGGGCCGGTGTGAACGGTTTCAAATCTGTTTGGTCCCCCGAATCCTGGTTTGTCGTGAGCAATTTTTTTTATACCTCTATGTACAGGACAGACACGTTGTAAGTAGTAATATTTGTTAAACATTCTGACACATGAAAGCTGTGAAACATGGGTGCATGCTTCTTCAGAGACACATTTTCAGTGTTTGTTCAAAGTGGGGTCTGTGTGACTCATTTGTTCTGGAAGAGATCTTTCCCACTTAGTAAACCCATAATTGTATAACCCTAACTCGACTTCCAGGATCCTTTGAAATGTGACTCCCAACACTCACCTCTTGAAAGGAATGACGGGGTTTGGACAACAGTAGGAGGGACTGTAGGAGTGGGAGTGTTCCTGTGGAGGACCTGTGTCCTGTGACAGCCAAATGTCCTCACAGGGACAGAAAGATCAAACAGTGAAGGGTTCTGATTAGTGCTGGGCGGTATGACCAAAAATTCATATCACGTTTTTTTTTTCAAAATTATGCCGGTTTTTCGGTTTTTGACGGGTTTTTTTTCATGCATATTCAGATGTTCAATGCATTTTCTACTCGTTGAGAGAGGAATTACTGCAGTAAATTGCCTTAATTGACTCATTACTCACCGCTGTATTAAGCGGGACCGTGTCTTTAGCTCGGTGGTTGGTGATGGAGTTTGTAATCTGCTTTTTCTGTCATAGCGAGTCCCTCTAGCAAACGCGTCTTTAAGTGACATTTGGCTCGACTTTTCTTTTGCTTTCCCCGTGTTACCTGCTGATGTGGAGGGCGCTGAGCCTGCTGACTTTAATTTCATACATTCTTGATATTCCAAGACGTGTTTGCAGCTGAGGTGGTGGAGCAAATTGCTCGTGTTGCCGCCTTTCGCAACTATTTTAGCCCGACAGCACTCGCATAAAACGGTTGTTTGGTCAACGTCGGATTTTTGGAAACCAAAAAACCTCCAAACAGACCCGGCGGCTCCTTTTTTTGGCACAAGTTCATCTTTGTCATTTTCTACTACTTATGCACAATTCTGCAGCATCCATCTTCCGTGTGACGTCCCTCTGGTGCACTGCTGTTTACCGTCGCTGCTTAGAAGAGCAGCATTTTAAAGGGTCCGTCTTGAACAGTGTCGCGCGGCGCAGCGTAACGTTCGTTCCGGACGTTGTGTTATTAAACACACCGGTATGGCGGTATATTAGTTCTGATTGTCACTTCCTCCCAGGGTTTAGGATGAGGGCTTCTGTGTTCGGTGAAACTCAGAGCATGAGAGTGTTTCCCAGTAACGCCACGATGTTTCCTGCTGATTGTTTGAGCTTTCACTCACAGAAACATTGAGTTTTAATGGTAATAGAGCCTTCATCTCTTCTTTCTTCCTCTGTAGCCTAAAGCTCCCCCCCCCTGTGTTGGACACAGGGACAGAGGGGTGGGTGTCTCCCTCAGTCCCAGTGAGGGGGCTCTGTCAGTGGGCACACCTGATGCTGTGGCCCCTCGGAGCTCCAGACTGGCCTGGACGTCCCGAACAGAGGACAGAGGTGAAACACACACTTTCTTCCTTCAGTATGGAAACATTTATAAATGCAGATTGCTTCACAAACAACGCTTAGCAGAATCACCAGTTATTTAGCATGTTCTTGTTTTGCTTGTGAAATTATATCTAATATTCTGAGCTTTCCTTACCAGGTTACTGTAAACCAAAGCAGAAACATGTTAACAAGTGAAAACATTAAAGTGCTCATATTATGCTCATTTTCAGTTTCATAATTGTATTTAGAGGTTGTACCACAATAGGTTGGTTTAGTTGGTTTAGTTTTCAGAAAGTATTTGTTGTACTGCACATTGCTGCAGCTCCTCTTTTCACCCTGTGTGTTGAGCTCTCTGTTTTAGCTACAGAGTGAGACACCATCTTTGTTGGGAGTCGTACATGCGCATTAAGTACTGCTAGCCAGTCAGAAGCAGAGTATGAGGGCGTGTCCTGACAGTAGCTAGGTAAGGACTACTAGCCAGTCAGAAGCAGAGTATGAGGGCGTGTCCTGACAGTACCTAGGTAAGGACTACTAGCCAGTCAGAAGCAGAGTATGAGGGCGTGTCCTGACAGTACCTAGGTAAGGACTACTAGCCAGTCAGAAGCAGAGTATGAGGGGGTGCCCTGACAGTAGCTAGGTAAGGACTACTAGCCAGTCAGAAGCAGAGTATGAGGGCGTGTCCTGACAGTAGCTAGGTAAGGACTACTAGCCAGTCAGAAGCAGAGTATGAGGGCGTGTCCTGACAGTACCTAGGTAAGGACTACTAGCCAGTCAGAAGCAGAGTATGAGGGCGTGTCCTGACAGTACCTAGGTAAGGACTACTAGCCAGTCAGAAGCAGAGTATGAGGGCGTGCCATGCTAGCAGCTAGGCGAGCATTATAACGTGTGTTCCAAAGTGACCACGTGTGTCTCTGAAGTAAAGGCTGGACTACAACAGAGCTGTTTGGAGCAGTTGGTGAACAGTGTTTTCACCTGGAGATGGTAAGTCCCTTTTTCACTCTGTAAACCTGTAACGTGCACAAAAATATATATAACACAATAAAGAAAAGGGAAAAAGCCAAAAAGCATAATATGAGCACTTTAAGTCCACTTTGACATTTTGTAAAGTGATGTATTTGTATCTTTAACAAATCTCGATGTTTCAGTTCAAATGTGTAAAAGCTGAACACCCTCCATAGTTTCAATGAAATGAGATTAAAATGAGCTCTTACCATTGTATTACTAATCTAGTATTTTACATGTGATGCACCCGTAATACAGATCTTTTTATACTTTATATTTCTATGCTTGTAACGTTTGTAACACACCGGTCATGACAGTGATTTTTGAAAAATGCTTGCAATATGTAATGTAGTGACAGGTGATTTGTACTTTGCATCTCCCTAAAGAAACACGGCAACTTATTGGGACTTTAGCTTATTCCCCTGTATCCCCCAGAGTTAGACAAGTCCATACAGACCCTTCTCATCTCCGTGCGTGTCGTAACTCTGTCTGACGCCTCCACCGCTAGCTTAGCTTAGCACAGATCCTGGAGGTAACTGGTTCCAACTAGCCTACTGCTCCGAATAAGTGACAAAATAACGCCAACATTTTCCTATTTACATGTTGTGATTTGTATAGTCACAGCGTGTACAAATAACAAGGTCACATGAGACACAGCCATCTTCTAACCGTATATAAACTGGGAACTATATTCTCAGAAAGGTGAAGGTATGGAGCCTCAGAAGGAAATGTATGGACTTGTCTAACTCTGGGGGTTACGGTGAATAAACTAAAGTCCCAATAAGTTGCCGTGTTCCTTTAATTCTACATGTACATATAGGTTTTCCACTTTAATTGTATTTTGTTTGACTATATATATATATGTAGTATACATTACACAGTAATATCTGACTGCGATAAGGAGAAAACAGCAAAGGATTTATCAGAAGCTGCTAAT
Source organism: Gymnocephalus cernua (assembly GCA_023631565.1). NCBI lineage: Eukaryota > Metazoa > Chordata > Actinopteri > Perciformes > Percidae > Gymnocephalus > Gymnocephalus cernua. Next base: position 4,887,983 of record CM042431.1, read on the forward strand.
TTAGAATAAATGTTTAATGTGAACCTTAAACTGTACCTATAAAGAACCTCCCATCCACTGACTTCATCTAGAAAGAGAAGGTGATGTGGGGCCCCGGTTCACATCTGGCTGTCACATATTCTACCTTATCTCCCCTACACGTCCAGTCATCTAACCCTAAACCACTGTCTACAGCCAGAGATGTCCAAACATCATCCTAAAAAGTAAATTTTTTATTTTGTGTCACAGTGGATAACCGTTTTTCTGTTATGAATCCCAGGAGGAGGAGAAGAACAAGAGAACAAAGACCAGCTTTCAGAAAGTCCTGTCTCCTCTTCAGTCTCGCGAGCCTCCATTCGTTCATTGTCTCCGTTCCGTCGCCACAGCTGGGAGCCGCGCAGGAACAACAGCGCTGCAGATGTTGACATCACACAGCGCAGGTACTGCCTGTACGTGTCATGAAACGCTATCTAGGATTTAGCACTTCAAGTCCAAAGGAAGTACTGTACAAGTCCACCACCGCTGGAACACCTGTTTTACACGGCTGCATGTAGACGGGAATATTAGTCAAATAGTCTCTTTCATTAGCCATGGAAACAGCTTAGAGGAAGAGCAGAAACAGGAACATTGTGTGCATGTCAATGATTCCAGCTAGACCAGCTAGATCAGTGTTAAAGTGTACTTCTAACCCTGGAGCTGTGCCTCCCTTTCCTTTACCTCCAACAGTAACAGCCCACCTGTCTCTTCTTTTAGCTCGATGAAGAGTCTGTCAGAAGAGGTGAGGAGAGCCAAGCCCCCCCTCCACAGGAGAAGGTACACCCTCACCGCACCTTCATCCCTCTATTTCTCTACATGTCTCCACATATATATATATACTATATAGTGTGCTGGGCAGAAGACTCTATGTCAGTGAGTCACTGTCCACAGCAGGCAGCCATAAACCCTGCTCCCATCAGTCACTGATGAGCAGAGCACCGCTGACTCATGCTAGACACACTGTCTGAGAGACAAGACTTCCTCAGACCTTCTGCCTGTGTGCTTCATTTGTACCACACTGGCTATTAAAATGAGACAACAGTATCATAATAACAGTATCAGTCAGTGATGATGATCATCCATTCATATCCTTACTGTCCTCCATAGCAGCCAAGCTAGTTAGCATTATATATCTCTTTGTCTGTCTGTGTCTCTGTAGTGTAGCTCCGTAGCAGACTTGAGCGTTCCATGAGAGCAGGAGCAGGTATCCTGAGAGGAGCCCTCATGGGGCCAGACTCTTAAAAGCTATAGTGCACAATTGTTGTTGTCATTACTTAGAGTTTCTCATGGAGCAGACAGAAAGAACACACTATGGGGCCCTATTTTGATGATCTAAGTGCACGGCGTGAAGCGCATGGCACAGGTGCGTTTAGGGCGTGTCCAAATCCACTTTTGCTAGTTTGACCGCGGAAAGAAGTGTCCGTGCGCCGGGCGTATGGTTCTAAAGGGTTGTACTTAGTGTCTTCATTAATTTATAGGTGTGTTTTGGGCGTAACATGCAATCAACCAATCAGAGAGTCATCTCCCATTCCCTTTAAAAGCCAGGCGCGTTTGGACCTTGGAGCATTGCTGTTATGATGGAGGATTTGCACCGTAATATTTTTATTTGTAATCTTTTGTATGTGTGTGTGCTGCTGTGTGTGTGTGTGTGTGTGTGTGTGTGTGTGTGTGTGTGTGTGTGTGTGTGTGTGTGTGTGTGTGTGTGTGTGTGTGTGTGTGTGTGTGTGTGTGTGTGTGTGTGTGTGTGTGTGTGTGTGTGTGTGTGTAAAACAAGCATAGTGTGCGCGCGCTGTGTGCACATATTTTACTAATTTGCTGTTAAAATAACAATGAAATGCTGCGTTATTGACTTTAGACCAGGTTTTTGTTGGTCAATGGCGTGATCACTTCCTGCTGCCTCAAGATAGCACCAGAATGCACCTGAACACACCTCCCTGTAAGACCAGCACGCCCATGGCCACACAGATGGGTGCAGGTGCATTTGTTATTTTAACGACGTGGGCGCTGGACGGGAAATTGACAACTGGGTCGGTCTTAAACTAGCAAAGACACTTGCGTCAGGCTTTGTGCTGCGCTATGCCGGGTGCAAGATAGGGCCCTATAGCTTTAATGTAACAGACATATCACTGACTCATAGCAGCTGGATTTTCTGTCTCCTTGTAATGGTGAGTGTAAAGACCAACTCAACTTCTTGTTGAGTTGTTAATACACTTGTCTCAAACACTTGTTGAGTGTATAAACAGAGGCCGAGGCTTTGCACTATAGCTCAAAGCAGCTCATTTTCTAAGGTTGGCTTTGAGACATCCAACCCTAACCCTAACAACTCTGGAGGCCCCACCACTCTGCTGCTGGTATCTGGTTGTAGCTTGTGATGACAAATTGAAATAAAGTTACACCCAAGCTTGTCCCTCTGTGCTGAGTGTGTGAGTCTGTTCCTGATTGTTGGACACATCTCTGTCATCATGGATCCATCTCCTCCGACTCATTCCACATTTTAAACATCCTGTCATCAGACATCTAATCATCTCTCCTCTTTCTTTTCACATTCTCCAACATCCACCCTTCATCCCTCCATCCTTCCATTCCTCCAGTATGAGTTGGTGTCCATCCACCCTGCTTCGCCCTGACCAGGAGCAGACAGACAACAGAAGGTATCAGTACAGGTCCACGCATTAACTGGACTGTGAAACACAGCAGCATGTGAAAGGATGATGGTTATTAGCTAATGTTGTGTGTGTGTGTGTGCACACAGCTACAGCCTGGAGGCTCTACGGGGGGAGAGGGGGGGAGCCCACCCTGCTGACCCCCAGGACAGGACTGCAGGGCTGGACGGCCAGAACAGTGGCTCCCTGGTGTCCCTCACCGAGGAGGAGCAGGATGGAGACAGCCAGGTGTGTGTGTGTGTGTGTGTGTGTGTGTGTGTGTGTGTGTGTGTGTGTGTGTGTGTGTGTGTGTGTGTGTGTGTGTGTGTGCGTGTGCGTGTGCGTGTGTGTGTGTTGTAAGCATTCATACATCCTCTGAAATAAAGCTGAATCCAGCTTCCTGTTCATGTTGGCTTTTCAGAATAAAAGCTAAGCCAGATCAAAAATACCAATGACCCAGAAGTCATCCATATCTACAATAAGTGGAAAACAGTTGTGTGATGGGCTTCTGTTTCACTAAATGCCCACAGATATAAAATGGTAGTGGAAATACCTCACCCTCATTTAATTTAGTAACATATCTAGATATAGTAACATAGATAGAGATAGAAACTCAATAATGCTATAATAATAGTATCATTATATCCCTGTGTGTGTGTGTGTGTGTGTGTGTGTGTGTGTGTGTTCAGACATCCCATCAGGTACGGTCAGTGACAAACAGCTATCCTGCCATGTTCCATCACCAAACCCTCACCAAATCCATCTCCATGGTTACCATCAGTCACCGTGATATAGATGGTGAGTTACTGTTTTTATGTGTTTTCTGTTTCCTCATCCCCCCCACACACACTCAGAACCTGTGCAGTAAGAGTGTTCTTTAACTTCCCTGTTGTTGATGCTGCCCTTCAGTCAATGGATTTCCTCGATCAAAGCAATGAGTCAGCTTCTCCCTCAGTATCAGAGGCGATTTCTTTAAGACTGCAAGGGAAGCTCGGCTTCCCCTAAAATGTCAAAAAAAATGAATGGTCAAATATGTACTATTATGTTAATATTTTATTGACTAAAACTGCGTTACAACACGTTCATCTCGAAGACAAGTTTGTTCAGAATCAGCTCCATATAGCAGGTTGACTGACTGATTTTCTTCTCATACATTCCCGTAGCGTCACAGTGCATTTCCCTGTTGAAGCCTGGTGTCCATGGACTTCAATGGGGCTGCTTTGAACAGTTTATTTTCAGTGCTTTGAAACTATACAGTCAGTGGATAAATGCTGCGATTACGTGCTGCCGATTATGGCTTATGGTCCCACGCTGAAAAGCTGCCGATGCTTGGGACATTAGGAGGACTGTACAGGAGCGTCTCCTCTGTCCTTTTGACTCTGTCCAGTGTTCAGCCTGGTCCGTGTCCTCAACGCCTGCCAACTGGCTTTAAAGGAGACCTATTCAATATAATACTGTTTTCAGGTGCAAACTTTTGATTTGTGTTTCTACTAGGATATGTTTTCATGCTTTAATATTGTAAAACTCATCCTGCCCATGGCTGCTGCAGCTGTGCTCCTCCTCTGTCTGAGACGCTCTGTTGGAGCGCTGTCTCTTTAAAAAGCCACGTTTAGAACGGCTCACAGGGATTTCTTTTATATACATATTAGTGCTGTCAAGCGATTAAAATATTTAATTGCGATTAATCGCATTAATGTCATAGTTAACTCACGATTAATCGCAATTAATCGCACATTTTTATCTATTCTAAACGTCCCTTGATTTCTTTTTGTCCCATTATATTTTTTCATTTTAATGCTCTTATCAACATGGAAAAGTGGATGGGCTTGCTTTGGGCAAATGTTTTTTGATTGAAAACATCATTGTCATATACGTAGTGTTCAATTTCACACTAACATTCACACTTGGAACTAATAATCTGCCACATAATGTAACGCTGTTACCTCGATTTTCCATTGCAGGTAGTACTGCCTCATGCCTGAGGCGAGCGTGGCTGGTCCTAATTTTACTTCCTTTTCTAGCTAACTGTCTCTGCGTTAATCGCCCGATAAAAAAATTGTCGGCGTTAAAATGGGTTTGCGTTAACGCCGTTAATAGCGCGTTAAACTGACAGCCCTAATACATGTGTTTACCTCATTATGGAACACTTAATATGAAAATATGACACTATTATGAACTGTTATCCTTTTAGTAATAAGGAAAAGCATGATAGGTCTCCTTTGGAACAGATGGCCGCTATCAAATCGCTAGGTTTACTAAAATGAAAGTCCGTCTTTAGACCTACAGTATATTAACCACACCAAGAGTTCTCATTACCTTACAATGGCTATATTTGCTGTGTTAGCAAGAGCTCCTGCAGATGAGACAAACTGTTTCATATCTGTGCAGAGAGCTCCGGCAAAAAAGTGATGTTCAACACTCCCAAGAAAATCTGTCAAAACCCCTAACCATAGCAACGTAAACATCCATCAGGTGGAAGGATGTTCAGGTCATGTGAGTGCTTGGTTGAGAGAAGGTGTGGCTTAAAGTGGGCGTCCTTTCAGTAACTTCAAATCTCTAAACCTGAACTGCCATTTACTGTTTGTGGCCCAGAGGTAATCAGTGCAGTAAAACAGTGTTGCCATGCAGTGTAGCTGTCACATGACGTCTGTTCTTTTTGCTTCCTGTAGCGGTCAGCTCATTCTCCAGTAACTCGGGATCCCTGGAATACAGGTAAGAAGGGAAACTCGTCATGGATTTCACTGGTTGTTAGATGTAGTCATGCTTTCAAAAGTCTTTTTACTTCTTCAACTGTCATGGCTGAGCACAATCCCTTTCCAGGTGTTGACACAGGCTGTAGTTCTATGCATGCTACTTTTAGTGCAGTGATGTAATTTCCAGCAGGCAACAAACCTTTTCACACTTCACGTGTATTGAAGCATAAGCTTGTGTGTGTGTGTGTGTGTGTGTGTGTGTGTGTGTGTGTGTGTGTGTGTGTGTGTGTGTGTGTGTGTCTCTCTCTCTCTCAGTATTTCGGAGGAGGAGCCAGGCCCTCTGCGGAGCGACACTGAGGGGAAAGGAGGGCCTAAAATCAGTCGGACGTTCAGCTACCTCCGCAGCAAGATGAGCAAGAAAGGCAAGGTGAGAACGCCTGCATCAGGTTACTGCAGCGTGCACGCACGTGCAAATTGTCCACTGTGCAGGTCCAAAATTCACACACAAGCTGTGATTGTAGTGATTTATTTTCTCCTGATTGGCAGCCGGATAGTCCCAGGCTGTGTCAGAGTCTCATGCATCATCGCTGTATTTGGTCTGGACCGAGTGAACACGACTGCATGGATGGAAAGACTGCTGAACATGTTAGACATTGGATAGCACTGTAGCGTATTAGTAACTAACCCTAACCCACCCAGCTGATCCCAGGTCCAGCCAGTCCTGTGATGTGTTAGTGCTGTCACCTTAGAGGAACAAATTCACTTTAAACTCAAGTTTTACACTTCATTATATGTTCAGCATTATCTTTAGAAGAATATGACCGTAACCCAGCAAACAAGAAGTGAAACTAAATATTCAAATAAGTGAATGAGACAAAAATATTTACCAAGATAAAAGGTCCATGAACCACATTAAGAACAAAACATGAAAGCGCAATAGAATTTTTTTTATACTATAATAATCCTACATTTAAAATTACATCTTGGAAGATGAATTGGAGTCATTAGGTGGTGGCTCTGTGAAGATGATGGGAGTTCTGCAAAAGTCTGAAGGGGAACTGTGTGTGTGGGTGTGGGTGTGTGTGTGCGTGTGCGTGTCTAGATGTTAGATGCTAGCTCACTTCCTGATTTGAACGCAGACACGACGAGCAGCAGCAGCTTGTCGACAATGACTGAATCTAAAACACAAAATGCAGACAGGCAGGATTTACACTGAGGATTAGACGACAGGCAGGCAGACAAACAGACAGAGAGGACAGTTACAGCCATGCTGAGTGGGTTCAGTCTCTCTGTGAGGTGGAGATCGGATGAGGTAAGAAGTGTAGCGTGTGTGTGTGTGTGTGTGTGTGTGTGTGTGTGTGTGTGTGTGTGTGTGCGTGTGCGTGTGCGTGCGTGTGTGTGCATTCAGTTTTTAGTGGAGTATCAGAGGGTGACCAGAGGTTTGTTGCTCACTTGGTAACAAGGTGCATGAAGAAAGAATACACGAGTGGACAATGATGTGATCGTTTCATCCCATTTACAACATGAGATCACTTTCCTCTCACCTTCCTCCTCATCAAAACAAACAGCACAGCTGATGGGAGAGATCACTTTAGTCAAACAGACTGTGTAAATTCTGTGATTGTCTCTTTCAAAAAGTTACACAAACTGCCAGACTGGTGTGAGTCTCTCCGAGAACTCTCCTGGTCCAATCATCAGTACAATGATCGACAACTATGTTAGAAAAGATTAGACTAGCTTTTTTTGATTAAAAAAGTCAAAGGTACAATCCAAATGTATGGAGAGAAGAAAACATCCAATCACTTCTTTGTGTGTGCAGCTCACAGTGAGTATAAGAGGAGCTTTGTGGTGGAGCTGTTCGGCACGTTTCCTCTGTGTGGAGGTGTAAAGTTCTGTCTGGTCACCGTGTTTCCTCTGCGTGGAGGTGTAAAGTTCTGTCTGGTCACCATGTTTTCTCTGTGTGGAGGTGTAAAGTTCTGTCTGGTCACCATGTTTTCTCTGTGTAGAGGTGTATAGTTCTGTCCTGAAGCACAAGAACTCTCCCAGCTGGTCAGGAGGGGCTTCATGTGACACTGTGAGCGCCTCAATATCCATTCAGAGTGCCACCTCTACTTCAGATTGGGATGAATTCAAAACTTCACTCATATATATATATCAAATGAATTTCATCACTGCATTTTGGCATTTTATTGAACAATGTGTTTTACTGTCAGGTTCCATCCCTCACCTTATATTCAGCCTCCTGTGCTCTCCACACGGACTGTTTACATGCATACAGCCATAGCCCTCGCAAACGTGATTGGTCAATACTACTCAGACTACAGACGGAAACCAGAATGCTTCCGATACTAAAATCTGCTCCTGTTGCCTCTAGATTCTGCCTTCACATGCAGATATCTGTTGACAGAGGTGTCTGCATTTTGTTTGCACATATGTACACATTTTATTGTTGGGCTCTATCACAGTTTAGATTTTGCCATATGAGTTATTCCATAACAGAAATCATATATATCTTGGTATATTAGGACAGTGTGGGCAGTGTTGCAGACTTTAGAACTTATGATCAGCCAATGGAATTACAGCATCAACAATCCAAATATGTCATCCATAAACAACATATGTCCCTCAATTTTTTCAATTGTCTATATCTTGTATTGCTTCCAGGAGAAGGAGAGGAAAGGAGAGAGGCCACGAGAGAGTAAAGAGAGAGAAAAGAAGAGTGCCAACGGTCATCTCTTCATCTTGGTCAGTTCATCTCCTTCCACAGTCGGCTGTCAGCACTGCAGCAAAGCTCTGCCCAGCAAGGAAAGCTTCCTCTGCAGCAGTAAGACTCTCTCCTTCCTTTCTCTTCTTCTCTGTCTCATCTTAACGTTCCCACCCCCTCTTTCCTTCCTTCTTCTTTTTATTCCTCCTACTCTGTGGCCACCTCTTCCTCTTATAGTCTTTAGCAGTTTCACTGTGACGTAACTGTCTTATTTCCCTTTAACTTTTTGGTTCTCACACAGAGTTTCAACACTAGTCATATCCATTTTTAAAAAGAACACATTCATTTCCAAACCTGGCAGGAAAGAAGCCAAACCTTTTATGAATCCCTCTGATTTGCTCTCTTAGTCTACCTACCTAGGGAAATGTTCATTATTGTTTTAAATAATGAATAAAGTGAGTCCATCCAAATAAAATTATTGCAGTGCAAGTGTAGAAGTCAGTCTTCATAGGCTAATGAATGATTTCAGTCATTTTGCACTTCCTGTAGTCCCCTGTACCACTGCAGTGATCGTTGATCTCTTTATTGATTTTAAAAATAGAAGACTGTGTGTGTGTGTGTGTGTGTGTGTGTGTGTGTGTGTGTGTGTGTGTGTGTGTGTGTGTGTGTGTGTGTGTGTGTGTGTGTGTGTGTGTGTGTGTGTTGGGGGGGGTCAGCATGTCTTGTGTTCTCCCCAGTTCTCTCTCCCTCTGAAAGCTCCTGCTCTTGTACTTATCACAGTCTGTTGAGTCAGCTGCTCACAGATTAACAAGCTGTGGTAATACATCATTATGTAAGAGGAGAAATCTATCCAGGAGTAGGAATGGTGGCGTTTGAGGGGAATTTAGCTCTCCAGCCGAAGTCAGTCTTATGAGTGCGAAGACGCTAAAGGAGAATGCCTTTTCACAGAGTTCAGAGTGGAACAAATTCCCCAGGACACTAAAGTCAGAGGACCTCTGAAGAACAAAGACGTGTTTCTTTTAAAAGCAACATCACCCCTGAGATCAGAATCAGTTTTATTAGCCAAGTATACATACATACACAAGGAATTTGACTTTGGTAGGTGTTAACTCTCTATACATTCAACAAATAGACATGTAGTAGTAAACATTCAGTAGACAAATAGTAATGTAGACACAATAATGTACAATAGATATAACAATATACATATAGGCACATATCAACATAATATACAAAAATAAAAATATACAAATAAGATATACTATCAAGACAAGTACACATGGAGTGGGATGAAAGTGCAAAAAGTAATAGTGCAAAGTAGTGTACAAGATGCATATTGGAGATACTTGTTATTCATCTGAAGTGAATGGTTGGGTTTACAAGGTACAAGCATCAGGGTTTTAGCAGCTATGTTAGCTAGCTTCCCGGCCAGGTGAGCCGCACTACCACGAGTCACTGGGAAACCCTGTGCGTTGATTGGTTTTGGGTTAGAAAGGCTAATATCACCAGCAGAATGCAACTTTAACTGTCATCTGTTGCTGCTTGGCGTTCAACGAGCTAAAGTGGGAACTAAATCGCCAGACCTCTTTCACCTGACGGTCCACTGCATCGTCACGACGGGATGTGGGATATGCTTGTTTCTAATGATCATCATGTGTTTGCAGACTGTGGAGCCAATGTCCATAAGAGCTGCAGAGAGAGCCTGTCTGTCTGCACAAAGAGCAAAACAAAGGTAGGTCCCATTATTACACACCCTCTATTTCTCGAAAAAGATCTTTGAATTCATCACTTTTATACTCTCCTTTACACACTCCACTTGAACCTTTTACTTATATATATATATAAGTAAAAGGTTCATATATTTATATATATATATATATATATATATATAGCAGTAGCAGAAGAGTTGTTTGTATGACTTGTGATCAGTGGGACTCTGAGAACCTCCCAGTGAACATGGCCATAATTTTTGAGCTTTAGCTTCTAGCTCATGATGTGCTGTGTTTGTTTTCCGCAGCAGACGCCGGTGCCAGAAGCTGTTCCTGGGTCAGCTGTGAACATGAGGAGTAAATGTAAGGACACATCCAAACCAGCACACTCAATCAGCTTACGAGACAAAGAGTCAGAAAGCCAGTAGACACCCATCCAGCGGGACAGTAAACACTGTTCCTATCTGGACAGACATGGGTCACAATGATTGATTAGAATTTGGCACACACTCCACACACACTCCACACACACACAACGGATTGTTGCTGAGTGAATCTCAGGGGTATCCAGTAATACGTGCAGTATACTCGCTGCAGCCAACCTGTCTCTCACCAGTGTGACGTCATAGGAGCGCCGTAACTGTTTATACTTGCGCGTGGTGGTCGCGACACTAGTTGCAGTCTTCTCCTGAACAGAGGTGGTGCTAATGAGGAAAGACTACTGACTTTGCTCTTTCTACGGACTAGAAGAAGAAGAAAAGATAAACAACAGCAGAACTGGCAGCAGCATTGATGTCAATGCTTCAATGCGATTGGATGACCTACTTGGTCGTATCAAGCCTTTCATTCACCATAAAAGAACTCATCTTAACCCAGTAAGTTTACCAGAGAGACTTGCAGTCACTCGGAGAGTCCTGGCATCACGTTGCCCTCAAACTTGTCCATGCTTCCTGTTTCTGCTTTGTCAAGCACCACTCTAAATCCTGGCGCACCAGCGAGATCTACGTCATTTTGATGTGACATTGGCGCGCGACAGGACGGCTGCGGCGACTGTAAAAAGGCCTGAAGTGTCTCTTAACAATAAGTGAGCACACATCTGAGGGCGCGCTGGAACACAACTTTTCTCTCTGTTCTTCAAAGCCAGTTCAGTGAGAGAAAGTCTCCATTAACAATGACAAAGAGTCCGAGAGAATCTGAATTGGTACACATTACTCTTCCCATGAAGCTGCAGGTGGAAGGGGGGGGGGGGGGGGGGGCAGTATTAGATACAGTATTATGTATCTAATATCTACTGTATTAATCTAATAATTAATTATTATTACTGCTAAAGATCTGTTGAAAAAGACATCTCAGTCTCAGTCACACATCTACATTCCCTAACAAACGAGGCAGTGATGATATGAAGTGTGATGTGTGCACGCAGCGACATCTTCAGCATCGTCTGTGTCCTCCACATCGTCCTCGTCCTCCCGCGAACGCTGGACCACAGCAACCAGCCCTGACGACCAGTTCCCTGTCCTGTTTCCACGGAGACACCCCAGCATCTTCAACACACACAGCAACCTGGCCAAGAGCATCTCCACCAGCAACATAGCAGGGTGAGGAACCCACACACACGCACACACATCCACAATCACAGCCTGTCTGATTCTGTTGTCTCGGTCCATCTTTCTTTGTTTCCTGTGTCAGTGTGAAGCAGCCAGTATATGTGCTAAAGAACTCAAGGTTGTGATTATTTGTAGAACTTCTAAAAACCTCTCCATGTTCATGGTTTGTTCCTTCCAGGTTAGATGATGTTCCACTCAAAGGCCTGAAGTTTCTGTCCCAGTCCACCGACTCTCTCCATCAGGGGAGCAAAGTCAACGCCTCCACCGAGTCACTCACTGACGAAGGTACACACACACACACACACACACACACACACACACACACACACCACACACACTGAGAAGAAAAGGAGTATCTGACAAAGCTGATCAACAGAAAGTTGACTCTGATTGACGCAGATTCCTGCATCTGACCTTTTAATTATTTCTGTGTGTGTGTGTGTGTGTGTGTGTGTGTGTGTGTGTGTGTGTGTGTGTGTGTGTGTGTGTGTGTGTGTGTAGGTACTGAGATGATGGACAGTCAGCTGATGGGAGAGTTTGAGTGGGACATTAAAGATCTGGAAGCTGATTCCTGGAGCGGCACGATGGATAAGAAGTTCTTGAAAACGTTGAAAAAAGATGAGATCAAGAAACAAGACGTCATCTATGGTAAGATATAAATCTACGAGTAATATAATACTTGATGTGTAATTGCTGCTGCGGTGTGCGTACAGGTGGACATAAGAGGTGTGTGTCTCCACAGAGTTGTACCAGACAGAGTTCCACCATGTGAGGACTCTGAAGATCATGTCTGACGTGTACTATAAAGGCCTTCAGAAGGAGCTGCAGCTGGACTCTAACACTCTGGACAAGGTGAGCTAACCTCTGGACATACACACAACAATATTCATCTTTAAAATTACACACATCAAGGGCCCCGTCTGCTGATCATTCTCTGTAGATTTTCCCAGTTATGGACGACCTGTTGGACACGCACACACATTTCCTCACACTGCTCCTGGAGAGGAAGAGAGCGTCTTCCACTGAGGGGCAGAAGGACAGCAGCTTCCTGATCTGCAGCATCGGGGACGTCCTGCTCAGCCAGGTGAGCCAGAAGAAGAGAAGGGTGTGCCCTGGGCACGGTGTTTGACGAGTTTAAGGTCCTAGGGTTAGGAGACAGATCAGAAGAGACCGGTGTTCTGTTTTTGAAATTGACTTTAAAGATCAATAATTGGTAGTAGGCCGCTATTGATACAAATATTTGGTGATTTAAAAATCCGATATTCTGATATATTGGCCGATATTCTGATATATCAGCCGATATTCTGATATATCAGACGATATTCTGATATATCAGACGATATTCTGATATATCAGCCGCGTTTCTGGATTAAAAAAATATATATATCTTTTTAATCCAGAAACGCGTAACAAAACATAAACAGATTTCCCTAACATCAGTTATTTGTATTTTTTTATGAGTCCTCACTAAAATAATATGATAATGCAGTTTAAAAATGAACTTGTTTGTTTTATTGTCACAAAAGAAATGGGGGAACATCAAAATATATTAAAGTTCCGATAAATAAAATATATAAAAACTTAAGATAAAGTCCTTTGAACAATAGCAACAACAAAAATCCGAGTGTTGCCAACAGCGACGCTGTAGAGCGCCCTCTGGTGGGCAAACTATGCAACATGGTTGAAGGGGGTTTTGTCCATTTTTATTTAATTTTTAAATATTAATTTATCGGCCATTATAAATGCTGATACCGATAGTTTGGAAAATGCCTAATATTGACCCGCCGATATATATGGGTCGGGCTCTAATTGGTACCATACAATACATTACATATTCATATTCATGTACCTTTTGTGTTAAAAGGTTAGAGACAAGCAGATGTCAAAGTCTAAAGCCAGTCTCGTCCGCACAAGTTCTCTGCTGAGGGTGGTGTTAGAGGAAATGTGGGGGGGGGGTTTACTCTCAACGAGTGGAATTCCATTCGGCCCTCCTGAAGTGTTCATTTGCAAAAAGCTATTTATTTATATATATTTTTACACTGAAAGGAATAGCAATCCAGGTTATATAACTTTAATATGTATGTATGTATGTTTAGATAAATGAACTCTTTGAATGTTCAGTCAACCAACTTAGCTACATAAAAGAAATGAATACATTGACTTGACAATCAGTTGTATGTGTCACATGTAATCAGTTCATGTGAATGTGCACATTAAAGAGTTTTAAACTATAGGAGTAGTAATATAGTATATTGTGTGTTTGAATTCAGTTTTCAGGCTGCAATGCTGATCGTATGAAGAAGGTTTACGGGAAGTTCTGCAGTCGCCACAATGAAGCTGTCAATCTGTACAAAGACCTGCACGCCAAAGATAAACGCTTCCAGGCTTTCATCAAGGTCAGCACTCATCTCACACCTGCTCCTTCATATCATATATATATATATATATATATATATATATATATATATATATATATATTCTGTATTTCATATGGCACATATGTGATTGTGACGTGCTGCTTGTGTGTGTGCAGAGAACGATGAGCAGCAGCATTGTGCGCAGGCTCAGTATTCCAGAGTGTATTCTGTTGGTCACTCAGAGGATCACCAAATATCCCGTTCTCATCCAGAGGATCCTCCAGCACACTAAAGGTCAGGAGACGCAGCCAGGGAAGCATGTGCACGTTGTGTTTTGTATCTGTGCAGTGATTGAAGATGGTGATGAGAGCCACAGAGAACATTTAACTATAGACTGTAGTGAGGCGCATTCTCCTGTCTGAACATGTCTCTGTGCTCCAACAGACTCAGATTCAGACCACGGCTGTGTGTGCGACGCTCTGCGCTGTGTGAAGCAGCTGATCACGGCTGTGGACAGTAAAGTCAATGAGCAGGAGAAGAAGCAGAGGCTGAGAGAGGTCTACAGGTAAGCCACACACTGAAGCTGTCAGAGACAGAAAGGTTTATGGCAGTCACATGATCAGAACACACACTCAGCTGATGAACTGCTACTAATACAGCAGGAACTGTGTAACACACACACACATGTGATCTGAGACTCCTGTTTCTCCTCCTTCTATAAACTGCTCCATATGTGTAAAAGAAGATGTTTATAAGATCTTGACGGATGCTGAAACAAGGGTTCTATATTTTATGAATCAAGGAAGGCTGAAATGCAGAGTATCAGAAGCCACCTGAGCCAAAATTGACATACACTTTATACACATACTGTATATACTGGTACTAAACACTTGCACATACATATGTACTTCACTTGCTCATAGATATATACCTTACGTGCGCATACATATATACTTCACTTTATGTATGTAGGTGTGTGTGCATGAGGATGTACGTATGTGCGTGGGATTGGGGTGGATGGTGGAGCGTGTAAACACTGGACTTTTCACTCAGGAGGTCAGGGTTCAAGTCTGGTTTGAAACCATAGGTCAATTTATTGACCTAGTGGTTAACGGGGTTAACGTTTTGAAACCAAGCAAAAACACCTGGTCAGTTTTAGGAACAGGTCATGGTTTGGTATGAAATAGTAAGTTTGTTATAGTCAATGTAAATAAGTCACTAGGTCAATAAATTGACGTTTGGTGTCAGACTGGACTAGTACACTGACTGAAAGCCCACTGTTTTCATGAGTCGTCATCGACCCCACCTGCCAACCCCATGCACATACATACTTATGCATGCACACATACATACTCTACAAGTGAAGGAGTTTATATACCTTGGGGTCTTGTTCGCAAGTGAGGGGACAATGGAGCGGGAGATTGGTCGGCGAATCGGCGCAGCGGGGGCGGTATTACATTCAGTTTATCGCACCGTTGTGACAAAAAGAGAGCTGAGCCAGAAGGCAAAGCTCTCGATCTACCGGTCAGTTTTGGTCATGAAGGCTGGGTCATGACCGAAAGAATGAGATCCAGGGTACAAGCGGCCGAAATGGGTTTCCTCAGGAGGGTGGCTGGCGTCTCCCTTAGAGATAGGGTGAGAAGCTCAGTCATCCGTGAGGAGCTCGGAGTAGAGCCGCTGCTCCTTCGCGTCGAAAGGAGCCAGTAGAGGTGGTTCGGGCATCTGGTAAGGATGCCCCCTGGGCGCCTCCCTAGGGAGGTGTTCCAGGCACGGCCAGCTGGGAGGAGGCCTCGGGGAAGACCCAGGATTATATCTCCAACCTGGTCTGGGTTAATGTGGCTCGGGAAAGGGAAGTTTGGGGTCCCCTGCCGGAGCTGCTCCCCCCGCGACCCGACACCGGATAAGCGGAGGACGATGGATGGATGGATGGACATACTCACACATGTTATGCATGCATGTGCAAGTGAAGTGTATATGTATCTGCAAGTGAAGTATCCATGTATGTGCAGATGAAGTATATATGTATGTGCAAGTGAAGTATTCAGTTTTGGTCTAGGCGGCTTCTCATAGCAGTGAGCTGCCTCATATCAGCTCCATATTGTAGACTGGTTCTGCTCTGGATGTGGACATCAGTGTGTTCTAAGAGCCAGAGTTTCCAGACAGAGGCAGGAGGATCAGCTGGGACATGTCTTCTCTGTAACTGTATGATGAGTGCTGACTGGTAAACATGCTGTCTCTTTCTCCAGTCGCACTGACAGTAAGTCCATCATGAGGATGAAGAGTGGGCAGATGTTTGCTAAAGAGGACCTGATCAGAGGGAGGAAGATGCTGCATGACGGAGCGCTGCAGCTGAAAAACTCTGCTGGACGGCTCAAAGGTGCACCATGTTTCCACTTTTCATGCATCCTTAATCACACACACACACACACACACGCTTAGCTCTGCAGAGAGACTCACTCATCTCTGTTTCTTTGTGCTGCAGATGTCCAGGCCATGCTCCTGTCTGACGTGTTGGTCTTTCTTCAGGAAAAAGACCAGAAATATGTATTTGCCTCATTGGTAAGAAGCACATTTTCATATTTCATGTAGAAATCCAGTATCATAGAAGATTGAGCCTGATGTGGATGTGTTTGTCCTCAGGACCAGCGCTCGACTGTCATCTCTTTACAGAATCTGATAGTCAGAGAAGTGGCTAATGAGGAGCGAGGTCAGCCTTCTTCTTTTCCTTCTATTCACTGCAGTACATTTATTTCTTAAGGCTGGGTTTTTCACTTCGTATGATCCAAAAGGGTCTAAATGAAGACGGGGTGAATGTGAAACACTGATCAGGTTGTGTGTGCTGCAGGGCTCTTCCTGATCACAGCTGGTACAGACAGGCCTGAGATGGTGGAGGTGTTGGCCAGCAGCAAGGAGGAGCGCAACACGTGGAGGGCCATCATACAGGACGCCATGCACTGCATGTAAGCACATGCACACACACACACACACACACGCACACACAGTGTCAGCAGGGTTGAGTTGTGTTTCATGCTCCCCACACTGCTCCGAGGATGAAGACATGTCCTCATGTCAGTGTTCTGCGGGACATACGTCAGTGAATATCTCTCCAGGGACTGTGGGAATGCCGCCAGAATTGTCTGTGACATACGAGAAGGGGAGGGCTTAATGGTTTTAACCTTCATTCCAACAAACGGTGTCAGAGTGGTGGTGACATCATTGTTGTCATCATCTCCCATGTCAAGTCCATCTCATTTATTTACAACATCACATACATAACATAAATGGTAAAAAAACAAAGTGTCTTAATGCATACAGCGTCATCTTAACTCGTTTAGAATCGTTAGTGACCGAAAAGGTTGGCTACACCTTCCCTTTTTACTTTCTATTTTATTTCTATTTTGTTCTTAGGTCCCTCAGACTCTTACCAATCTTATTAAAATTAAAAAATTAAAATTATTAAAATATTCTTATTATTATTTTCTGTTTGCTATGTACATATTAACACATATGTGCAGAAGATGTGAAACAAAACACATTGCAATACTTGCCTCACTTTTATATGTATTTACCATCTTCTTTTTTAGTATTTTTTTAAAATCTTTGTAGCGTGTTACAGATTT
Organism: Gymnocephalus cernua; assembly: GCA_023631565.1. Lineage (NCBI taxonomy): Eukaryota > Metazoa > Chordata > Actinopteri > Perciformes > Percidae > Gymnocephalus > Gymnocephalus cernua. Next base: position 4,905,330 of record CM042431.1, read on the forward strand.
TATTTTTCCTCATCTGAAAGATTCCACGTTTCCTCCTCTTACCGATATACATCTGTGTTTTACATTTGTTCTGATCTTTATCTTAATGAACATGCACATTCCCCTTAGTTCATACTTGCTCTCTCTCATCTGAAACAGCTTCTACGTGCGTGTGAGTTTATAAATAATCTATTTGTTGTGATTCTTATTGCTCTCTTTTGTAATATAAAAATAGGGTTAGTAGTTGTTTTTGTCCATGTTTCTCCATATTTCTACACAGTATGTAATGTATGGCAATATTAAGGAATAGTACAATATATGGAATGAATTTGAATTGAGCACACACAAACTTGTAAAAAAAAATGTAAGAACAAGGAGTGTGTTGCTACATGCTTGCTTATTGGTTGAAAGCATCGCCGTCACATGTGATTTGTGTAATGTAAAATATTGTTTGTCTCTGCTGGTACCCTCACTGTTATTATTAAATATTATTCTAACTCGTGATTTATAAGGTATAAAAAGTTCAGTGTAATGGAAGCAGAAGGCTCAGGGTGCTGCTCGAGGTCTGTTCACACCAGTAATGTTTGTAAAGAGGAGTGACACATGCCTTTGTATATTGACAGTGTCTACATGCACATTTGAATACATTACTTTCATAGTTAAATACATTAGGATTCCCATCTGTTGTGATGTTATTCATTACCAGGGTAAATATGCTCCTTCTGTGTAACACAGTCAGTCCAGAGCTACAAACAAAAGACCCTGAAACAACAAACCAAAGTGGACAGAAAGCTTCCGAGTCCTTAGGCAGCTCGGACATGGCGAACAAACGTTCTTTGAATGTCACAGGTCAAGAGTTGAGTTTCTGGACCAGGTCTTGGATATATCTGGACGGAGAATGAAAGGTGTTGGATGATATCTGACTCTGCTGTCTGTGTGCTGACAGGGAGAAGGACGAAGACGAGGGCGTTCCCAGTGAGACTGAAGAAGACAGGAGGCAGCAGGAGAACAGAGCCAAGGAGATCCGTGGTGAGCAGCCGGCCATGCTGGTCTTCTGCCTTCTGTCCTCTCAGTAATGTCTTTAATGCAGTGATGGTGTTTGGTTCCAGAGCTTCTGCGGAGGAAAGACGAGCAGATCCTAGCTTTACTGGAGGAGAAGGTCCACATCTTCAGAGAGCTGGGCGACTGGAGCCCCGCCCCTGAGGATCCCAATCCACCAGTCAGGGAGCGCATGTTGTTCATGGCCACACCTGATGAAGTCACAAAGGGGGAGCCAATCATAAAGGATGCACTGAGAGAAGGTGAGCAGGGTTCAGAGGAGATTCCTGGTTTCTGTGTCCCCCAGATGAAAGGTTAACAGTGTTTCTGTCCCCTCCAGTGGAGAGCCTGCAGGGCTACGTCAGCAGCGGTGTTGGTGTTCCAGCCAGCCTGGCAGGGGTGGGCAGTGTGGGGCCCGTCTGTCTGCCCAGGAGAGCCGAGACATTCGGAGGCTTCGACAGCCATCAGATGAACAGCAGCAAGAGTAAGACACAGAGAAATACTTGGTCAAGGTGTCTTTGTTTCTGCACCACAGTCAGCTCACAGTCTTCACTGATCAACATGTTCTCTTCCCTCTGTCCCGACATGATCAACATGTTCTCTTCCCTCTGTCCCGACATGATCAACATGTTCTCTTCCCTCTGTCCCGACATGATCAACATGTTCTCTTCCCTCTGTCCCGACATGATCAACATGTTCTCTTTCCTCTGTCCCGACATGATCAACATGTTCTCTTCCCTCTGTCCCGACATGATCAACATGTTCTCTTCCCTCTGTCCCGACATGATCAACATGTTCTCTTCCCTCTGTCCCGACATGATCAACATGTTCTCTTTCCTCTGTCCCGACATGATCAACATGTTCTCTTCCCTCTGTCCCGACATGATCAACATGTTCTCTTCCCTCTGTCCCGACATGATCAACATGTTCTCTTCCCTTCTGTGATGATAATCCAGATCTTTTATTCTCTGTCCTCAGACGGAGAGAAGGAAGAGGGGGATGAATCGCTGGACCTCCGCAGGACGGAGTCAGACAGCGTGTTGAAAAAGGTGTGTGTGTGTGTGTGTGTGTGTGTGTGTGTGTGTGTGTGTGTGTGTGTGTGTGTGTGTGTGTGTGTGTGTGTGTGCCTGCGTGCGTGCGTGCGTGCGTGCGTGCGTGCGTGCGTGCGTGCGTGCATGTATTCTACCTCAATATTTCTGCTGTGTTCTACCACTAGGTGGCACTGTTGTAAAGCAGGTATGAGTTGAGACTGTGAGTGCAGAGAGTTAGAGAGTAAAGATGGCCACTACTGAACGTACTGTGCTTTGCTACCACGTCTGCTATTAAGAACTGTTGTAATATTGTAAATGCTTCCTGTTGAAATAAATGTCACTTGTTTTGTGTTGTGTGTGTCTCAGGGAGGCACTGCCAGCCTACAGATGTTGCTGAAGAGAAACACGGAGGTGAGTATGGCCTGCCTCTGACGCTCGCTGCAGCATCAGGACTTGATGCGTGTGTTACCAAGCATAGCTCTACACAGTCAACGTGACACCAGCCACTGTAGGTAGAGTAGGTGGTAGCTCAGTACGGTTTAATTTAAAGGCTGGTTCAGAAATACAAAGACATGGTCTCAATCCTCACTACTCTTCATACTGTCCCTGTAACTGGCTGAATCCTCTTGCTACACATTTTAGTGCTGCTACTGTGTTTGGTGTAAATTACCCAGCAGGCATTGTCACACGAGTGCTGAAAAGCTGTGCATTATATCATGTCATCACAACACAGGAGACTTACATATCATTGTTACCATGACATCTGTCTGAGACATGATATCATAGTGGGACAATGTGTTGATCCACAGCAGGTTGCCCAACCTGTCCACATCAAATGTTTGCTCACACTGTCATAACTGACTGCAATGTGATTGGTTACTGACACCTGACTGTAATGTGATCCTGTGCAACTCCAGCAGGTGCTGCACAGTGTGACACATCTTCACGAGCTGCTGATTGCACTGCAGGTACGGTGGACCCCCCCCCCAGAACAGTGACTCCATACACCGCAGAGCGTCTTTCACCTGTAATCACACACACACCCCTCTCTCTCTCTGCCTCTAGGCCGTGGTGCTCCAGCAGGACTCGTTCATCGAGGACCAGCGGCAGACCCTCAGTGACCGACTCGCCACCATGTCCTCCAGACACTCGTCCTCTTCCTCATTGTCGTCCTCGTCCTCGTCACGGCCCTCCTCACTCATCGAGCAGGAGAAACACCGAAGTCTGGAGAGACAGCGACAGGAGGCGGCCACTCTGCAGGTTCACTTCCCATAATGCTCTGAGCCCTTTTTATTACATTTATTTGTTTTAATCCAGTACCACACTCAGTATATGTGGTTTGTTTCAGAAACAGCAGGCTGCTCATCAGGAGGAGAAGAGACGGAGGGAGAAGGTGTGGGAGTTGAAGGAGAAGAGTCTGGCCGAGCGGGAGGAGAGGCTGAGGCTGGAGGAGGAGCAGACCAAGGAGAGGTGTCGCCATCTGACCGAGGAGGGAGAGCTGCTGCACAGGAAGAAAAAGGACTACCAGGCAGAGCTGGAGAGGCTGAAGGAGGCCCAGATGATGCTGGAGAGGGAGCAGGATGCTCTGAGGAGAGACACCCAGAGACTGGAGGCCATGAACACAGACCAGGTCAGAGTCCGCTGATGATGCAGGCAGGTTAGCCCAGTGCTGCAGTCACACGCCACATAGCTTAAAGAGCTAACAGGAACAGCTTCCAGCAGCTCTGACCAGTCAACTCATAAAAAAGATAAAGTGTTACTTCTAGCCCTTTGTCCCCCGTTGGAGGTTTTATAGAACTGACGATTGTGAGAATTCATTGGTAGAATGGTCACATGCCATGCATGCCAAACCACACAGTTGACAACCTGCAGGTGGAGGCGGTGTATACAGGCCCGGACATACACGCCGCTGTGGACTTGTGTCAGTCTCGCAAGCGGTATCAGCTGCATGTGTCCGACAACACACAGAACATTAACCGGTACAAGCCTACAGCTGTCCGCGGACACGGAGTGCGGAAAGTGTGTCAGAGCTTCCCGGACGGGTGAACTGAGACTCCGTTACCTGCTTGTCGGTCAAAGGTTAATGAAGACTGATCGGTTATTTAATTTCATCGGGCTTTCTTTAGGAAGGCTACCTGCCAAAAATCGCCACTTACTAGCTAATTAATTAGCCTGAGGTAAACGATAGCTATCAGTAACCAGAAGTGGTGTGGTGGCTGGTGTGTGCGCGTGTGTCTGTCTATGTGAGATATATAAGATAGATATAATGTATTAATTATATATTATTTAAATTCAATATTTAGTGTTTAATAAATAATTGTTAAATGTAGTACAGAGTCTGTAGTCTATCGCACAAACACTCGAGGAATGCTGAAAACATTTGACAGCCAGTACGAGTTGCCTGGGAGAATATACGTGTCACAAACGGCGATTCAACAACTGTACAACAGCGTGAAAGACGACATACTAAAGGAGATCAAAGACATATTGTGGATATTTAAAAAGTCTTCCAGTTCCAGTGTTAAATATTTTTTAGAAATAAAAGTTTATTGATCTTTGAAAAGGTGTACCTGCATTATTATGCTATTATCATTATATTAGATGAAAATGGTCTCAGAACGACAATATTATCGTTTATCGCAGTAATTTCAGGGACAATTTTCCGTCCAGCTAAATTTGTTATCATGACCGTCACCGTTTCATTATCTATACTGTGATACACACCAACCGGCACGCCAGACACCACCTACCAAGAGCCTGGGTCTGTCTGAGGTTTCTTCCTAAAAGGGAGTTTTTCCTCGCCACTGTTGCACTAGTGCTTGCTCTTGGGGGATTTGTTGGGTTTTTTGTAAATTATAGAGTGTGGTCTAGACCTATCTATCTGTAAAGTGTCTTGAGATAACTCCCGTTATGATTTGATACTATAAATAAAATTGAATTGAATTGAATGACAGGCCTAGATTTATGAGGGGTTATCGGTGATACTGTGGTCATCACGGATGTATGAGGGATTATCAGTGACACTGTGTGCATCACGGATGTATGAGGGATTATCAGTGATACTGTGAACAACATGGATGTATGAGGGGTTATCAGTGATACTGTGAACATCATGGATGTATGAGGGATTATCAGTGACACTGTGTGCATCACGGATGTATGAGGGATTATCAGTGACACTGTGTGCATCACGGTGTATGAGGGATTATCAGTGACATTGTGTGCATCACGGATGTATGAGGGATTATCAGTGACACTGTGTGCATCACAGTGGTTTAGATAATGTGGATGAGCTGTTGGTTTGATCCTCTGAGCGTCACTGGGTCCCACATCCTGACTCAAGTTGGAGTAGAACTTAGTTTTCCTTTGAGATATATGTTGCTACCAGTGACAGTTCCACATTGATTGATTGATTGATTGATTGATTGATTGATTGATTGATTGATTGATTGATTGATTGATTGATTGAGCTTCGATCGTTGCCATGGTAAAACGTCCAAATCAATTTTCAAATGCTTCGATCTTTTATTTTTTTTATTTTAATATTATTATTCATATATGCATTATCCCAAAACTTCCGAATAGCCAATGAAATAAGGAGTACTAATCCCATTTTATTAATTTATGCATCAACATGAATTAGAATTTGTTATTCTCAGATGGAGCACTGTGAATGTGTGTGTGTGTGTGTGTGTGTGTGTGTGTGTGTGTGTGTGTGTGTGTGTGTGTGTGTGTGTGTGTGTGTGGGCAGACAATGATAGATAGACATATGATATAACCTTTGTCCACTTGAGGGCGAGCAACTGTCAACATGCAAGAAGTTGAACAAGTCAAGCGGAATAATTTCAAAAATGAAATATAATTTATATGACGTGCTTATCCAATCCAAACTGCCTCCGTTTTCCGTGAACGTCCCTGCCGTCAGCAGCAGAGGGCCCAGCAGCTGAGTGATTGACAGCAGAAGTTAATAAACTAAAATAGTTTTGATGTGGGCTCCATGGGAATGACTCGCTCACCCGCTGGCGAACGTCTGCGGACTGATTGAGCTCATGTCTCTGGTGTCTCTATGCATCATTTACAGTCGGAGCAGCTTCAGAGGTACCAGCGCACGCCCTCCACCACCTCTGAAGACTCCATAAGGTTCCACAGCTCCGGCTCTCTGGATCTAGATTCAAAAGAAGCAGCAGAACAGCCAAAAGGGGTAAAATAAAGTCCTCCAAGTTCCAAACTTAATCACAGAAGGAGAACAGAGCAGTGTGTTAGTGTTAGTTTTAGTTTAGACGGCTGCTATATGAGTCATAGAACAGTCTCCTTTTTCTGGATGCACTACAGGTGGACCTCTCATCCTCGGCCCCGAGTAGAGAACCTTTCCTCCGCATCGGATCCAAGAGGATGGGCAAAGGCTTTAACCCCTTCTCCTCTACCTCGTCCTCCAAGCCCCAGGGAGCAGAGAAGGAGTCCCAGCTCCCCAGCAGACTGCTCCAGCTGGCTAAAACCAAGGAGAAGAAAGACAAGAGGAAGAAAAAGGGCAAAGGAGAGCAGACACAGACAGGTAGGATGAACCAAACTATCCTGAAATAGGCTCTTTGTCTTGTTTTCTTACCTGGAATATACTGTATCTGTATTCTAGAGAAAGACTCCCTCTGCTTCTTGAGCTTCCTTGAATCCTTTTGGCAGCATGGAAATAAATATATTTTTTGGTAACACTTTACAATAAGGTACCATCAATTAGCATTACGTAATGCATTAATAAACATTAATTAACCATTAATTAAGGTTTGTATTAAACATTTATTAACCATGCTTATTTTTGTTCATGTTAACTACGGTATTCATTTATGCATTATTTACCATTAGTTAATGCCTTAACTAACTGTTAATCTCAGTTAAGTAAGGTGTCTTTTGTACCATTAGTTAATGCAGTAAGAAGGGTTGACTAACTGTTAACAGCAGTTAATTAAGGTGTATATTATATCATTGGAAAATGCAATTCTAAGCCTTGACTAACTGTTAATAACCCTTAACTAAGGTCTCTATACTACTATTAGTTAATATAATGGAAAGCCTGGACAAACTGTTAGTAACAGTTAACTAAGGGATATATTTACCATTAGTAAATGCATTGACTACCTGTTATTAACAGTTAACTAAGGTGTCTATTTTACATTAGTTAATGCAGTAAAAAGCCTTGGCTAACTGTTAATACTAATAAACTAAGGTATCTATTTTACCCTTAGTTAATGCAGTAAAAAGCATAATTTACCAGTTAATCATACAATATTGAACATTGGGTAAATGTTAGAGTAAACCCTTAGTTGATGTTGATGAAGGTATTTCCTAATATTACTCGGTGTTTGATAAAGATGTTTGACAGCATGTATGGCTTAAGGTTCACAGCCAAGCCATGACATTATGAGAAAACTGTTTTTATTGTTTATTCATGGGTTATGGTTGTCCACATACCTTTGTCCATCCTCCAACGTATGACTGACTTGTGGTAGAGGGTGCGATCAGTGAAAAGACTCCATAGTCTCCATGCAGAGGTTTGCTTGTTCCTTTGTCTTCATGTCGACATTGCCTTGAAGCCCAACCTATATACATTATTGTGCATGCTATATAATCATTACTTAACCATAAGTGCTCAATTGATTAATGTATAATAATACTGAATAAGCAGTAGTAAACCATAAGTAAACAGCTATTAATGCTCTTTTGTATCCTTATTGTAAAGTAGAGAACATTTGCACCTTAACTAATACTTAATTAATGTATAACAATACTGAATAAGCATTAATAAACCATAAGTAAACAGTTATTAATGCTCTTTTGTATCCTTATTGTAAAGTAGAGAACATGTGCACCTTAACTAATACTTAATTAATGTATAACAATACTGAATAAGCATTAGTAAACCACTAGTAAACAGTTATTGATGCTCTTTTGTATCCTTATTGTAAAGTAGAGAACATTTCCACCTTAACTAATACTTAATTATTGTATAACAATACTGAATAAGCATTAATAAACCATAAGTAAACAGTTATTAATGCTCTTTTGTATCCTTATTGTAAAGTAGAGAACATGTGCACCTTAACTAATAATGAATGTATTACAATACTGAATAAGCATTACTAAAGAATGATTCATAGTTCATTAATACTCTTTGACTTAAACATTCACAGCTTTTAAACATTAGTGAAACATTGCCAATGGGAAATCACATATTCACGACAACTTTCTGTTATACACACATATTCAAATTGTAAAAAAAAGGTTTTCATTTGATTCTGAGTTTGACTCAGTCAGTTTTCTTCTTTCTTTCCACTGAAGAATCAGAGCTATTACAGTGTGAGTCCTGCATGTAGATTACACTGGACATTTTCCCCCTCTTGTCATCTTCACTGGCATGTCTTCTGGATAGTTGTCCTCTCTTGAAACCTAACAAACCAAGTGGGATATATCAATTTATTTTAAATGCATGCAAAAGCTACAGATGCAAGGATTGATCGTTCACTAGATCAACGTCAGATCTTTACACATGTTGAAAGATGGTCTGGCTCTCTTTAACTAATGGTTCACAAAGACTTCAGTCAACCTTAATTATAATGAAATGTTCAATGAAATATAAAATGATTCTCCTTTGAACCTTCTGTCACATCCAATATACACGGCAGTCAAACAAACATCAATGATCCGATGTCTTTTTGATAATCTAGCTACACGTTTTTCTTGCAGTAGCCTTTCTACAATAAGCGGTGCTAAAAGTTACTATTAAGGGTGCTCCGATCAGGATTTTTGGGGCCGATCACCGATTGCTGGAAGACGTATCGACCGATCACCGCTCACTTTTATGAACTGAAAATTACGCCATTACATAACAGTCACACATGTTTAGAGAATGTATCAGTAACTGTTTGGCTTTCTGTCCTAGCTCAAAATCTAAAAAATGTCCTTTCAATCACTGCACATTTCTTCAGCACACACAGACACACACAGTCAGTCACACACACACACACACACACACACACACACACACACCGACACACACACACAGGGAAACAGCTGTTTGAGCGGCGCCGGAGCTGCTAGCTACACGACTCCGCTCTGCCTTAGCGTTAGCTAACTTTGAAAACTCCTCATCCTCCTTTCTGTGACTAACCTTCAAATGTCTGATGAGGTTGGTGGTGTAGAAATGTCTCTGGAGCTTTCCGCCTCGTGGTATTTCCTCGGTACACACGTTGCTAATCGCTAGTGTATTGTCTTTTTCCCAGATAGCAACGAGTCGGCGGACCACCAGCGGTGCTCCAGAGGCAGTAGAAGCGTTTGCCAGCGCACCACCGGTGGCAGACGCTTTTTAAAAGCGGTAGCCGTCTTCCTAGCGTCTTCGTTCCGCGGGCCAACTGTTGTTCTGCCGCCGTTCAGACACCTTGTAGAACTGCCAGACCGCTGAATGTAGGGACGCCGCCATTTTGAAAATGTTCTCAGGAGTAGTGCGCTCTTAATACATCCGTGGTAGTGCGTCATCTGATCGGCCTATCTGATCGGTCTTTAAGGAGACCACCGATCAAACTATTTAAAGCCATTATCGGCCGATACCGATCGGTGGCCGATTGATCGGAGCACCCTTAGTTACTATAATCCGTTCAAGGAGTTGATGAGCAGACAGATTAGCTAGCTAGTTGATAAGCAGCCCGATGTCGTCCCCACTATTCTGTCGTGAAGTTATCCTATCAATTAAAGGACAAATCCGGCGTGAAATGAACCTAGTGGTTAATAACACATTTGTATCGAGTCAACTGTTCTCTGGGATATGTTTTCATGCTAATCGAATGTGACTAGTTTTATCACAAACCGCTAATTAGCTTATACCGCTAGTCGTCAGGGCACGGTTAAAGTAAAAAGAAATCTCTGTTTCTATACCACTAACAAGGCTCAAAATATCACCACACTTCCACCGTAGCATAATGAGGGTCCCTACATGTAAACACAAGCATTGAGAACTTTGTAAGTGTACAGACAGTTTATTAAAAAAGATAGTTTAGAAAGACAGTACCGTTCACGTATGCAGGCGGGCGCCATCTTGGGAAAACAGTCACGACCAGTCGAACAAGGAACGCCGAGCTTGAGCTATGTTACTGGTTGATGGTTGCACGGCGTTCTTCATGTCTCTTTATCTTCATGTCTCTGTAGAAAGCAAAGTTGCAGTGATGTCGGATCCTCACAATGATGGAGACATCTTCTTCTGCTGAGGACCTGGGCGATTCACATGTGCACTTGTAACTTTCCCGAGGAACCAGACGACTGGCCGAGCAGCAAACAGGACCCCTAATTCTCTATTTGGATATAAAATGCCCACGTGTCTCTGCTGACTGTCTGGCCTCTGGACACTGTCCCTGTCTGCCTTCCTGCCAGACAGAATGGACTGGGTCCTCCTCCCAGAGACACCAGGTGAAGGGTCAGTGTTGAGATGATGATTCAATCAGGAGAAAAAGACTTTCCCTACAAGCTCCCATGTGTTAGAGATGGAAAGAATCAGACGAGCTGTGTGTCAGATCACGTGTCGAGTCAAATCTCCTCAAGACTTTACACTGTAGCTTTATCATGAACCAATAATGAGTGCCTTGTCTTTCTAGTTGTGCTGATGCTAACTTTGAGTGCTTGTGGTGCTGGTGACTCCTCACTTTCAGTTACAACAACCCGAGGAACTTTTAATTTAATGTGTGATGTTTGCTTTATAACTTTTTATCAGTCAAGCTGTCAAACAAGACATGAGGGTAACAGACGGCACACCACATGGTGTGTGTAACAGTTAGCAACCACCATGTCTCAGTGTCCACACTGTGTGCTGAGGTCAGAACTCCAGACACAACCAATCAGTGCCACGCCAGTCCCCGGAGACATTTGTATAGACAATCTGTAGAGTGGTCAGGACACGGGTCTCTGAGTCTCTGCTGAATGGAATGAAGGGGGTCATAGCAGATGTTTTTATCTCTAGAAATTCATAATTGTTTTGGTTGAGGGTCATCTCAGTCAGTATCGAGTTCTGCAGAAGAATCAGTGATCGTCTTTAATCGTCTTTCAGTGGAACAATCACCGCAGAGCAACAGGATCAGGATGCAAAGATTTGAACCTGCACTTTATATTCATGAGAGAGTGATGCTTCTAATTAAGGCTCTGTCATTTCCTAATCATTTAATCATACGTCTTTTAGTAATTTGGTACTGATTACAGGTAAATAGGAACATTCTTGAAAGATAAGCTCCATTTAAAACCCAAGTATAGCTCCATTTGTTGCTGCAAACTTTATTCTTAATATATGTTGAACTGTTATACACCGAGCCCCCGAGGTCCTGAAAGATGTCATTTTTTTTTAAATCTCAAATGCTCTAAATGAGTGTGTGTCAGGACTTCGGGGGCTGCGTATGTACAAGTATGCTTGCTTCAACGTTTCACATATTTTGTAATAGGGCTGCCCCCTCTTAGTCGATTAGTCGACTAATCGGTCGTTTTCGTCTTAGTCGACTAAGATTTCTTTAGTCGATAAGTCATTTTTTATGCTTATTCATGCTTAATTACTTATTTCCAAGCAACTTATGAGAACATTTCTGGTGGACACAAGATTTAAAGTGGTGCTTTTGCAGGATTCATTTCGGAGAAAGTCAGTTTTACGGATGGTTAATTAACTACATTCATATTGCGCTTTTCTAGTCTTAATGACCTCTCAAAGAGCACAGCTCTGTCGATTAAATCAACTAATCGATTAGTCGACAAAATCATAAGTGTTAGTCGACTAAGAATTTCTTTAGTCGAGGACGGCCCTATTTTGTACCAAGTGTACCAATTGAACTAAATTAGTACGACACCGTTCTTTGTAGTTAAGTTTTGTGAAATTAGGAAATTATTTGGAAATGACAGAATTGTAAAAGAAAGCATTACCCATGAGAGCAGCAGTGCAACGTAGTTATGTTGCATTGGGGCTCGGGTCACAATTCAGTATTATTACTTTTACTGGATTTATATTGAGATGATATGATCATATCATGTTATTGCTTCTGCGGTCAAAATGAATACTCCAGGCCCATTTGAGTGAAAACGAACAACATAAGTTAATAGTTGTCTGAACATTTTCTTTCTTGTCATCATAAACATCAGTTGGCAGAACAATATCCCCCTCAGGATCCCTTTAGTAGCTCTTCTTTTGACCACATTGCACAGTCTTCATCAGCTGACTGAAACCAATCAGTCACCGTGGAACTGTACATGTTCCAACTCGCCATGGTTCGGAGCACATCTTGGCTTAACATCCATGTTGATGTCAGTCAATTTGGATTATTTTTACATATATTTGCCTTTTTGTGACCAATGTTGATAGTTGAACAAAAGCATGTTTTACCCAGCGTCTTTAAATGAGACAATCCAAAATCAGAGTTTCCATTCTACATTGTAAAAAAGTCATGTAAAAACAAAACTACTGTTAACTTGTTGGGTTTGTAAAGTGCTGCTTGTCACATCAATCAATACCAATCATTGCAGACAGAAACAGAGTCATGAACAGTTGATAATAATAATAATAATAAAAATAATACTGAAGATTGTCAGATAGTGGCTGGAGACTTTATTCAGCTCAGTGGAAGAGAGACGCAGAGACAGGCCTTTATTTCCACCCCCCATCGTCATCATCTCATGTTTGCTGTTGTTCAACACTTCCTCCGTCTGTTTTATATTCATATTCCCTCTAACCCTAACCCTTCAGGAGGCGAGTGGCTAAAACCTCATTACCTTCCCTGAAGGTCTTTTATTTTGAAATATAGAATCAATCACAGTAAATGACTCTGGAGATAAGAGTACCCATGGAATGTATGTCAGTAGTATGTTTACTGGTTATTTATGTTATGTTTGCTGTGATTTTTCATTATTTGAGAATGTACAGCGCAACAAAGCCCAGTTTGATCTGGAGTCAGACGTGTGATGGAAGAACAATCCTGAATGAACTGAATTAATGAAGTGTGAATTAGATTTTTACAACAATACATTGACTTGTTCCAATAGATGGCTGTTAAATTTGATTGGCTAGACGATTAGTAAGTGCATTGGATCATGAGTGGACAAAGGATGACAACTATATTAAACTAGTTTCTCTTCCAAGAACTTGTCAGATACTTTAAATCCCTTTATACTAGGGCTGCACAAAATCACAATATGGACTAGTGCAATATCTAAATCGCAGGGGGGCGCAATATTTGTTAAAGGCAAAATATGTGTCAAACCATTCTAAAATAAAGTATTGTGGTGCTGCAGAGACATCCCGTTCTACACATTTTTTTAAAATATATATTTCAATGAAAATGAGAATAATGATACAAAGATTATCATTCCCTCCAATATCGTGAATCATATCACAATCCCAATATCAGTCAAAAATAATCGCAACTAGATATTTCCCTAATACCGTGCAGCCCTACTTTATACCTCCTCTGCACTGTACTGCATATACAGTATTCCTGTTCTACTGAATGCATCTGAAGAGAAGGAAACCTCAGTATGTGTTAAAACCCAACCCTTCCCCTTCATCCAAATAGTGTTTCATTGATTGATTTTTTTTTTTTGACTACTTAAATGTAAAATATGAAACCGTACTCTGTGTCATACATGACAATACATAAATAGTCAGGGATAACACAGTAAAGCCCAAAGACTTATTTCCATTGTGGTCCCTATAAGGGCAGGGGGACAGGACAAGTGGCAGCAGATCACACATCAATTATTCATCACACATTAAACAAATGTATCCATGTTATACAAAAAAACAATAAAAATAGGTAATGACTATTATTGGCACCTAAGCCATACTTTATACGTTCCTTTTGATATTCTCGTCCCCTCTCCAGCCCCGCTGCTATGATGACACACCAACACACAGTGGATGACCTGAAGCTCTGATTCATCCTCTCTTACACGTCCACACATTAGATCTGCACCACATTGATTTTTTCCTCGTATTCTCTGCAGAGAAGCGCTTCATAGGAAGCAGCAGTCTGAAGAACGATATTTCATCCCACATTCATTTCTCGCCTTGCTGCTGAGAGGAGCAGATTTCTACTGAAACAGAGTACAGTCACTGATGTTTCCTTCTCTCATCCTCTCCTTGTGTCCTCTCTCTCTCTCTCTCTCTCTGTCTCTCTCTGTCTCTCTCTCTCTCTCTCTCTCTCTCTCTCTCTCTGCTGTGTGTGATTATTAGCAGTGGGTAGTCTTCCTCAGTCCTTTGGTCTTCTGATTCAGAAGTGGAAAACAGTCTTCCAGGTTCCTCTGGAGAGTTATTCATACAAAATGAGTGCAATATATTTCTACAGTATAACACAACGTTAATATAATGTATTAGAGAGACGTGTTATGCCTTAAAGTTTTTTTTTTTAACAACAACATACAGATCTGCTCTTTAAATAAGTCAAAAGGGGCAGAGGATAGAGGATAGCTCCCCCTGTATTAACCAGTCAAAGTGACATCAGTCGCCATCTACAAAGAACTTCATTTATCACTGTATTTGCAATAACTATCATTGATCTATCATCAGCTGGCAGGACGCAGCGCGAGCCTCAGACCGACTTTAGCTTCCTAGCTAATGTCTGTCCTCTACGTACATGTCTTATGTTTTCAGAGAAAACAGGGCTGCTGACGAGAGAGCCTGGAAGACTAGAGAGCTAATCAGTTTTACTCAGATTACATGTGAAATCATGTAGTCCTTATTCTTAAACACCACTGCTAACAAAACACTGTCTGTCCTCAGCTTTAAGCTCCATTTAGCAGCAGCCGCCGCCAGTTTAAAAGCTGTATATGGTGTCCTGGCTAAAGGAGCACTTTGTCATAGGTTGTTGTCTTCCTTTTAGTGATCCAAATATTAAGAATTCATGTAAAAATCACTTTGATGTGCAGATTGTGAATTCAGTTGGACTGGAGATTGAACCTGGCATGTGTGAGCAGTAGATAACATGTTGTGAAATAGATATAATATATATCATATAAATATATAATATATCTTTGTGAACACTGTTCTACATTTCAACCTAAAGGCACTAGGGATGAGATCTGTTTTCATCCCAGCACCACTGCCACATGGGAGCAGCCAGAGTCCTGCTGTGAAGAGGGAGATTAGTTTAAATACCCCCCCCCCCCTTCTGTGTCCAGTTAGAGGAGGTATATGTTCTCCATTGGTTCTACTTGTACACCTATACAGCTCAGTTCACAATCTGCAGCTGTTGGATGTCTGAAACAAAATAAGCTAAATGGCAGAAACAGTGTTTGATCACAGAACATGGTGGTGGTTTGGGGCTCCACAGTGTTCCTGCTCAGCGTGCACCAGACCGCTACTAATAACACCATTCATACGGATTTTTGCTAACTAATTGTTGGACCTTACAGCTTTTGCACTGTAAGCTTTTTTAAAAATGTATTTGTACTGTAAACAAAAGGTACAAAGTTTATTTTTCTCATTTTGTGTACAAAGAAAAAAAGGGCAACACAATACATTTTGTAAATATGTTTTATGTACAAATCTGAACTTCCAAAGTACTGATAATTGTGGATTTTGTTTAGTTGGATGATTGTTTTTTTTTTTAATAAATAACAAAGCTTTATTTATCTGTCCTCTAAATGTAAAGTCATTTTCTCTCTTCAATAAATAACCATACTGTTTGTCATGCAACACATGTCTGTGGTTCCTTTAATGGGGGGAGGGGGTGCAAGAAGAATCAACTGAAAATGAAAGTTGAAAATTAGAGAGAGATGTGTGAGGTGTGTGAAGAGCATTTGTCCATTAAGTACCCCTTGAATGGGGTTGTTGGCATTCCCATTTGGACAAGGGCTGCAGATATACTTCTCTGTCTAAATGGGAAAAGATGGTTGATAATTTGGTCCAACCCCAGCCTTGGGCTGAAGAAGGCTATTGGGTGGATGGTGCACCCTCCTCGATGGCAGCAACCTTCCCGTTTGGTCATGCCCATTCCGAACAACAGGGACCTCCATACAAATAATTAAAAATGAAAAGTCCCTCACTGACATTTCCTTTAATAACATGTCCATTGCAAATAAGTTTGAATGGGGGGCCAGATTTCTATTCAAAGAAGAGCTGCAGTTATCCTGTACTGTCAAATGTTCAGGTATTTGAGATGCTGGGCTCCTGGTACAGCATGCTGAGTCTTGGTGGTCCTGGTACTCTATACCAGTTATAATCATTGGTCTGGGGGTGTAATTCTCGCTTAGGATGCAAGACGTCCCAGGGTTAAACCCCAGACAAGTACACAGTGAACCTCTGATTTTATCAGAACTACAAAGACATAATCTAATTCCATTTTATATGTGGTGTAAGTCATACAGTAACATGTTATCCCAGGACACTTTCCAGATAGAGTGGATGTAGACTAAAGTCATAAAAAAGTCATAGTATATAGCATATCAAAAAACGCTGTAGTATAGCGTTGGAAAAAAATATAAAAAAGTCATAGTATAGCATGTCGAAAAAGTGATGAAAAGTAATAGTACAGTATTTTCAAAAAATCATACTATAGTATGTCGAAAAAAGTCATAGTATGCTATGTCAGACAATTCTATGTATAGTATGACGAAAAAGTGATACAAAAGCCATAGTATAGTATGTTGAAAATTCTCATAGTATAGTATGTCAAAAAAGTAATAGTATATGTCAAAAAGTCATAAAAAGTCACAGTATAGTATGATACAAAAGTCATAGTATAGTATGTCAAAAAAAAGTAATTAGTATGACGAAACAAAGTCAGTGTAGTATGTAAAAAAAAGTGACAGTATTGCATGTAAAAAATTATATGTGGAAAAACGTAATAAGAAGATCCATGTTTAAAATGAATGGTAGGCTATAGCTCTGAATCAGAATGAGAAAGGTGTTTATTGCTTCAGTAGTTACCCTACGTGGAATTTGCCCTGGTGACTGCTTCAGACATACACAAACATATTAAACATTAATAAGAAATAAACAATAGAAACAGAAAAATATAGAAATTAGAACAATTATATACAATAGAAAACTGATATACAAAATAGCTGTTTAGTATAGAAAAGGAGGCTGAATTGGTTGAGTGGAGAATGCAAAGAAATATATACAATGTGCAGCAGATGTATAGTCCATGATGGAGGTTAGTGCAAAGTATGGAGACTAGGGATGGGAGGGGGGGGTCAGTGTCAGTGGGGGTCCGGGGCCTTGTTGGTAAGGCTGACTGCTGAGAGGAAAAACTGTTGATATGATGTTTTGGTCCTGACAGACTGCAGCCTTCTGCCAGAGGGGAGGGGTTCAAAGAGTTTGTTTATTAAATATATATAATTATTATATTAAACTTGTTTCTCTTACTAGAACTTGGCAGATACTTTGCCCTGTACTGCATATATCCCTGTTCTACTGAATGCATCTGAAGAGAACAAATCCTTCCAAAACTCAGTATCTGTCGGGCGCCCATGTGTGGAGGTTTAGCCTACTCCTCCATGTGGCATCCCTCTTACACATCCACACATTAGATCTGCACCACATTGATTTTTTCCTCGTATTCTCTGCAGAGTATCGATTCATAGGAAGCAGCAGTCTGAAGAAAAACATATTTCATCCCACAGAGTCATTTCCCGCCTTGCTGCTGAGAGGAGCAGATTTCTACTGAAACAGAGTACAGTCACTGATGTTTCCTTCTCTCCTCTCCTCCTCTCCTTGTCTCCTTTCCTCTGATGCCGAGGCCGGGGTTGCGGAGGCTGTGGCCCGGTGCCGGTTTCGCAAAGTGAAAATGGTAACGTGGAGGGACAGAATCACTCTGAGTGGCAGACGTTTTCTGTGCCTGCAGAGAGTAATTCTGGCTGTGAATTACTGATGAAGTAGCCTCCACAAGAGTTACAGCAGGTCACACTGGGATCACCACTGATGGACAGGGTGTATGCAGCAGCCAGGCATCATGGGTAGGAGAAAAGATGGAGTCTGATACTGTATCTGTTGGAGAAGTTAACATGAGCACAGATCTGTAGGCTACTCAGATGATATAAATCAGTTTCTGAATGAAACTTTTTTTTTATCTGTGAAAGTGACACATCAGGTATGTTGCTGTACTGAAAAGACTGTTGGTTTTACCTGTTGGATGAAAAGAAATGTTTTTGCCTCAAAAATCAAAATTTGAAAAAAGGACACAAAATGTAGAACTTCAAAAAGACTAAGGAAGTTAAATGATCATGTCACTCACAGTGTTTTCCTGTTGATATTGTTCTTTGCTTGTTTCAACTTGTCCGTTTCTTTTTTCTGACTTTTCTATGAGGAGCCTTAAAATAGGATCTCTTAATATCAATGGTGGGAGAGACAGGCACAAGAGGGCTAGCATTTCTGAGGTTTGTAGTCAGAAAAGGATTGATGTGCAGTTTTTGCAGGAAACACATTCTGACCCAGCAGTGGAGACAGATTGGGGTTTATGGTGGGAGGAGGAGCCCCATGTTCTTAGTCATGGCACTAATGTTAGCGTAGGGGTTGATGTTCTGTTTAAGGCAGCTGCAAATGTAAATATTATATCTTCCACTGAAGTGATGAAGGGACAGCTGCTGGTTGTCAGGGCAGAGATGGAGAGTTCTCTTTGGTTTTGTTAAGGCCGAGACACACTAACCAGACGGCAGACCGTCGGCAGAAAAGGCGTATGGACTGATCAGTCGGCTCCCCGAGGTCCAAAAAGTGCCTCGGAACACACCGAACGCGACGTATTACGTCTCCATAACAGCATTGTCGCCCAAAAAATGAAAACCAACTGATTGGATGAACGCGTCACGACAGGATTTATATTTAAAAAAAAATCTTAGCTCAAGACTAATCGCCAGGTGAGAGAATTCAGTCCTACTGGCATTTTAATAATTAAACTAAATAACTGTTCCAAACAGGCACGTTTTCAATGGGCACTTTTTCGTTTTCACTAAATTAAATAGCAGCAAGTGCCTCGGACCTACACAGTGTGGATAAGCTTTGTGCACTGTAAAAACTGAGAATGGTGTTAATTAATATTTAGTAATCAAACATTAGTAACATATACATAATACAAATAACTATTTGCAGTTTGGAATCACATTAAGCTGAATTCAACAAATTGTATTTATTTATCAATTAAATTTTACTCAGTTTTGTTTGAATAAAATCAGCTGTGAATCATTAAGAAGAATTTAATTACATTTTATCGGGAAAGTCAAAGATGCAGAAAATTAATACATTTTACTCATCGGGAGGTCTTTGGATTTAATCACCTAACACTTCCGCTCCAGCTATTTTCAGCCACATGGACATCGTCATCGAACATTTCAGACTGCCATTTTCCCAAAGGTAAGTCTTGTTTAATTACTGTAAGTGGTAACATTTTACAACGAGTTGCTGTAACAGTTAGCAGTTGAACATTGTTTTGAATTGCTCCAAGTTACCCAACAGTCCAACTTTACTGGCTGAAAGTGAATAAAGATAGCCTAAATACTGCCTAATGTAGCGTAGCTAGCAATGAATGACTGAAAAAGTAGTCAGTTACATATCACAATTTCATGTGACTTTTGCAAGTATAACGTTATAGATAAATGGCCTTTAAGATACCAGCTAACATATTCTACTTTTGACAGTTTTCCTGGCATCGGCCTGCGCCTCCACCCCTCCTCTGCCGTAACAAGCTAAGTTAGCTAACGTTAGTCTGTTACTGTGTTTTGTGGACGCTATGGAGGGTGTGCTAATCACAAGTTCACAGAGGCTCCATGTTAAGTAATGTTAGCCACGCAGTTTCATGTCTCAATTCACGGTAACATACAACGAGAAGAAACTGGTTTCAGCACGTGTTGACAGATTACACCAGCGAGCTGCGTCTGAGGTCAGTAAATTAGAGCATATGGTGCGGACTTTGCGCTGTCAGAGAGAGGCTTCGTCCGTCTGTTTGCAACAACAGATTTAACACTAGCACAATATGTTAGCATGTCATGCTCAGTATATCCAAATTATGTCAACAACGTGTCTCCACAAAACAAAATAAATCTAATTTAGGCGATGGACCTTCTTATAGAATAACACCAAAAATAAATACCAGAAAGACAGACCGTATTCACACGAAAAAAAAGGATCATAATACCTTTTATAAATGATTTGCCTAATAAATTTTCTTTGTCAGGTTCACTCTTCATTTGTATTTGCATACTACATGTTTCAGTGTTCCTAAGCTTTAATAATTACTGTTGCAAACCACAGTTTGTTATGATTTGCCATATTTTATGGAAGTCCTGTAAGTGTGTCTGACTAGTTTGACTGTGTGTCAGAGGCTACTGGGTTATTTTAATGCAGTTCTGTACTTACTCTTAAGTATAGTTAATTATATAGGTAGGTGTTATCGTGGTGTGGTGGTCTGTCACAGACTAACTACTCTTTACCTGAGAAAGATCACCTGTGGTTGAAACAATTCTGGTACTATAAATCCACATAAAGTACAAGACAGAGGTGTGCCACCTTTTCTAGTATGCCAGGTTCAGCACCTTGTGGTTACATATTTTCACTTTGTTGCTTGTGTGTTTTGTATGTTCCTGACAGAAATGTGATAATGATTATGATAAAAAAAAGTGTTACCTCAGTGACTATGATTTTCGTCATCTCTGGACAAACAAGTGTGAACTGTTGGTGTTTGTTTAGTTACTCCTTATATGTTACTTCTTATGTATGTGTAAAATATAAACTTTTCCAATTGAATTTAAGCTCATTTGAATTTCTTTCCAGGTGCATGAAGAGTCTTTGACTGAAATGTGTCAACAGGTATGTATTTGACTTGTATGCAAAACACAAAATGCTGTGATACCACATTTCACATAGAGTACATGTTTTTAAAGGTTTATACACTGTTTGTTTCGCAATACAATATTTGATTATTACTATGTCTTGCATCAACGTTTGCTGGTTAAAAAGCAGATTTGCTGCAGTTTGGATTTTCAATGATCAAAACCTGTAGTTCCAACTTAAATTTGAAATTTAAACAGCAGAAAATATAGAAATACTGATAAAATAATTATCATAGACATACAATTAAGTGAAGATAACACATTGTTTGTACATACGTTTTCACAACCTAGTTACCATTTACGGGAATTGTATTACGTTGACACTAATTAAGCAAATTTTCTTAAAAGTAATAAACTTATTGCAAAAATTAGATGTCAGACAAAAACTAAATTTTAACATAATATTTACACGGAAGATTGTAGTATGCTAGCCAAAATATATTAACATGCTGCACAGTCAGATGATTTAACCCAGAATGTATATGAAGTTCATAATATCATCAGAATAAGATTGCTTCTTGCTAGAGTTGCAAGAACAATATGTACAATATGTAATGTATGTATTATCTTTCAGATCCAGGATGAGTTTCACAGAATCACAATGCTGCATCTTGAATCAAAGTTCATGTCTAAGCTGGATGAATACACTCTGAAGCTTCTGAACATCTTCCACTCCAAAGGTGGAACCATGGGGTTGAGGTTGCAGGACATCCTACTCAAGGTAACCTTAAATGACCATTATGTTTGTGTATTATTTTGTAATCAAACTGCTGGAATATAATGCACGTATTACTTAAATCTACAGGAGATAATGTTAGCCTGTGATTCTCCCTGATAAAGAGAATTAAATAATAGCTAACATTTAAAAAAAATAGTTTGTATACACTCAGTGGTCACTTTATTAGATACATAATTATTCAAGTTTATATTGTTCAGTTTTTGTTGACATTGTCAGAAAGCTGTACATTCAATTATATGTTTATTATTGAGGTCATAGTTAAAAGCGGTGCTATACTGGCCAGCATTGTACTGAAGTGTGTTTGTAATTCTTTGTACTGCATATTTACAGTATCTCACAAAAGTGAGTACACCTCTCACATTTTAGTAAATATTTCATTATATCTTTTAATGGGACAACACTGAATAAATTACACTTTGCTACAATGTAAAGTAGTAAGTGTACAGTTTGTATAACAGTGTAAAGTATTAAGTGTACAGTTTGTATAACAGTGTAAATGTGCTGTCCCCTCAAAATAACTAAACACAGCCATTAATGTCTAAACCGTTGGCAACTAAAGTCAGTACACCCCTATGTTAAATTCCCATAGAGGCAGCAGGCAGATTTTTATTTTTGAAAGGCCAGTTATTTCATGGATCCAGGATACTATGCATCCTGATTAAGTTCCCTTGGCCTTTGGAATTAAAATAGCCTCACATCATCACATACCCTTCACCATATCTAGAGATTAGCATGGTTTTATGTCAGTTAGCCTAATAGCTGGTGTGATTTGCATTGAGATATGATTTTATGGAAAGCACCCCATGCCAATCTGTAGGTATGGTGAAGGGTATGTGATGATGTGGGGCTATTTTAATTCCAAAGGCCATGGGAACTTAATCAGGATGCATGGTATCCTGGATCCATGAAAAAACTTTCAAAATAAAAACCTGCCTGCTGCCTCTATGGGAATTTA
The DNA here is from genome assembly GCA_023631565.1 of Gymnocephalus cernua. Lineage (NCBI taxonomy): Eukaryota > Metazoa > Chordata > Actinopteri > Perciformes > Percidae > Gymnocephalus > Gymnocephalus cernua. The sequence goes on from CM042431.1 coordinate 4,927,900, forward strand.
ATATAAGGGTGTACTCACTTTAGTTACCAGCGGTTTAGACATTAATGGCTGTGTTGAGTTATTCTGAGGGGACAGCACATTTACACTTACACATGCTGTACACTTAATACGTCAATCAATCAATTTATAATCAATTATTATGTTACTAACAACTATAGAGGATAATAAAGTAAAGAAATAACATTTTGATTTTTGGACGCTTTACATTAACTTCAGGACGGTTAAAATTGTTTTTCAGGATGATTCAGGGACGGAGGTGAAAAAAATTTGTCTGGAGCCCTGTTTACGAAGTTTTGTCATTAAATGAGTTTTACACCATGAACTTGAATTATGTTTATGTTTTTAATTTCAGGCTCCAAGCAACAATAGCATCAGCATGACCAGAGATGTTGTCATTCGGTGTTTGATGGTGTAACTTGGGGAATCCACAGATCAACTCTTAAAGGAGTATGATGTAAGTTCAAGAACACTTTAAAATATAAAGAAGGTAATCTGTCTCATCTCTAGGGCTTGGTATCGACAGCCAGATTGCTTCGATACTGACAAGTATTGAAAAGTACCTGGTCAATCGGTACCAAATTCGATAAATAAGGAGTAAATCTCGAGGCTCACTAGGTGACCAGCCTGTGTTAGTGAATGTAGAATAACAGGTGTGGAACGGATCACAAAGTGCACAGACCAGTGCCATTAAGAAATTAATTTCTGTAGCAAATTGATTTAATTTTACAAATATTTACAACTGTGACTAAATTCAGACCATCATCTCTGGTGTCATTGAATTGTTTTCATGTGGTGGTGAGCTGATTAGATTATTTTTAACTTACCTGGCATGAAAATATGCTTATGGAAGTACATTAACTCAGATTTTATTATGTAACGGAAGTGCATCATGTGCAACAGCCAATTTGGGAGTTGTTCAATTGGAACCTTCTCCTTCGGTGGTACAGTCTGAAATACCCAATGTTGTTGCTATTTCAGGACGCTGATGAAGACAGTGTGTCGCAGGACCTTGCTGTACAAAGGATTCAAATCTACAACATCAAGACTACTACGCCAGAGGGTCCTGATTACATCGGTATTGTAGTAGAAGGCGTGAAAGTTCTGACTGCTCTGGGTAACTTTCCAAGGGCTTGCTCCATGGTCATTGGCTAGGCATATGCAGTGAATCTTGCCTATCCCAAGGAGCTCAGGTACACACTTGAAGTCTTCCAGAAACTCCTCCTTGAGCTGGATTGTTCAAAGCTGTCCCCAAAAGTGAACAGCCTCAAGAATAAGCTACTAGCTTAAGAAAAGGGACCCTCGCAGAATGACAGGGAACAATTAACTCACTGTCAAAACTGTCATATGGTTACTCACTCACTGTGAAGGAACTGCAAACCGATACTGAAGGAGATCTTTTGGAATTTGTGATGAGTTCAGTCTGCCTTTGTTTTCTTATAGCCTCTCTCTGTGTTTTATTGTTGTATTTTGGCATTTTGCACTAAACAACTTGAAAAATGTTAGATAAACATGTTTAGAAAAAAATGGACGAATAAATGTTTACCTGCTGTCCTTATTATGCATGATGATTTATTAACCCAATTTAAGTTACCTGTGGCACCAAGAAGGCATGATATTAAGTGTATTATACATAGAAAAAGGATGGCAACAAAGTGACATGCAATATAATTGAATAGATTTAAAGTAATGTGATACCAATTAAAACTTCAATGTAAACAATAAATTTAGGTACGGATAAATAACAAATGCAGTGTAAATGTGTTAAATTAGGCAACAATGTGCTAAAATATTAGTTAATATAATTTATTTTATGTTAGTGAATACAACTTATTTTTATCCAGATATTTAGTAAATCTAAATTAATTTCTCCCAGATATTTAGTAAATCTGAATTAATTTCTCCCAGATATTTAGTAAATCTAAATTAATTTCTCTCAGATATTTAGTAAATCTGAATTAATTTCTCTCAGATATTTAGTAAATCTGAATTAATTTCTCTCAGATATTTAGTAAATCTGAATTAATTTCTCTCAGATATTTAGTAAATCTAAATTAATTTCTCTCAGATATTTAGTAAATCTGAATTAATTTCTCCCAGATATTTAGTAAATCTAAATTAATTTCTCTCAGATATTTAGTAAATCTGAATTAATTTATCCCAGATATTTAGTAAATCTAAATTACTTTTGCTCAGATACTTATTAAACATAAATCAGTTTTGTTTGTGAAACTGATTTGGATTTACTCAGAAATGTTTGGCTATATAGTTCACAATTTTGTATGCTATTACTAAATCCAACACATTTTAAGTGTTGCTTTTATGAACATGTACTCTTTTGTTTTGTTTATATTTAGTTAATTTATTCAATACTTGTTAATCAAAGTTGAAGAACTTAAAATCTATTCAATTATATTACGTGTCACTTTGTTGCCATACATTTTTTAAGTAACCATTGGTCACATTTTTTACGGTGTGTGCTTTATACAGGCCACATACAATACGCTGGCCCTTCCTGTAAGAAGTTAGCTTTTTCTCTTGTTCATATGGTTTCCACCCACAGCCCAGAGCCACGAGTCTCAAAATTATTCAGTGACATATGCACGCACAACTCCCAAGTGATTGAAAGTGAATTAGGTGCATAGTGTTAATGAAATACACCAAACAGTGAACATGGAGGCCAGCACACACAAGGGAGATTTAGGACTGCACTGACATACAGCAGCTTATATAATATACTGTAAAGCTCTTCCATTACTGCCATGTTGGATATTTATAGACAGGAACAAACATGAATAATGCACCATGGAAGGGGGGGGGGGTTACATAAAGTGTATGTGAATCCATTCTTTGCCATTAACATTTACCTTAGTCATGTCTGGTGAAACAGATACAAATTTAGGATGCTACACAGTAGGCAGATAAATGTGCTTCTTCAGCATATACAGCGAATGGTCTCTTACTGTTGGTAAAACTGGAAATTAAGCTGTGCATCTGCTGTGGAAGACAGTGGGTCAATGTCCCTGCTAAACCCCGTGAGGTTGACTGGGGGGTGCATAGATTAAAAAAAACTAAAAAACAACCTTCGACAACATTTTGCTGTTGAACATTATATTTATTAACAATGGTTTGACGTGTTTGTGCCTCATCGGTTGGTATGTCTAAAGTGTACCCACTGTGTAAACCCAGTGGAGCATTGACGTATGTAAAGATACAGTGATCAGAACATCCATCAGAACTTCTGTAACACACCCTTTGCGACAGGGCTACTAAATGCCAATCGTTAACTTCATCAGCTAATGCACAGTCAACGTTATGAAGCCATCTCTTTTGAGGTAGTGGTGGCAGTGGTGGCCTAAAGGCTTGTGACCGGGAGGTCGCTGGTTCAATACCCAGACTGACAGGATAAAAATCTGGGTGGGGAAAGTGAAAGAGCAGCGCTTGTCCCTCCCTCATTACCACTGAGGTGCCCTTGAGCAAGGCCCTTAACAACCGCTCCAGTGGAGCTGCTCAGTGACAGCAGATCAGACTGTGGTTGGACTGGGCAGCTTCCAGGTATCAATGTGGAACTGGGGGAATGTGACAGGTCGTCGTTGCAAATAAGAATTTGTTGTCAATTGACTTACCTGGATAAATAAAGGTTAAAAAAAATAATGTATCAGGGTGCAGACTATAGTTCATCCTGTTAAAGAACCCCAACCTGGACCCCTCCTTGCCACAGAACTACAGGTCCATTTCTAAACTCCCTTTCTTTTCAAAATTTTTAGAAAAAGAAAAGGTTGTTAAAAGCTACTTGTTAATCTGTTGAATCTGGTTTCTGTAAACTGTATTCCACTGAAATGGCTTTCCTTATGAATGCCTGACGAGGTGTCCATTATCAGGAATGAATGGACCAGAAGTCCAGAGAGTCCAAGGACCAGAAGCTTATTGGGAGACTATTCCAAAGGTGCTGCTGACTGGAAGGCATGATGTCGGTCCCCGAGTCTTAAAACATGTCTGAGATAAAAGCATGTATTAGCGTGTCACTTTCATTTCTTGACACAACAGCCCTAAGTTTAACTGTTTCTTAGTTAACCCTTGTGTTTTCCTCGGGTCAAATCTGACCTGTTGTCAAAGTTTTTAATATCAGGAACTTTTTCTTCCAACTAAAAATAACAAGGATGCCATACAATGTTCTTTCATAGAATTTTGGTTGTTTTATTCAATTTTATGGCATTTAAAAAATGTTTAAAATAGTTTCAAGACAGTATCCTTACTAAACTTTGACATAATTATGACGTAATTATCTATCCACATCCTCTGATCTTGACTGTTAGTCAAAATAATCCATAATGCGGAAAAAGTGACAAAAACATTGAAAAACATGTGAAAAAGGTCGGAATATATATATATATATATATATATATATATATATATATATATATATATATCTTACACATCCCTTAGTACATTCATGTGGATTTTTTATTTAGTTTATTTAGTATAGTAGTGGATTTATTTGTTATTTTATCATCCTGTTTATGATGTATGTGTATGTTGTGTGTGATGTCTGTAAGCTACTGGGACCTTGAATTTCCCCTTGGGGATCAATAAAGTATATATCTATATATATATATATCCATCATGTGATTGCGTAGACATACAATAAAAAATATAAAAATAAAAAAACTAATTAAAAAATATGAATTGATTTTTGGAATTCTATGAATCGATTTTGAATCGGTAGAGCTTGAATCGCGATTCGAATACAAATCGATATTTTTTGCACACCCCTAGAAGATAAGGCACCGTGTTCCATGGCACCATGAAGGCTACTAGGGGCAAACATCCAGACTGTAGTTTGACAGTGATAGTTTTGACTAGTGACCCAGTTCCTGATTTAAACAGTTGTTCAGTACTAAAGCCCAAGTGGCTCATCAGGTTGAAATGGAAAAGGCTACGATGTCAATGTTCACTTGTTTCTGTTGGACAAAATGTTTTTTTGACAAGGCGATTGCTGCAAAGATCTCAGAGACATACTTACCTTAAATGAACACTGAACTGAACCTGTTGTGAAGTCAGAACAATTTTTTTTTTATTTCAAATATTATAATTAATTAATTATAACTGAAGTAATTCAAATAAACAGAGCAAAGTCCTGGGAACAAGAACATCGCTGCTGCTGGTTTTCTCCGGTAGAGGTAAATGAATAGGTCCCCTAAAGTTACTTTGTAATGCAACTTTTCATTTACTGCAATAATCTTTATTATGTTCATGTTTTTTTCCTCATCTGACAACTGATGTGTTAAAAAAGCTACTGAGGCATAAAAGGCAATAAATAAATGTTGTGCAAAGTAGGACATGCCTTCATCATCCTCTTCACTTTCAAGAGCTATGCAGAGTTTTCAAAAGTCAGTTTATTTTCCCCAGTAAAAACATACAGTATCTAACATTTTGTCCATATCACTTAAAAATCCTCAGTTCTTTCAAAAACACTTTCCTTCTTACTTCTTCAAATTCTAAAAACAGGTAATAAGTATTTTTTTAACATCTTTTCACTTCTGTGCAGTAGCTAAAATCCAACTCCAGTCAAATGAAAGTCACAGAGTCTTCTCACGACAGCGCCTTCAACAGTTGGACAACACCAGCAAATACTGTATCACAGAGACAATACAACATATCAGCCATGATATTATGTGTCCTGCAGAAGTCCTGTTCATCCATTTGGTGTCATGTTTTCATATTGTGACAGCTGGTGTTATCTCCGGAATGTAAAACATATCTCACACCTGTGGGACAAAGTCACACCACTGCTAATGAATGCTTTGATCAATATCAAAAGTGCATAGGAGTTACAGAAACATATTAAGGTTCAGCTTCTGCTTCAACCGTCTTTTTGGCAGTGATGGTTTCTGCAGGACACCGTACACAAGGCTGTTCTGTGCTTCACATATCTGTCCTATATAATATACACAAATAGCATGATGTTCCCTCCCTGATGTGACACCAACAGCCCAGTGCCACTTCACTTTCACATGGTCCTTCAATACTAAAACATGCTACTGGAAAAACAATGGAGTGCATGTGCAACTTGCAAAGATGTTAATATTAAATGTGCATTGGAATGAAATCCACATATCATGCTCCCAAATGTGTTTCCTGTGCCTTATCTTTGGACATAAAAGCATTGACAGAAATGATTGGAAAATGTTGCTTTAGAGCTCAGCAAAGGTCTGTCTGGCACTCGAGAAAGGCAAAAGTAAGAATTACTGTGATTTCACACACTGTTACTGCGTCTCCACATGAGACACAAGGACACCATTAAGTTAAAAGACTATGTAGACACTATGGTTTAGAGTATATGTCTCCACCCAGAACTCATCACAATCACCATGAACTGGTGTATGTTCTGGCACTTCAACACTGAGACCTAACTCATCATGCCGTAGCAAACTACTGTGCTTCATCATGGCAACAGTTCAATTATTAATGAAGAATAAACATGATGTTCAGTCACGACGCAATATGTTTACAGGGCCTGTACTACGAAGTTAGCCTAGAAATCTAGACGCACCCTAGCGGCAGCAAACGTAATTTGCAGCCAGGGTAGTCTAGCAACTCTCCGTTGGCTTACGAGCTGGAAAAACCAAACTCTAGTCAGGCCAATCACATCGTGTATAGAGTCGGTGGGCGGGCTTAACTTAATGACGACAGAATTGAGACGGTTCCGCGTGAATTCCCTGCTACTTGAAAACAAAGAAGATGGCTGCTGCTGGAGAACAGCGGCCTTTGGAATCGGCTTTGGCCGCGACTCTGGAAGACTTGGAGTTCAGCTTTTCTTTGAGAAAAGAACAAAGAACGGCACTGAAGTCATTCTTAAAAAAGGAAGATGTGTTCGGAGTTTAAAGTTAAATCTATCAACTAGCGTTGCTCTGGTTGGTTGTAGCGCTATCCTCTTGCATGCAGAGGGAATTTGAAAGACAACCGTTTATCCCGCCCCTCAGATTGAGCCCTGCCAATGGTGAGTTCCCAGACCCAACATCTGGATGTGGGTCCACGAAGTTGGATTTAGGGTAACTTCAGGGTTAACCGTGGCTTTTCGTTCTCATGACGCTGGTTTACTTTTTACCAGGAGAAATCACCGTGGTAACTTGTGCTGAACAGCTCATGTATAAAGGGTTTACCTACTGACCAATACATGGTCATGGAAGATGGCATCCCCACCATAGAAGATCACGGTGAGAGGGGAGGGCAGGCAGGCATGCCTGAATGCTTATCTGAATCGTGTTTGTGCATAATAAATGAGAACATTATTTAGAAGAAGGCTAAAAGAGACATTTTCAAGAAGCACTCAATACTAGGGTTGGGTATCGTTTGGATTTTTACGATTCTGATGCAGAACCGGTACTTTTAAAACGATTCAGATTCCTAAACAGATTCTTGAAAAACTGAAAAACGACATCATAGAAAGGTTCTTTTATAGATGTGGTAGCCGTAATATGCTTTTACGCCCGTTTTGGTGAGCCCAGAGGGAAAATATGGCATTTAAAAAGTAGCCTACATTTACGGTAGCTAGCTAACGGTAGACTACAGAGAAAGTGGGATATTTTTACATCCGTTTCAGAGCGACAGAGGGAAAATATTTCAGTCTACACATTAAGTGGAACGGAAATTTGCGTTCTAATCCGGTCCGATTCCTTCCATAGTGGAACCGGGTTTCGGTACCCAACCCTAGTCGATACACCGTTCTGTTTGGAGCCGTGCATGCTGCCACTTTCCTTTATACAGTGATATTATAAAGACCTATTCATTCATACATTCACACAGTGCATCTGTGTTGCTGTTCTCCTGGATTATTATCTTCTCCGTATATGTCTAATATAGAGCTCAACAGTCTCGCCCACAGCGTGTTCCGCAAGTAAAAATCCAATGCAATTTCTCCATTGACAATTTGAGTATAAGCCATAAAATCGTAACCGTCGATGTTAGACTTAAAACCAGCTACGGCATGACTAAGAGATTGTATAGACACCAAAGGTTCATGGGGCACTAACCTTGTTTTGAGATGAATGTCTTTTGTTCGCGATGTTTTGGATAAGTACTTCATTACCCACAATCCTGAACAATCCCATAATCCCACAGTGATACCTCTGATTGGTGGAATTCATGCTGCTGAGGAGGGGGAGGAGGGGGAGCTGCCTGCACGATCCGTCATGCACATGCGCAAGATGATTGTCCGAGGATCTACGACACTTCACAAATCACGACCTGTTCCACGCTTCGGCCGACAAGCTAACGTTAGTTTAGCTAACAGCTAATTCTGCTAACCGCTAGCTAACAGCTTGATTCAGTCTAAAATAACGTTAACTCAAACTAAACACTGGGGAAAATAGCTGTGATATATTTTAACGGTTCTTTTCAGGTTTTATTTTGAGGATCTTCTAAAGTTATTACATGCTGTCTAAGCTAGCGGTTAGCCGAATTAGCTGTTAGCTAAACTAACGCTAGCTTCCTTTATTCAGTGGTGCGCGGTGGTTTGTGGGATGAGTAGTTCCTTTGCTCAATATTGAAAATATGTACACAGTCTTGTACCTTTGACTTTTGGGGGACTTTCTGTTAGTTGTTTCACTCAAAATGACACGTTGTATGCTTATGAGTCACGTCGTAGCTGGTTAGCCTAAGGCATGGTCTAAAATTCTTACTATATGGATTCTTCCAGACGTCAATGGGAAAGATTAATGGGAAATTTACTTCCGGAACCCAAGGTCTCTCGGAGTGTGGGCGGGACTGTTGAGGTCTGTTATAGTGTGCTGTCACTGCCAGTAGACTTGTCCATGTTTGATTGGTCATATGCTGCGAACCCCGCCCCTTTAATGTGAACATGGTTAGATTCATGGACTTTGGACTGCGGTTGTTCGGGTTAGTGAAGCCAGATAACCAAAAGATATCCTGGATATGCTTCTATTTACTGCTTCCTTCAACTTTCATCAGTATTAAAGACAGTGTTAACATGTTTTCTAGTGTTGAGTTTGTGTTTTTAAAAAGGTTTGCTTGTCAACAGTCTGGCTAAGCATTAACATCGCTAACACCACTGTTGTTCAGAAGTGACCACTTGTAGCCTGCTATTTAGTCTGTTTGCTGTTCTGTAGTGTTGTCTGAATGTTTAGTGAGAATGATTACACCCTACTGTATGTAGTGGACTTCACTTCTCTGACACTATATAGTCTGTGATATACTGAAGCAACAACCGGTTTGAGGCATGAAGTATGCTCACTTACTTAGTAATGGAATAAAAATAACCAAATTAACACAAATGTGTATTCATACTTAGCTTTAACATGATCGTACCGTTTTCATCACTTTGTTTTTGCTTGTTATTACGTAAACATCTCTGATGTAACTGCAAAGCCTTCAATGTGAAAAATAAAACCTACAAAATTACCCATAACATCCACTGCTCCGCTGAGAATAGTAATACATGGCCCATTTTAAAGAAGAATGGTTCCAATGGAATGCTGAGAAGCCAGATATTGTCTTGCCGTTACCTGATGTACTGCACCAGTAAATGTAAACCCCTTAGACTATTCTTAATGTAGATGATGAAGAGTCATCTAGCCCCCCCACCCAGTCCCTTCATTAACACTGTATTGGTGCAGAAGTGATAGTAATGTAGTGAGTGTGTGCAGTGCAAGCTCTAATAAGAAGCTGAGTTCACAGGAAACTGTGAGCTGCTTTCATTTGGCAATTTGTTGCATTTTTGAGTGAAGCCACTTAAGTATGTCTTTACACTGGGATGGTGTAGTAGTGAATTTCATGACTAGTAAGACATTACAGAAACATGGCTTGAGACAAAACACACACACACACACACACACACACACACACACAAAATGAACCCTCATAGGTGTGTATGAGTGCTGCATGCATCCATCAGTCAGGTTGATCAAAGTGTCTGTTCATTCAGGAAGCACGGTGTGGAGAGGGATTCTCTGTGTGCTGCTGGCTCAGGACTGACTGAGTCTGTGAGGCGCAGCGTGTTGTGGAAGGATTGGTCCTGTGTGGAGCTCCATCCAGTCTCAGCTTCTCCTCAGTCAACACCTGACAAAGACAGGAAGACAGGAGGGAGAAAAGAGAAAGATAAGGACCACATATGTATATGTTTCTTAACCCTTTTGTTGTCTTCCCGTCAAGCGTGCAACTTTGCTTTTCTGTGTAAAAATGTAAACGTTTTTCAATGTTTTGGTCGTCTTTGACACTTTTGTAGCTTTTCCCAATATTCTGGAAATGTTTTGACTTTTTAGTCACTTTTTCTGGTGTTTTTGTCGATTCTTTTCGGCGCTTTTTCTGACGTTCTTTTATCATTTTTTTTTCCAAATGCTATAAAATTTACTAAAAACACAAATTCAATGAAAGTAGTGAGCTGATCATTTAATTTACTTGTGAAGAGCATTATTTGACAGTTTGGTTGAAAGAAACCCAAATGTTCTTACATAGAAACTTTTTGAAAACAGGTCAAATTTGACCCGTGAACAACAGGAGGGTTAAAAAGTCTGTGTGACAAAAGACCAATCATAAAATATCAATTTTCATTTAAACTGAAAATAAATACAGAAGAAGAGGTGGAGCTCCATTCATTCCTCTGAGTTGCTCAGTGGCAGATGGAGCAAATGCTGATGATTGTTGCTGCATACCTCCGATGGCCGAGCCAGCTACTTCCGGTTTAGCGCTTCGCTTACTTGAATGAGGATTAAATGGTTTAACTGTGTTGCTCTTCTAGACTTTCCAAATGTGATCAGATCGAATGGATCAAATTCTGACAGTGAAACAAGTCAGGAAGTTGTTAACATTTCAAAAGCATTTACAATTAAAAAGCAACATAATTTAACACGGAAAATGTCTTTATGGGCTAGAGGGGGTTGGTTAATTCCACCGTTTACCAAAGCTATGAGCTGTGGTCAGATCTGTCAGTGTACTGTGAGCTATACAATAAGCTTTTCTGGTTACTGCTGAAGTTTACTATTCTGTGCTAATGAGAAGTAAGAACATTTGTAAGATTTTATTTGGAGTAAATACATTTGAATTTGAACTCAACATTCCAAATGCTGTCAAAAGTCACAAACATCTTTTAAGGTAGGCATATCAGTACTGATAAAACCAGAGTGGAAAATGTGTTTTTAATCATTTAATAATCTATATCTACGGTTGGTTCTTCCGCAAACACACCATAGGATCATGCAGAAAGTGGACTTATTCATATTTCATACAGTTTCCCCATATCTGCTTCCTCTCTCTCCTCTTCCTCCTCAAAGGCTGACACTTCAGCTACGTATTAAAGGATTTTTTCTCTCAGTAATATAATCCTAACATGTGCTTAATCCCTACAATGACTCAAACATGCATGAGTGTACACACTAAAGGCTAATTTATTTTCCCTTCACGGAAATACAGTAGATCTGTCCATTTCAAGACACTAGCATCAGAGAAAATGTGGGTGTGCCACATCCAATTATCTCTAACGTTACAGCCCCACATGAACTGGTCGATGGCCTGTATCTGGTAAGTGGCTTAATGCTTTGTGGTGTTTAAATATTTGGGCCAATTACTGCAAGCCCCACAGCTAAGCAAGTGGGCGTTTGTGCTGTGAAATGAGTTTGTCTAAATTAGGGTGTGTGTGTGTGTGTGTGTGTGTGTGTAGGAGTTATGCTGTATGTAGTACAGAAACAAAGCGATCGCCAGGCAGGCAGGTAGACAGGCAGGCAGACAGACAGGCAGGTAGACAGACAGACGGACAGTTCCCTTGGAGCGAAGCATAAATTCAACGCTCCTGTGGAACTTTTCTTGACCCACATTATCTTCACCTCTTAAATTAATTTACCTGTTTGTGTAGATTTTCAACCTTACTACTATCTGAATCAGGGATTAGGTGTGAAAAAACCTGCAGGTCTATCCAATAATCTAGGTGTCTCTGGGCCTCGACAACTTTTGGAGCCTTCGGCTGTCTGCAGAACCCTGAAACTATGTCGGAGCCTCCCGGACAGCTGAACTGGGACTAACGAGAGTTGGCTATTAGTCAGAAAAAACTCTAAATTAGCATCGCTACTGTCTAATACTATAGTTTGCTCCTCATTTGATGTGTGTGTGTGTGTGTGTGTGTGTGTGTGTGTGTGTGTGTGTGTGTGTGTGTGTGTGTGTGTGTGTGTGTGTGTGTGTGTGTGTGTGTGTATTGTTGTATTGTACCTGTCAGAGTATTTTTATTGCAGCATACTCTTACTTACTTTTAGTCAGTTACATGTGACTGCATTCATCATGCTACTTTTAGAAGGGCTGAACTGAACAGGACTGAGCTGACACTGAGCGGTAAGTGTCTGTTGTGTTTATGCCGATAGGTTTAATACATTCACACAGAGATTAAAAGGTACACTGTGTAGGAATTTCTCCCATCTAGCAGTGAAATTGTATTTTGCATTCAAATGAATAGTGCTCTCTAGCGCCTCGCTTTTTCAAATGTGTAATGCAACTACGGGTATGTGTCACGTTGTCTTTTTAATTCCCTTTTTCATTTTTTTTGGCAACGAGGATTCCTTCTCCTGTGGCTCGGCATAAGTATGATCCTCCATTATGAACTAAAGGGCAGTGCAGGCTTTCAAATTTGCCGGGGCGGTGACAAGCACCTCTCACTGATCTCCTTCTCCGTTTCAGCTGGTTTCAGTAACGTGATGCTGGCTCTGAGCGAAAAGGCGTTGTGGATTAGCTAGACAGGTAGGCTAGTGCTGTATGTCCCTCTCAGTCATTATAGACAGGTAGACTAGTGCTGTATGTCCCTCTCAGTCATTATAGACAGGTAGGCTAGTGCTGTATGTCTCTCAGTCATTATAGACAGGTAGACTAGTGCTGTATGTCTCTCTCAGTCATTATAGACAGGTAGACTAGTGCTGTATGTCTCTCAGTCATTATAGACAGGTAGACTAGTGCTGTATGTCTCTCTCAGTCATTATAGACAGGTAGACTAGTGCTGTATGTCTCTCAGTCATTATAGACAGGTAGACTAGTGCTGTATGTCCCTCTCAGTCATTATAGACAGGTAGACTAGTGCTGTATGTCTCTCTCAGTCATTATAGACAGGTAGGCTAGTGCTGTATGTCCCTCTCAGTCATTATAGACAGGTAGACTAGTGCTGTATGTCCCTCTCAGTCATTATAGACAGGTAGACTAGTGCTGTATGTCTCTCTCAGTCATTATAGACAGGTAGACTAGTGCTGTATGTCTCTCTCAGTCATTATAGACAGGTAGACTAGTGCTGTATGTCTCTCAGTCATTATAGACAGGTAGACTAGTGCTGTATGTCTCTCAGTCATTATAGACAGGTAGACTAGTGCTGTATGTCTTTCTCAGTCATTATAGACAGGTAGACTAGTGCTGTATGTCCCTCTCAGCCATTATAGACAGGTAGACTAGTGCTGTATGTCTCTCTCAGTCATTATAGACAGGTAGACTAGTGCTGTATGTCTCTCAGTCATTATAGACAGGTAGACTAGTGCTGTATGTCTCTCAGTCATTATAGACAGGTAGGCTAGTGCTGTATGTCTCTCAGTCATTATAGACAGGTAGACTAGTGCTGTATGTCTCTCTCAGTCATTATAGACAGGTAGACTAGTGCTGTATGTCTCTCTCAGTCATTATAGACAGGTAGGCTAGTGCTGTATGTCCCTCTCAGTCATTATAGACAGGTAGGCTAGTGCTGTATGTCCCTCTCAGTCATTATAGACAGGTAGGCTAGTGCTGTATGTCCCTCTCAGTCATTATAGACAGGTAGACTAGTGCTGTATGTCTCTCAGTCATTATAGACAGGTAGGCTAGTGCTGTATGTCCCTCTCAGTCATTATAGACAGGTAGGCTAGTGCTGTATGTCTCTCTCAGCCATTATAGACAGGTAGACTAGTGTTGTATGTCTCTCAGTCATTATAGACAGGTAGACTAGTGCTGTATGTCTCTCAGTCATTATAGACAGGTAGACTAGTGCTGTATGTCTCTCTCAGTCATTATAGACAGGTAGGCTAGTGCTGTATGTCTCAGTCATTATAGACAGGTAGGCTAGTGCTGTATGTCCCTCTCAGTCATTATAGACAGGTAGACTAGTGCTGTATGTCTCTCAGTCATTATAGACAGGTAGGCTAGTGCTGTATGTCTCTCTCAGTCATTATAGACAGGTAGGCTAGTGCTGTATGTCCCTCTCAGTCATTATAGACAGGTAGACTAGTGCTCTATGTCTCTCAGTCATTATAGACAGGTAGGCTAGTGCTGTATGTCCCTCTCAGTCATTATAGACAGGTAGGCTAGTGCTGTATGTCCCTCTCAGTCATTATAGACAGGTAGACTAGTGCTGTATGTCTCTCAGTCATTATAGACAGGTAGACTAGTGCTGTATGTCTCTCTCAGTCATTATAGACAGGTAGACTAGTGCTGTATGTCTCTCAGTCATTATAGACAGGTAGACTAGTGCTGTATGTCTCTCTCAGTCATTATAGACAGGTAGGCTAGTGCTGTATGTCCCTCTCAGTCATTATAGACAGGTAGACTAGTGCTGTATGTCTCTCTCAGCCATTATAGACAGGTAGACTAGTGTTGTATGTCTCTCAGTCATTATAGACAGGTAGACTAGTGCTGTATGTCTCTCAGTCATTATAGACAGGTAGACTAGTGCTGTATGTCTCTCTCAGTCATTATAGACAGGTAGGCTAGTGCTGTATGTCTCTCTCAGTCATTATAGACAGGTAGACTAGTGCTGTATGTCTCTCAGTCATTATAGACAGGTAGACTAGTGCTGTATGTCTCTCAGCCATTATAGACAGGTAGACTAGTGCTGTATGTCTCTCAGTCATTATAGACAGGTAGACTAGTGCTGTATGTCTCTCAGCCATTATAGACAGGTAGACTAGTGCTGTATGTCTCTCAGTCATTATAGACAGGTAGACTAGTGCTGTATGTCTCTCAGTCATTATAGACAGGTAGACTAGTGCTGTATGTCTCTCAGTCATTATAGACAGGTAGACTAGTGCTGTATGTCTCTCAGTCATTATAGACAGGTAGACTAGTGCTGTATGTCTCTCAGTCATTATAGACAGGTAGGCTAGTGCTGTATGTCTCTCTCAGTCATTATAGACAGGTAGGCTAGTGCTGTATGTCCCTCTCAGTCATTATAGACAGGTAGGCTAGTGCTGTATGTCCCTCTCAGCCATTATAGTTTTTCAAAATGGCGGAACGACATGGAAGCCTCCTTGGACTTAGCCGTCCAATGTAAATACAGATAAGAAATTCTTCGCTTACGAAGACAAGTCAGATCATTGGCAGAGGTCATTTTACACCATTGAGGACCTATTTATGAATGAAGACATTGATTTTGGCTAATAAAATGCTTAACACACTACACAGTGTACCTTTAATATGTTACTACGTAAAATACTTTCTGCCTTAATGTAAATATTCAAGCTAACGGTGAGCGTTTAACTGGTCATGCTCACTGCTGGAGCCTGATGAAGAGAGACAAAATGCTTTTGTTTCATGTGGACATGACGGATCTAATGTCTTACTCTAACATCACAGCATTATCTGACTGGCCTTAATGACTCATCTGATACAAGATATGTTGAGAGAGACCAGACTGATTCAGCCAGTCCTCTGTGCCTCTGTTGAGGGAATCTGTGTGGATCACTCTCATCCGTGGTGTTCAAATAAATGACTCATAATAATGGGTCATTAGGTCTTTGCCTCATGTCCTGTTGTGATGATAAATAAATCATAACCATAAAAACAAAGCTAGGCCTAACCCTAACTCACTAAGCAGTCAATTCCCAATTAGCCAGGCTAAGTGGAGCCCCATGGGGCTGGTACTGCTGCTCCGAGTGCTGGAAGTGCTCCTGGATTCCAGTATGATCCACCACTAAGCATGACATCACAGCTCAAACAAGACAAGGTCAGGAGAAATGAGAACTTATTTGGAAATAGGAGAAGGTTATGACTAAGGGTGAGACAATTTAGATTTTAATTTGAAATCGACCGAAATTAAGTCACAATCTCAAACTTTGAATTAAAAAATGGAATCGTCGATGCTGCCACGCCCCCATATCACGTCTGGTCGGCTTGCCAACAAGTGGAAAAAAACACACACATGTTGAAGTGCTGCGAGTCAACCTCCTCTAACTTAGCTACAGCCAGTCAGAAGATAGCATGGCAACTGCAGATGCTGGAGACACATTGACAGAACTTGAACCCCCTCGTCTTTCACTGAAGGGTTTTGGATTTCCAGTGAGTCATGTTGACAACGTTCGCGTTGTCGACAAAAAAACACAGTTTGCAAGCTCTGCTATGTGCATGTACCATATTCTGTGTGTTTACCATTGCACATTAGCCTAGCAGCTAGCGGATATTCCTTCTGCTTATACTGTAGCTTAATCCTGGCAAAACTACATGGTTGAATTTCAGCCTGCATGCACGCTTTGTAGCCTAAACAGAGCAGCTTACAGTATATTGGTTATATTAGAGAGAGCAATAAGTTAGCGGTCTGCCGAGTCGCCCTCTCTGCTCTCTGTCTGCTCAGCTGCTAAGACCGCTGTGCTGTGAAGCGTCTGCCCTCGGCATTGTCGGCAAACTTACTTTGACAAATTGTCAAGTTTCCAATTGACTGAATATATAAATTATTGTACATGTACAATTATGTTGTTAATAAATGTTTTAAATTTGACAATGTAGTGTGGTACATTGCGAACAAAGGTCAGATATTATGTTACATACAAGTCTAGTCTAAATATGGCATAGCAACATGTGC
This sequence comes from Gymnocephalus cernua, assembly GCA_023631565.1. Lineage (NCBI taxonomy): Eukaryota > Metazoa > Chordata > Actinopteri > Perciformes > Percidae > Gymnocephalus > Gymnocephalus cernua. The sequence goes on from CM042431.1 coordinate 4,944,698, forward strand.
TTTAAAAAACAAATGTAAAAATCAAGGAATCGAACCGTGACCGTAGAATAAAAAATGTTATCGAATGGAGGATTTGGAGAATCGTGACACCCCTAGTTATGACATTGGTAACCTGCACAGAGACGCAGACCTATCCAGTCGCCTCTCCGTTAGCCCCGCCACGTTTGTGACGCGTTCCATCAACATACCGCCTGTTCTTGTAGAAACACTTTTTACAGGAAATAGTTGATTTTGAGCCGTTTTTTCTGATTAAATTATTACTACTAAATGATTAAAGTATCATCTTTAATACAATGTCCACATTAATGTAAATGTCAAATGATTAGTATGGTTTTGTAGTTTTTCACAGCAAACGACAATTAGGATGGATATCATTTTGGATTATTGCAACACACTAATAGGTGATGATGAGAGAGACGAGAAGACTGACTTGGACGGCCATCTTAATGTTAGCGCTAATCATGATGGAGAAAGTGAGTAAACAGGAGATCAAAAGTTCAGGAACGGACCTCGGTGTAGACTTAAACACAACCTGTGTTTAACATGAGTAGTGTTTAGCAGTAGTCCATTCTGGAGACATCTGCACTCAAGTAATGGTTGTGTGTGTGACTAGCTATAACTAATGTACAGTCTGACTCTGTGCATTGTCTCATTAAGGCGAATAAACAATGACTGCATACAAAAAACAAAAACAAAAATCACAAATAATATAAGGCACTGGGTTGGGTCAGCCTTCAGAGAGCTGACCATATGTGATGTGCTGGTGTCAGTCCTGAGGATGTACCTGGAATGGCTGGCTCCTGGGGTCTCCCAGTTATGCAGGAAGGTGTTTCCATGTGCTGACGAAGGCTGTGGGGATCAGTGAATAAGGCACCGTGGTGATGGAGTTCCAACTATCTGACGTAGGGTCGTAACAGTCCAATGTTTTACAGCGCTGCGTCCCAAAATAACCTCCAACCACGTACAGCTTATTTCCTGAGGCCACGGCGTGGCAGCTCATCCGTTTGGACGTCATGTCGCCTACCCGCGTCCACTGATTGGTTTCACAGTCAAAGCGATAAGCAGAGGCAGCAGTGAATTCAGTGTCGCCGCCCATGATGAAGATCTGGCTCCCTAAGACAGCAGCCGCTGTATATCGCCAAGGCTGGGGGCATTCAGCCGCAATATCCCAGCGGTTACCCACAGGGTCATAGCACTGGACCTAGATATAGAAGAAATAGAAGGTTGGACAGTTGTTAGGCTGTGCTATCGCTGACTCTGTTCAGGTGCAAAACTTACACTGAATCTCTTTATTTTGGTCTGTATATGTCTTACAATATACAATTAATGCAAACACACAAACAAGTGGAGTAAAGAACATTTAACAACAAATGGTTCTTAATTATATACTGTTAAATGATACGGTGTATGTTCAGTCATAGTATTTTGGTATTTAGCTGGTTTGAATAGTGGAATGTGGTGAGCTGTCTTGTGATGAAGGTAAATGTACAAATCCACCAACCTTGGAGGCCTTGTCTCTATGTATGGTGGTCCCTCCAAAAACAAAGAGTTTGAGTTTGGCACTGACCACGGCTGCATTACTGACTCCGTCTCTTAGAGGAGCCATCATAGTCCATTTATTACTGAGAGGGTCGTACCGCTCCACCTAGGGAAATATTTGATTTCAAACAGACATATACAATGATAGGTTTGGTATTTGTGCATGCAGGTCTTCGAATGTATCTCATCTATTCTAAGGAGCTTCCATGGACGGGTCAGTTTCAAGCTGACATTAGCTCACAGAAATACCTAGCTTGGAATGTGTGACTCTATTAGAAGTATCTTCCATAAAAGGAGTAATTGGAAGGTAACTTCATTCCACTGAAATAGATAGTGAAATGTGTGAGGACAAAACGAGTATAAAAAGATGTTATTTTGATGTTCAAGTCAGTCACCATTGTGCACACACTTGTGTGTGTGCAGGAGTTGTCTCCTTGTCATGAGAGTTTGTTCACTGTTTGAATAAAGTTGCATTTGACCAGAAATCATCGGAATCGTCATCTGTCAAAGTCTCCTCCATCATTTCCAGTTATCTGCCCGATAACATACAGCTTACAGCAGGTTTTCACATTCATAAATACATATACAAAATTTAAATTCTGAAACTTTTCACATAAAAAAGTAAGTACCTGTTTTAGGGAGACAGATGGAGAGGCAGGAAAAACTCCCGCTATGGCTGTATGACCTCCAACAACGTAGAGACTGTTCTCCAACTCAGCTGAACCATGGCCAAACCTGGAGAGGACAATACCCACATGTGTGTGTGTATGGGAAATGTATGGGCTTACTGTTATTGATCTTTCATTACAAACATCTTATAGTGTGGTCAACCCTGATATAGCTGAGGTACCACTCAGGTCAATATGTTTAAAGGGTCAGTCCTTTGATATAGCATGTCTGACCAGACAAACTGCAGTCGCTGTCAAAGTGTGATCAGTGGATTTTATCGATACCGATACTTATCGCTGCTTTTATCGATACTACTCTCTACGTTGAGGGGGCTAACCCCCTTCACGTTAATCAGCAGGTGGAACTCGGCTTGGGTCTTGAGGAGTTGAAGAATGTACTCACCCACAAATAGTCTCAACTGTACGCACACTGCACTGCTACTTTCACAGAACCTTACTGCCTAATATTCATTACACACACACACACACAGCTAACTGCTAACTTGATACTCACCGTCACACACGTTCTCTATCTCTTACCCTCACTGCCGTGATATGGCACTCATATGCACTTATTAGTTAACTTATTCCTAACACATTTTAGTTTGAAATCATTCTCACGTGCTTAGAACGGTTACATGAAAAACCGATAGCAGTACTGTGTTTCCAGGAGCTTATCGCTACTTTGGTACAGACCAGTCACAAACCAGTACTAGTGTAGTACTGGTTCCATAACCATCCCTAATAAATGAAAAGCAGTGTGTGTGTGTGTGTGCACGCGCGTGCGTGCGTGTGTGCGTGTCATTGCAGAACCATTCATCCAATCTAATTCACACTTGCCATGCATTCTGCACAGTTGCCAGGTGTTGGGGTAAGACGTTTTAGGATCAACCCCATGAAGTCATTTTCAGATATGCTTACGCTCTTACATTTATAAAGTGATAATCAAACTCTGATGGTTGGTGCTTCCATATTAAGATGTATACAATCAAAACTGATTACCATGTGTTACAACTGCTGCATCAGATCCCGTCTCTATTCAGCAAACACCCACTTGTCCACAATGTCATTATCCATGTTGACTCAAACGACAGCACCCAGCAGCAGTCTGACCAACGCTCATTGGGGATAGAGAACTTTGATATGCTTTTGTTCATTTTTCTGTTTACTTTAACATAACATCTGGAACTCACCTGGCTATTAGCATTGGTGCTCCTTTATACCACTCTTCGTGGACAGTGTCATAGATCCAGACGTCTTTAGAGACTCCGTTCTCTGATCCTCTTCCTCCTGTGACGTAAACCTTACATCCAATGGCACATGCACTGAACTCCTTCCTGGGGCTGGGCAGCTCAGCCTTAGGTATGATCTCCTTGGCTTTATGGTCAACCTAAAATGGTTCAACAATAGTGATTATATGATTAGTAAATGGAATATGAGTTACATTCAACAAAAAGATACAAAAAAACAACAAAAAACTACCAATCTAAAGCAATTACACTGAAGAGATGTAGGCCTTTTTAACTGGTGCAATGTGGATACTTTTATAACACGTTGGTGTGGATGGTCGCTAGGCTTAAATACAAAAACACTGAAAAAGTGAATGAATATGTACAGGACACCTTTTACTTCAACACATGCAGAATCTTGTCACACATGAAAACGCATGAAAACAGCTCATCCAAGTAGAAAGGCCTGTGTTTTTGTCTTTTACCTGGTATATCTTGTCACACATGAAGGTCTGGCCTCCCAGTATAAGTAGTGTGTGCCCTGCCTTACGCGGCCGGGCACAGGGACTAGTCACTACTCCGTCATTCTGAAGGATCTTCTTTTTGCATTGCATTGCCTCTTCAACTATTGACCTGCAGAGGAGAGTTAAAACATTTTTATTACATTTACTAAAAGAGGGGCCCAACTGTCTATGAACAGCCACGGCTGCCAACATGTCTTAATTCTCACAATTCTCCTTTAAAGCAGGCATGCAAACTGGTCAGGGGTCGAAAAGGTGAACAGGATACGACAGACCCTTATCCTCTAGTGGTGTCCGGGGGCATGCTCCCCTGGAAGAACATTTTGTACATTTGAAAGTTTAAATCTGGTGCACTTTGAGAGGCTAGATCTACTGTATGTAGAATCTGTGCTCTTGTCAACAATGTTGCGTTCTTGTAAGTGATTAACCATAAACACATTTTTGTACAGCATACATTTGAGTCATCAAAAGGAAAAGCTTTGCGCGCTAACATTGGACATTTACTTGCTTATTTACTTACTTATTACATATAGAGCATCCAATCTGTACATTTAATATTAATATTGTCAAATGAGGCCATTAAGCATTTATTCTTTGAAAAGTACACAACAGATGTCAAAGGATGAAAATCTCATTCTGAAGGAAAGCATTTAATTCTAATGTTATTAGACCGTCCTGTGAGACAGCAAAGGCAAGACGATCTGCAGCTCAAGTCAAAAGCATCACTTAAACCTAACAAACATCCATTAGATATCATTTTTAAACAAGGTAGAACCTAGATATGAATATTATGTAACGTTAGTTACAAGTAAAATGCGCCATTTGGAACTGTGTTGTTCATCTCCATGGCACCAGCAGGAGGTAGGAAGTGTCTGTGGCAAATTGAGAACAAGTAAAGGTGCCTCAAAGGGTCAAAATAGTAGCGGCCAAAGATTCTAGAGCGTAGCGATTCCTCGTAGCAAAGATTATTTGCTAACAGTACCAGTGGCGGTATAAAATATAGAGAATATTTGGTGCACGCGATTAATGTGATGGACACATCTGTCTTTAATCTCATCATCACGATTAACACGTTAATGCTGACAGCCCTAATTTTTGTATTACTTTTTTTAAACAAATTAAAGTTTTAAATGAATCCCAGGATACATCTTTTGGTTGTATCACTGTCATGTGAGCCAGAATGTAAAGTTTGGCCCAATGAAAACAGATAGTCATCACTGCTTCTTTACTTACTGTATCCCCCCCACCCCCCTTGGCATTGTTGTTGCATGTACGGTATGGGGAGTGCCAACAACTAACAACTGAAATAAATTAAAAATGTATAGTCCTCCGAGAAACAGCTGTGTGTGGTGATAGTTTGTCAGGGACATTTCAGGCCAGAAACACGATCAAGTTCTATTTCTCTGGCTTGAGACAGCTTCAGCCCAGGATGTTTGGAGTGACAGCTGCCGCTAGCATAGCTTTAGCTCGACGGTCCAACCAATAATCACTTCTATAATTACAACTTGGCACATCTAAACAAAATCAACAATTACCATCAACAGTCATACCCCTTAGGACCGAGCTAAGAGACCGTGATTATGTAAAAAAAAAGTATACATAATCCCACCTATCTGTAACCTATTAAGAATGTGGACAACACTGCAGTTTTAGGATATATATACATACTGCATATTATTTTACGGGCATTTTTAGGCCTTTATTTCCACAGGACAGATGAAGACATGAAAGGGGAGGGGGGGGGGGGATGACATGCAGCAAAGGGCAGCAGGTCAGAGTCAAACCCGCGGCCGCTGCGTCGAGGAGTAAACCTCTGTATATGTGCGCCTGCTCTACCAACTGAGCTACCCCGGCCACACTTTAAACTGTTTGATAGTTTTCTATAATACCTGCTTTTAGGACGTGATGCAGCCCCATCAGCACCCCTACGTCCTCTGTCCATACTATGTACATAAATAATAATAAATACATGTAAATACACATACAATGCATAGTGTGCATATTGCCAGTAGCATATTCCTTAGAAATATAAAGCATTAGGATGTTCCTTCTGTGATACACCTGGAGTACAGCTTACACTACAACTACAGTATAACTCCCAAAGGGATCATACTACAGCATTAATATTCAGGTTTTGATATTTTAGGTAGACAGATATAGTTGTATTTGTCCTAATTTTAAAACGTACAAGCAAAATGTAAAGTTTATACAATACAGTATATTTTCTGGGATTTTAAATAAGATAAAATAAGATTTTAAATACGTAACTTTAGATTTTCTAATCTTGGACAGGAGAAAGTGGGATGGCAGAGGAAGCAGAGCGGCCTACCTGCTCCTCTTGTCAGCCATGAGCAGCTCTTCGCAGGCCACCGCCTCCAGCAGACAGTCGGACGGCAGCAGAGCCAGCCGGATGCCCCGCAGCAGCTCCGCTAAGTGCTGACGCCGAGCCTCCAAGTCATATCGGACCCACCGCATCACAGAGGTGAACACAACCTGAAGTCAGGAGAACAAGTCAGGAGAACAATCTACCATTCAAAAAGAAGCATTTAGCTAGCATTAAGCTGCTCTGCTAATATGGTTATTGATTTACTGGTTTTCAAGAATAATGTGTGAATCCCTCATAGGATGGAGTCATGAAGCCTTAGCCAGTTTTTAAAGAAGAGAGAAGAAGGAATGAGAAATGAGGAAAGGATTGAACAGGAAAGGGAAAGAGGGGATCACTCACCTGTTCATCTTCTATTTCCAGCTCATCACTGAGAATCAGCTCCAGCAGTTTATCTTTAGACAGACTATAGAAATCCTCTGACTCTCTGACCTAAAGGACACACACACACACACACACACACACACACACACACACACACACACACACACACACACACACACACACACACACACACACACACACACGCTTTGATTACATGTATCGTACATTAAACCCGTAAATTAAAATATCGGCTTCACGTTGATCTTCTCATGAAATATCTACAGGATATCTATATTTCAGCTGCCAGCTGCCAGGGATGATAGGAAGATGAAGATTGAGAGAGGGCCACCGGCCAACTTTAATTTAATCATCTTGGAAGATTTAGATTCCATATAGAAAGCAAAGTATTCTCATGCTTTCATATGCTGCAGACTGTGGTGCCTGAATGTGATCATGGCACTCCTGGAAAAGAGAGCATTGCTCTCAGTGTACTGTCAACTGAATAAATACTGTAAAGCTGAAAAACAAATATATACTGTATATAATATACAGAAAAACACGCCGTTTCTTTAAAATGTCATCATCTAGCTATGGTTGCTAGTTTAAGACAGACACGTTTAAAAAGCAAATATACCTGCACCCACCTTTGCGCCCATGGGCGTGCTCGTCTTACAGGAAGGTGTGTTCAGGTGCATTCTGGGCATATTGCTATCTTAAGGCATCAGGAAGTGATCACGCCATTGACCCACAAAAACCTGGTCTAAAGTCAATAACGCAGCATTTCATTGTTATTTTAACAGCAAATTAGTGAAATATGCCAAGGCTCGTGCACAGCGCGCGCACACTATGCTTGTTACACATACACGCACGCACACACACACACAGAAAGAAAGAGGTTTATTCCTCGACGCAGAGGTCCAAGGTTCAAGTCCGACGTGACAATTTCCTGCATGTCTTCCCCCTCTCTCTCTCTCTCCCCTTTCTCACCTAGCTGTCCTGTCCATTAAAGGCGGAAAAGCCCCCAAAAACATAGATTTTAAAATGATCTTTTAAATATAAATATATATATATATATATATTTTAAAATATCTTTTAAAATATAAAAGATATATATATATATATATATATATAAAAAGTAGATTTGGACTCGCCATAAACACACTTGCTCTTGCTTCACGCCATGCACTTAAATCTTTAATATAGGGCCCTAAGTCTTTACCGTGTCATAGTGTAGCAGACACATCCTCCACGACAGCTCGTACAGCCTTTTACACTGATGAGCGTCTGATAACAGCATCATCCCCAGGCAGTTGGAGGAGTGCAGGTTCTTTTCTAAGAACTCTGCTGCTGCGTCCCGAATGTCATGAAACTGCAACATGTCGCCCGCCTCTAACAATGACTCAGCATTCTCCTCATTTATGATGACTCGAGAAGAATAGGCAAAGTCCAGCAGAAGCTCCAAGACCTGGAAGAGCAGAAAATTAGTTAACCACTGAGATTATAGTATGCAACTGTATGTCACGACAACCAATCAGAAGGCTCTTGAATGCCTCAACAACAACTTAGTTCAGTGAGAAATTATCGGACCACATGACATACTTTAGTGGCTCACAGCTTCTCCAACAAGAAAAGACATGAGTGGGGCACAACGAGTTGTACAACAAAAACATGGTGATGCACCAACAATCTGTAGAGACGCTAACTAGAGCTCTGATTCATCCTCAGGAATAAATGAGAGAGAGAGAGAGAGAGAGAGAGAGAGCACAGCAACGAGACAACAAAGCGAGAATAAACTGTCAAACATTCAGCAGATTGTCTACTGTAGAGAAAGGTGCTCTGGGAAAAAATAATAATTTAAAAGTCGTTTCAAATATTCAAATATCAAACTTTCTAATATCGATACCGTCCACAGAAACCCAGCATGGAGTGGCGCCCAGGTGGCCTTGGGGTGAGGGCAGCGACCATAAACGACAACAAACCTGGTTCATGTCATTCCACATCTCTCTCTCTCCCCTCATTTCCTCAAATCCCTCTACTTTCTATAATAATATCCAATAATATGGCATAAAAACATCCAACACTATTGGCCCCTTTGCCAACGGTGGCGAAGGGAATGTCGACACAGTGTTGAGTGTGGGTGTACCCACATGAACAGGACAGAGTTTCTGGACCAAAGAGCTTTCTGATGCAATGACACATTACAGCACTTTGTCTGAAGCACACAGAGGCTTTCATGTTCAAGAGGGGAAATTAATACAGAACAATAGTCCTCAGTAAGATGAGAAGTACCTCGGGGTGTATGCTATCTCGGAAGTTGACGTCACTGTCCAGACTTTCTCGAAGCCCGCCGCTGAACATGGCCTCAAAATAACGACTGCACGCCGCCAAGACAACCCTGCAAGACACAAACACAGGTCACAGGTCAAAAGGCATGAGGGATGGAATACATGGAGGTACGTCATCAGGATACAAACAAATTATTGTATTCCACTCAAGTAAAAAAAAAAAAAGATTATGGATACATTTAGTAAAAATTAGGATTATGAGCAGTTATTACATTTTAAAATAAAGAACAATGTAGAGTTGCTCCTAAAACTTCTGAAGGTAATAAAATAAATCCTCTGGTCTCCAGTGACACCAATGTGCTCATGTGAATCAGCTTCATAAAAAGTATATTTTTCTTTAAAAAATACACTGGGCTGAGTGTGTTTTAAGTTTAAATAAAAAGCCATCTTGTTGATTTGATATTTATTTTCTCTCTCGTCTTTATTTGCAAATTTTGTATTGAGGTAGTTACATTACTTTAATATTGGGATACTTGGATTAGGTTACTGGCTACATTTTTTAACCCTCCTGTTGTCCTCGGGTCAAATTTGACCCGTTTTCAAAAAGTTTCTATATCAGAAAATGTGGGTTTCTTTCAACCACATTGCTACTTTCATTGAATTTGGGTGTTTTATTCAATTGTATAGCATTTTTTTGCGTCCAAAAAGCACAAAAAAACAAAAAAACATCAGAAAAAGTGACAAAAATGTCGGGAAAAGTGAGAAAAGGTGTCGACCAATTTTAGTTTTCAAGTTTTACCCAGAAAGTTGCAGGTCGACGGGAAGATAACACAAGGGATTAACAGGTAATAATTAGTAATGGTAACTGAATACATTTTTAAAAGGAACCCTCCCGATGGTGTCTAGAGGTTAGAAAGACAACAAATAGTACTACAAATGTACTGAGTGTCTCTGGAAAGGTTCCTGGCTGTTGCTCTCTGCTGTGATGGCTGTGTCTGTTCAAAGTTAGCAGTGAAATGCACAGATGTTGCCAGCATGTTTTTACCTGTGACATGGGAAAGAGCGATCCCCAGCCCACAGCGTGACATCGGTGAACATGCACTGTTTCCTCAATGTGTTCAGGTGGGTGAGGACACTGTCGGGATGGGAAGGCTTGTGGAACAGCGAGATGTTCATGGAGCCCGTGCTGGTGCGGGATTTGCGGTTCTCATGAACAGTTACCGACATGGCGGCTTCGTTTGGCACCTCCAGGGACTCACTTGGAACAATCTCTCCTACTGCTCAATGACAACAAGAACAGGAAAAGATAAGAAGTGACATTGTTGGATCAGCAGTATGCATGCATGTATACACTTCAGCTGTGGTCAAAAGGTACGCCATGATACCACATTCTCTTGTTCGTCAGACTAGAACACCGTTAGGTGTATAGCTGCCCGTCAGGTCTAGGGTTGGGTATCGTTTGGATTTTTACGATTCCGATGCCAAACCGGTTCTTGAAAAAGTGAAAAATGACATCAAAGCTCTTTTATAGTTTTTTTTTAAATTGAAAATTATTTTATATTTAACAATATATTAACATTTTAAAGTACTTAAATATATAATAAGAAAGAAAAAGTGTGATATTTTTACGTCCGTTTCGGAGCGACAGAGGGAAAATTAACATTACAGTTGAACCGAAGTGAGGAACCGAAATTTGCTTTCTAATCCGGTCCGATTCCTACCGGTTGCGTAGGAACCGGTTCCATAGTGGACCCAACCCTACTCAGGTCCTGAAGGACTGCATCCCTGGTAACCGCTGTATTATAGGAAAAAAAACTACCATCTTGTTTTCAGAATGTTGGCATCGACATACCAAAGCATTGGTGCTCGTAAAATCCATAATTGGTTGTCTATCCAATTGTGTCCAGAGTCATTTTGGCCCATGGCCAATGACAACACCCAGTGGAAGTAAAAAATGAACTAAAAGGTTCCTGACTTACTTGCATTTGCTATTTGATCTGTCGATGTCAGGCTATTTCTTTCCTCTACCACCTCGAAATCTGGTTTGGATTCTCTCTCATCTCTTCCTCTGGTTTCTTCTTTACTATTTCTTTTATCTTTTGTCTTTTTACTAGCATATTTGTATCTAGAATTACGTGGTTCTTTATATCTTTTTATTGTTTCTCATCTCAGAATTCATCACCAGGATTCTTCTCATCCTAGGAGACCAGGGAAGCTGCTGGCCATGTTGAGAAAACACAGTCATCTTTAGTTATAAATCAGAGATGGCTGGAACTATGACTCAGCTGTTACCTGTTATCAACTGTTAACACGTCTCCAAACCTAAATGTAATGGTAACTGAATGGCAATCGTAGACAACAAACTGGTACACCATTGAATTCTACTTGACAATTGACTGTTTAATAAACAATAATAGTACATTTGGACAAGTAGTAGCTAGGCTAAATGATTTCTGTTTAAAACATTTCTCACATGCCCACATGTATTGAAAGACTAAGCGGTCACAGTAACCGTTCCTCTCCAGTCTCTACTGGCCCTAGGAGATGGAGCAGTCGATCTAAACATGACTTCTAAAGTTTAGCTGAAGCTAACGTTAGACACATCAGCCGGATATCTAGGTGGAGAGATTATATCTCCACCATGGCCTGGGAGCGCCTAGGATCCCCCAGTCAGAGCTGGCTAATGTGGATCGGGAAAGGGAAGTTTGGGGTCCCTGCTGGAGCTGTGGCCTCCCCGACCCCGGATAAGAGATGAAAATGGATGGATGAATGTTAGTAAGCAAACACTCTCTGTAGAACGCCCGTATGGACAGGAATGACTCTCTCAGTGTTGAGCATGCGAGGGTGATAGTCTTAAAAGAAATGTGAACATAACTTATTGTTATTATTGCAATTACATCTGAAAGTTTCTTAATGGTTATGGAGGGACTTTAATGTGATGTCAGCAATCATAAGAAAACCTCTAAGACTATTCCCGTGTTTATTGTCTACCGTATAATTTACTTTGGTGAATGTTATTCTACATGCTGTGCATGCAACAGTTTGTTTCTATCACACTAATATGGTCTTATTGTTATGTTATTATACTGTGTTTAGTTTTCACAGAGGATATCAGCCAGTATAAATATTCACAGGGGAGCATTCTGTATTTTTGTGTAATTTAATCGCCACGCCCCCAATGTGTAAAGGCCTTTAAAACACCATTAGATAATCTGATTTTACAAAAGAAACTAAAGGTATATAAATATCAAGAAAACAGTTATAAAAGACAATAACAGCTAAAGTGAACATTATTATCTCACATCCACGGTAAAGAAAGTATAGGAGACACATTGACATATTCAATGTCTTCACAGGCAGATGGATACGAGTCTTTAACAACACACCACCGATTAGAAGAAATGCTGTTTCAGCAGCTTCAACGTTGCTTTTATCTGTGTGTGTGTGTGTGTGTGTGTGTGTGTGTGTGTGTGTGTGTGTGTGTGTGTGTGTGTGTGTGTGTGTGTGTGTGTGTATGTGTGTGTGTGTGTGTGTGTGTGTGTGTGTGTGTGTGTGTGTGTGTGTGTGTGTGTGTGTCCATCTTCATTTGCTGACATGCAGTTTTTAGACCAGAGCCGCAACAGATGAGTCACAGGGATGTTTGGTGTTTTTTTTTTGTTGTGTGTGTGTGTGTGTGTGTGTGTGTGTGTGTGTGTGTGTGTGTGTGTGTGTGTTGCACAGATCACAATGCAGGCTTGACAATAACCTCAATGTGGCTGGATTGTTTTAAATGAACAAAAGATGAGAAGCATGAGCACATTTCACACAGTTAGCTGTGGCCAGCCCCACCCCCCACAACAACACTGTGTAGTTATGTCATCGAAGTGTGAACCAGACCACACAATGCTCAGTGTGAATATCTGTGCTTTTATGGGCGTGTTTATGCCAAAGATTTGAGAGCACAAACTAAATTTGAAGCGTTGCTCACTCTTCAAGTGAGAGCGCATAAGCACAGATTCATAAGAGCAGAATCAGATTTGTGCGCCAGGTAGGAGAAACTAGTGAGCGTATAAAATGACTGGAGCATGCAGGAGGAACTGGCAACAGGGATTATTGTGTCACCTGTTTTGATTTGACCAGGGGTCCGTTTCAGGTAGGAGGTTCAACAAACTCAGAGTCTGAGTCTGACCTCTGAGTTGATTTACCCTGAGATGGGAAACTCTGAGTTGTCGGTTTCACAACGGCTGATTCCAGTCGGTTCAATCAACTCGGAGTAGGTTGACTCAGGGTTACGCGCTTGCACCAAAGACAGCATGAATGGAGCCATGATACTACGATTCACCATGGCAACAACCACAAACAAACGGGTCGGCGGACATACTCATGCGCACATAGGCTACAGCAAGTTTGAACATGTATTTAGTTAAAAAAGCAACACAGCGGCTGCTGCAAAGAGAGAGAAATTGCGCTGGAGAAAATTGCTGCTAAAGTAAATGCGTATATTCCAATATAATGTATATCATATTTAATCATAAGCTAATATTACTTCAAATCTATTTCAGTTAGGTGCAATACTGCGGGCGAAAAAGTCCTAGGCTACTAATCCCATTCTGAGGCTGCAGCACCATCATTAACAGAATTATAATTCATAATCTTTTATTTCAAAGGGTTTACATCATTCACCTGCAATACTGTGGAACTCCTTTTAATGGCTCTGACTGGTCTGTGTCCAGGGACACTACACGTTTAAACTCTTTACTTTCATTGACCCGTATACGGGACACTCACACTCAAAGTGGACGCTGCTTAAACTTTGTTATAAAATTTACACATTCAATCTTCAAAATATATGGTCATGCAGCACATCGGTTGAAAGCTTAGACTGTCAGGATTGAATTAAGCCCAAACACAAAGCATGAGATGATTTATAGCAGTTATACAACGTTTCAGAGTGATCTCTTCTGACGGCGCTTTGTTAAAATGCTCCGCATCACCAAGGTTGTAAAGAAAACTGTAATACAACACATAGAATGTGCTGGGATATAGAGTATGTCCACGATGGGTGACTTTAGTGATATGAGGACGGATAAGGTTATGTAGCTTACATAACTGATAGACTGGGAAGAAAAACCATACCGCTTAAATAGATAGTTATCTGGAAATTAATATGCGTCAATATCATCTTCCGACATATGTTTAACTCCCTGCCATACAGCGTCTTCATCAACGGGATCGTCTTCGTTTTTTTTATTCACGTCAATATAACAAACTGCGCTGAAATGCTCCTGATACAGACTGAATGAATGAATGAGGAAATGAAGAGTTCTGTGTCAGAGGGAGGAGCGTTAATTCTCTTCATACATCCACGGGGAGGAGTCTGAGGGAAACTCGAGGTTTCTTGAAGAAAACCTGCTCCCGACCAGGTTAGGTTCACAGGGTCAGTTACCATAGTATCTGACTCTGAGGTTAAGTTACCATAGTAACTGACTCTGAGGTTAAGTTACCTTTCTTTCTGAAACGGAAAACCCAGAGTTTCCCTCATGTTAGGGTTAACAAACTCAGAGTTTCCACTAAACCTCCTACCTGAAACGGACCTCTGGAAGCAGAGTCTGAGTGTGTATAGTGTGTGCACATCTTTTTAAATTGTAGTTGCTGGTTATAATATATAAAATTAACTTTTAAAGCGCTCATTTTCAGGTTCATAATTGTATTTAGAGGTTGTACTCAAAAATGTTCAAAAATACACTATTTTTGTTGTACTGCACATTGCTGCAGCTCCTCTTTTCCGCCTGTGTTCAGCTCTCTGTTTAAACAACAGAGTGAGACATCGTACTTCTTTACCATCTATGTAGTGAGTCACACATGCGCAGTAGCTGTAAGGCTCACACCAGATAGCTGTTTGTTTCTCTAACTTCAGTCAGTACAAGGCACGATTAGCTAAAGGAGACTTCTTCTAGACGAGGGCGCACTTCCAACTTTGCATGGAATACCTGCAGAACAGGGACATTTAAGTAGTTCTTTTGTAGATTATGGTGAACTAGTGTGTGTTTTGCCATTGAGAATGAGCTAGCATGCTAGCGCTAGCATGCTACGGTTAGCCCGTAGTTTCGGCTAGTGGCGTAGAAAGCCGTGCAGATTTTGACCAGCTCACCCAGAGACTAAAGGCAGGAATCATTCAAAAACCGTATCTCACTCAAAACAGCATGGATGTTTTTTTTCTCCAAGTTTGTATGTGTGTGGAAGCACCAGAGACACAAAATAACACCCCAAAAATAGTGATTGTTTTCATAATATGGGCACTTTAATAAAATGGAAGCGCATCTGTTCTGTGAGAAATACACAAGCTTCTGTGTGAATTGGCAGTCAGCTTGCTTTTGGCTGCTGTCGTGCAGTAGCACAGCTCGCCAGTGGAATATCAACCGAGCTGCTGAATAGACTGAGGCTGTCAGTAGGCTAGCATAGCTGTACCACTGGACCTGTTGCCCATGGCCACTCGGAGTGTGTGTGTGTGTGTGTGTGTGTGTGTGTGTGTGTGTGTGTGTGTGTGTGTGTGTGTGTGTGGAAGGGAGCCAAGAGGTCTAAGTGATTACCATATTTAAGTTGCCTTTAAAAAGTAGGACTGCACGATTAATCTAATCGCAATCATGACGTTAATCTGTGTGAGTACATAAACCGCAAAAAAATGTGTGATGTGTTAATTAAACATAAAGGTGTGCTGCATGTGTGATACTGTGTGTGCACTCCAGTGTCCGAGTTGTAACAGTCTTCACTTTACTGCCAGAATTACCAACAGATGAAGTCACCGTGTCTTAAGAAGTTTGGTGTTCTCCGTTTACTCACTTTACATTGTCTTCGATATCTTTTTCCTCTCGCTATTCCCTCACACTTTAGTCTGACACCGCTCACCGGCAGTCCCTCGCTCTCCTCAATGGTTTATACTTCTGCATTTAGTGTACGTTGAACCTACCCTCCGAATTACTCTTCCCACGGATGTGTGAAGAGCGCCCCTCGTAAACAAAATTGGTCCCAGAAGATGACCAGTGAGCAGTCAGTGTGTTAGGTCAGTAGACCTCCTGATGTCAGCACACAGACAGACTGTGGGCAGCGCTCTTCAAGTCATTGCAGGGTTCTAATGTATGATTTATATGTGAGAGGAACAACTGACATTTCTAAACGGAAACACAAACAGAAATGATGTATGTGTTTATTTGCATATAGAGCGGGGGAAGTGAGAACCGATCACAAGTGGTCAGTGAGGACACATTCTGTTATATTTGATATGGTATTATGCAAACCGGCATTGTGCAATACAGAAGTTATTGACCACAGCATGAGTTAACGGGAAATGTGCAATCATTATCAAAATCAAGTGCAATACGAGGGGTAGAGGTTTATTAGATGTTCATTGAAGCATTGAATGAGATAATGTATGATTATGTTTCTATGTAGGTTAACTGTATGTTTATTGTGTGTTTATGTGCAATATGTTGCCATTTTTGTTTCTCTCTATGAATTTCTCCTATAGGACACAATAAAGGTCTAATATAATAATCTCTCTCCTTTTTCAACTGTGTGTGATTGTCAAAAGCAGCTCAGGATTGGTTGTTCTCTCTGGCCAGCCTCCCTCGGTGTCAGACCAAAGTGAAACAACTCCCATCAGAGATTATGGCTCATCTCAGTCTCGCTCTTCCTCCTCCTCCTCCTCTCACTCACACTGCTCTTCCTTCTCTCTCCTGTTGGCTGAAACAGAAGAGCTCACCTGTATGCTAAAGCTCTGATTGCTAATGGAACAACTGTGCAACATGTGTTTGTCCATGTGGGGAGTCAGAGTGGGTAGAAAATACAAGTTTAGCATTTTGAATGGCAGTTTGTTGCATGTCAACACAAGCAATGTTATTTAAGAAGATAGTTCCCAATGTAGAGAATTGTGTGTTGTTTTTTGAACAAAGTGTGGAAATCTGCTTCCAATTTAGCAGAAGGGTTTCAGTGGGTTGGGACATGAGTTACAGGTTCTGGTCATTGTGTCAGACACTTCTACAGTCAATGAAGCAAATATCAATAATAATTTGTTTTGGTTACAGAAGAAAAGAAACGCTTTCCCCCGAGAATCATAAGAGAATCGTGACCATAATTCTTAGGCCAGTAATCAGGAGGCACATTCTAAAGTCCATTCTGTGAGCACTGAAGCTACTAAACTACCAACTGGATAACTGATTAGCCACAACCAAGAAGCATGTCAAGACAGGTGAACCAGAAACTGAACTTAGATGGTCATTAGGTGCTGTACAGTGCAATAATACTGTCAAAAAAGTGATAATATGAGACCCGCCAAAATGATCCCCATGGTGACTGAACAGGAGAAGGCCGTACCTCAGGTCCTTAAGGTATGTAACGTTTACGCATTGAAGTGTCTAAAAACGACTACACCCATGTTTTATAGCTTACATTTTGTTGAGTTCTGTAATTACATTATCTCAATTTATCATTGTTGTGATATTTAACGTTATCACATACTTTCCTCACATCACGCAGCAGAGATTCAGTCAGGCAACATACACAGTAGGACTGTCAATGAATATTCTAAATTAGAATTGGAAAAAAAACAGCACTACCACGACTATCTGCCTTGCGCATCCTCACGTGGGCCATGGGCCGCTGAACCACTCAAAATGTTCAGCTCCCTGGGACAAAGTCCAGCCGGTTACATGGAGAGCCAGTGGTGACGTTCATCATGCAGCTGGCGCCAAACCGGAAGAAAACAAACAACCGGGAGTGAAGAAGAAGAAGAAGAAGAAGGGTGATTTACACAAAGACGCCAATGGAAATGGCAACATTGCTTGCTTGTTTTCCTGGCTAACTCCTAGCTGCTATAAGCAGCAATGAGGCTGACTAAGTAAACCAGCGGGAACAGTAATGTTGAAAGTATTTGGTTTTGCCCTGTGAGTATACTCCATAAGTAAAGAGGTACACTGGGATGTTGCAAGAACATGCAG
Organism: Gymnocephalus cernua; assembly: GCA_023631565.1. Classification (NCBI taxonomy): domain Eukaryota; kingdom Metazoa; phylum Chordata; class Actinopteri; order Perciformes; family Percidae; genus Gymnocephalus; species Gymnocephalus cernua. Next base: position 4,962,619 of record CM042431.1, read on the forward strand.
GCCTATTCCTGCATTTTGTTCCTTTATTTTGTACTTTGTATTAAATCAGCCTGACGCTCCCATTGGTGCAAGCTTCACAGTGGAGTGTTCAGGGTTAGGGTTTCAGCCAGCTTAGTGCCAGCCGCGTGTGTAAAGGCCTAGCATTATTCATTATTACAGTATCAGACTACTATGGACTTACTTTAAAATCAGAGACAATTTGCAACACACACACACACACTAAACACACTAAACACCAAACATCCCTGTGACTCATCTGTTGCGGCTCTGGTCTAAAAACTGCATACACCCTAACTCTGCAGACCTATGGTCTATTCAACGGATCAACATGTGCAATAATAATAATTCTTCAAAACGATGCAAACAGGTAACATTGAGCTGCATACAGACAGAGCACATCTACTATTACATAACCAAAGCATAGAATAAGAATGTATCATTCACAATAACACCATTCTTCCCTAAATAACATGTTGGGGTTGAAAGGAACATCTCAGTCAACATCAACTAGACTACTGCTTGTGTGTGTGTGTGTGTGTGTGTGTGTGTGTGTGTGTGTGTGTGTGTGTGTGTGTGTGTGTGTGTGTGTGTGTGTGTGTGTGTGTGTGTGTGTCAAAAGGAAGCTACAGACGGACACTTACAAACAAAGGCTGTCTGCTACTCCCAGCTAACCTGATACAACTGCTTCACTTAGACCATGAATATGTCTAGACATTAATTATGTATACATATATCATTTGGTCCAAATGGTAAACGATCTGATTGTTAAGGCAGTAACGTTAGCAGCGTGTGGCTCAGGGGTCGACAGATGATTTCTGCACATGATGGAAAGTAAACAGATCTGCTGATCTCAGTAACTAAGTAGGCTACAGTGTTAATAATCGCTGATCTGAAGCAGCCTGCACACATTCACACACACTTTATTCACAATGGAAGCACCTTCTCAGGACTTAACGCAGTGTTTGCTCTTCACCATGAACTGATCAAACAGCTGATTTATCTGCTCAAACAGCTGATTTCTCTGACAACAATATAACGTTAGTTGACTGTGCACATGAGAAATAGGAACAGCCATGGCTCTTACTCACAGTTCTGTGCGTGTAGATGTGAAGCTGAATCCACAAAGCGTGTAGCGGCCGCGGCTCCGCTGATAAAAACATTCCCTCCGTGTGTGCTCACGGTTAGCTGGCTGCTGCCGCCGGCCTGCCCGTCTCACTGCTCCGCACCACCAGCCAATGGCTCGGATGGGATCGTGAGCGACGTCTGTCTCACCAATCCCTAGTGTGTCAACCCGCTGCAGGCTGGCCTCTCGGCCAATCAGAGTGAGAATAGGCGGGATTTGAATGCCTTAGCCTAACACTTGCCTAGACCAATTGTGTGGTTGACTTTATACAAAACCAAAGCAGACCAATGAAATACGTCAACTCAAAGTGTGTCAGCCAATCAGCGGAGAGCTGATATTAATGGCGGCAGCAAAACAATAGCACGTTGGTGCTTGACAGAGTACATTTTAAAATAGGCTATCCATACTGCTACTATAATAATAGTTAAAATACTATTAATAAGAATAATCTACATGGTTGCTGATGTGAGACGCCAGGCAACATATCTTCTTCCTTCCTTTTGTCTTGTCAGCATGAATCAGCACCGCCCCCTGGTGTATGAAAGGCAAATGTACAATATATGTAGCCCACTACAGTGACTCCCAATGTGGGGTCCGGGGACCCCAGGGGGTCCTTGAGGAGTTCCAGCGAGTCCCCAGCACAAACATTAGTAACACAATGGCACAATGTATGACTATTTTCATACGCTGTCTGTAAAATACAACATCGAAAAGCAAAAATGTGGGTGGTGGAAAGTGAAAGAGCAGCGCTTGTCCCTCCCTCATTACCACTGAGGTGCCCTTGAGCAAGGCAACTTAACCCCAATGTCTCCAGTGGAGCTGCTCAGTGGCCAGCATATGGCGTCATTTTTTAGTCAAAAGTTATGAGCGTGTAACACATGCTCACGAGCACATTATGTTATTTCACACGCGCAAAAATGAACCTTCAGCTGGCATGATAAAAGTACTCGCGCACAAATTCAACAACCGAGAGGTGTAGGTAGCTGCGAGCGAGCGCCTTACTCTGCTTGTACAGTGGAATCCTGCTCGCGCGCAGCGGGCTTCTGCTCGCGGAGTGCTGTTTTGCTCGCGGAGTGGATTTCTGCTCGTTCAGCTGATTTCTGCTCGCTCGAGTACATGACTTTTGACAATTTGGGGGCGGAAACCAAGGAGGGCACTGACCCTCTTATGATTGGTCACTTTCACACAGGGACATCCTTGATTGACAGCTCTCATTACAGGAAGCACGGAGTCAAAGTATCTGACGGAGTTCAGTCATTCAGTTAACACTGCACAGTGGACGGAATGGCGGCGACACCTGAAGATGTAGGCGTAAGTGTGTTTGACAGTGTTATAGCCATTTAATCTGAAATTTGTTGAGAATAAACTCATTAAATATTGAGAATAAAGTCGTTGTGTTTCGAGAAAAAACTCATTAAATATTGAGAAAAAAACTCGAAATACAACGACTTTATTCTCAATATTTAATGAGTTTATTCTCAACAAATTTCAGATTAAATGGCTATAACACTGTCAAACACACTTACGCCTACATCTTCAGGTGTCGCCGCCATTCCGTCCACTGTGCAGTGTTAACTGAATGACTGAACTCCGTCAGATACTTTGACTCCGTGCTTCCTGTAATGAGAGCTGTCAATCAAGGATGTCCCTGTGTGAAAGTGACCAATCATAAGAGGGTCAGTGCCCTCCTTGGTTTCCGCCCCCAAATTGTCAAAAGTCATGTACTCGAGCGAGCAGAAATCAGCTGAACGAGCAGAAATCCACTCCGCGAGCAAAACAGCACTCCGCGAGCAGAAGCCCGCTGCGCGCGAGCAGGATTCCACTGTACAAGCAGAGTAAGGCGCTCGCTCGCAGCTACCTACACCTCTCGGTTGTTGAATTTGTGCGCGAGTACTTTTATCATGCCAGCTGAAGGTTCATTTTTGCGCGTGTGAAATAACATAATGTGCTCGTGAGCATGTGTTACACGCTCATAACTTTTGACTAAAAAATGACGCCATACCAGCAGATCACACTGTGGTTGGACTGGGCAGCTTCCAGGTATGAATGTGGAACTGGGGGGACGTGACAGGTCGTCGATGCAAATGAGAAGTTGTTCTCAATCAACGTACCTGGATAAATAAAAGTTAAATACATATTCTAAAGCATTTCTTCTTCATTAAACTTTGAATTGCAGGTGTGTTTGAAAGGCTCTGTGACACTAAATCAACCTGTTTGGTCTTAAAGTCTAACGCTACATGAGACTCGTAGTAAACCTGCAAAATGTCACTGAAACTAATGCTCCCGTGTTGTTAATATCATTACTTTCTTTGGATGACCAACATGTACCTCCAGACAAAAACCTATATATACTATATTATATTTAACATAAAATTATTTGAGCCAACTTATATGTTGGGGGTTCAGGATGCATATAAATGTTTGTCCCCTGATTTATACATCAAACTATATTACACATGACTGTAGTGCAACTTAACATTTAAACAATAGACCAACAAACATGACATCCTTTTTATGCATTTATTTGAAAATATTATTTGCGTAGCTAGTGTTTATGTGTATGCAGTAGTAATTATATATAACTTAATTTACAGACTCAAGGTCCAAATAGAAAATAGAATAGTACACATAACATATTACAAGAGGGGTACAATAAACCCACAAACATACATACATACATACAGACATACAAATAGCTATACACAATAATTAAAACAGGTACAGATGTGTGTTCCAGTGTTTCCAGAGTTTGGAGGTATAGCTGGTATCACTAAGTACAGGGTTGGTTAAGGCAGTTCAAATTTTATTCTTTGACTATGTTAATCGGCACATGAATCTGTATATAGTGAGGACTAGTTTCACTTTTCTCACATCACCAAAGGACTTTTTCTTGGGGGGTGAGGATTAAGGTGGGGGTGTGGGTGCGCAGACCTCATTCCCACCACCTTCATCCTACCAGATGGACCTCCAGTGGCATGAGGGAACCCACGATGTACTTCGTCTGGCAGGAGTTGCCGGGGCTGCCGGTGATCCGGTCAGTTGGACTCCGCCTGTGCCTGTCCCCAGGTGCAGGTTTGTCTTCCAGGTTTGCTCGCCTAGCCACTCTACCCCCCCGAGATAACCCACGTGGCTGTGGGGTTGCCTTCTTCCGCCTTCCCAGCCGTTTTGGTGGTTCTCACACCACCACCTTCCACCTGCACCGCCGTTGGGGTCTTCACTATTTACCCATAGCTGGGGTTATTTAACCAAACTGGGGCTATCCATAACTGGGGCTATTTACCCATAGCTGGGGCTATTTACCCATAACTGGGACAGTGGTTGACGGGCATCAGGGCGTTTCCACTCACCGATGGGCCTGCATGCCACGTCTCTGGGGCCCACTGCTGCTCCGAGATCCAGTACAACTTAGCCTGCAAAGGACCAGTTACCATGTGTGCCACGGGGAGGCGTGTACGAGATCTTGGCAGTGGAGAGGCTGTGTACCGGCTGAGGACGCTTACACACTCGGCTCCTCTTGTCGCCCCTGAAAACAAAGGGCTATCCGGTGGCAGTAGCTGGAAGCAGAGAGTGGCAAGCAGAAGCAGCATGCAGCTACAAGGACTACTACTCCAGCCAGGCCAGCTGACAGTCTTGCCTGGGCCCGGGACAAGATAATCTTAGATGGGCCCCCCCGTGCCCAGATCTCTCCTTTTCCCTTGCTCTTCCTCTCCTCTGCTGTTCCTCTCCTCTGCTCTTCCTCTCCCTCTCCTCTGCTCTTCCTCTCATGTTCCTCTCCTCTGTTGTTCCTCTCCTCTCATGTTCCTCTCCTCTGCTCTTCCTCTCCTCTGCCCTTCCTCTCATGTTCCTCTATGTTCCCTATTTACCACGGGAATTCCCACAGATTTTTGTTACGGTGGTGTATATTCATCCAAAGGCAAATGAGAGTTCCGCTTTAGAATTGATTCTGCAGACTGTACAGAGGTTACAGTGTCTGTCTCCTGATGCCCCTAATATAATCTTGGGAGATTTTAATCATTGTTCACTAAACAAAATCTTAAAAGGTTTTTATAAATATATATCTTGCCCTACCAGATATGGAAAGACACTTGATCAATGTTATGGTTCAATTAAAGGGGCCTATAAATCTATACCGCTCCCTCCACTAGGTACAGCAGACCATAATTGTGTACATCTTATTCCTGCATATCGTACATGTCTACAGAGGGGAAAAGTTCTCACTAAAAAGGTGAAACTCTGGTCGGAGGAGGCTGTACAAGAACTGCAAGGCTGCCTGGACTGTACAGTGTGGGAGGAGTTTATAACATCATCTAGGGACCTGGATGAGCTCACAGATGTTGTCAGTTCCTGGATCTCATATTGTGAAGATATTTTAATTCCAGATAGAGAGGTAAAAATCTACCCAAACAGTAAACCTTGGGTGAGCAAACATCTTAAAATACTGTTAAATAAGAAAAAATATGCTTTTAAACAGGGCAGTCTTACTGAACTTAACCTTATACAAAAAGAGATCAAAAGGGAAATAAAAATGTGCAAACTAGGCTATAAAGATAAATTAGAAAGACAACTAAGTAACAATAATTTGGGCTCAGCTTGGGACAGTGTCAAGAATATTGTTGGACTAAATGACAAATCAAGGAAAAATATATTTTTAGAAGGTTTTACGGCAGACTCTAACCTGGCACAGGAGTTTAACAAGTTTTATTCTAGGTTTGATGCCCACGATTTTAGTAAAGAAACGGGTGATTTAAAGGACAGTCTAATCAACTCGGCCCTTCCTACTCCTTTTTTTTCTGAACGAAATGTTGTGAATACTTTTAAATATAGTAAGGCTTGTACATCCACTGGCCCCGACAACATTAGTAGCCGCATGTTGACCCTCTGTGCAGATCAATTAGGTTTTATTTTTTATTATATTTTTAATTTATCTTTGTGTCAACACAGAGTCCCTAATTTATGGAAACAATCAATAATTATTCCAATCGCAAAAAGCAAACACCCAAAAATTCTAAATGACTATAGACCTGTGGCTCTAACTTCATTAGTTATGAAGTCTTTTGAAAAAATTATAAAGAAAGAACTGCTGGGAAAAATTGAACACCTACTCGACCCATTGCAGTTTGCTTATAGAGCCAATAGGGGGGTACAGGATGCGACTATAACTCTGCTTAACCTCATATATAAGCACTTAGAGGGACATAAACACCATGTTAGACTGCTTTTTGCGGATTTCTCGTCTGCTTTTAACACTATCCAGCCCCATTTATTGGTGCAGAAGCTCATTACAAACTTTGGGCTAAATCACAACTTGGTGGGCTGGATTTTGGACTTTCTTATTAACAGGACACAGAGAGTGAGAGTAAATGGACACCTGTCTGGAATCTCAGTGACATCAACCGGCTCCCCGCAAGGCTGTGTTCTCTCTCCTCTTCTGTACATTATGTACACAAATGATTGTCGGAGTGAACTAATCAATAACTATATTTTAAAGTTTGCAGATGATACAGTCATAGTAGGTTTAATGGACAACATTAAAACATCTTACGGCCCTGTATTACCTTATTTTTTAACTTGGTGCAAAGAAGCTTTTTTAGACCTAAATATTACAAAGACAAAGGAAATGTGCATTGATTTTAGACGTCACCATCCAACTCTTGAAAAGACAATTATTGATGGAAAAGAGGTGGAATTTGTTGAGTCGTACAAGTACTTGGGAATCATTATTGATAACAAGTTGACCTTTGATCTGAACACAGACATGCTAAATAAGAAAAGTCAGCAACGTCTCTTCTGTCTGAGAAAGTTAGCTAAGTTTCAAGTAGACAGATCCATGATGACATTGTTTTATAAATCTTTTATTGAGTCCGTTTTTACTTTTTCATGTATTTGCTGGTATGCTTCTCTTACCTTAAAACAGAAAAACACATTAGCAATGGTAAATAAAGTTGGCAGCAAAATTATCGGGACTCAACAGGTACAACTGATTGAGCTGTACAATAGACAAGTACTGAAAAAGGCTGAATCCATCATGTCTTGCAGTTCTCACCCTCTGCATGCGGAATTTAAGATGCTGCCCTCTGGTTCCCGCCTCAGTCAGCCATACGCCAAAACAAATAGATATAAATTCTCCTTTGTACCGTCCGCTATCTCTCTGCTTAACTCTGTAAAAAACAGGTAACATCTGCACATAAGGTATACTGAATTTTTAATGTTAGTGGTACGAATTTATCTATTTGTCTGATCTTGAATTTTAAATTTCAATGATGTTGATGTTTTGTTGTAATGTATTGTATGTTAACTACTTTGCTACTGCAGCAAAACGAATTGCCCTTTGGGGACAAATAAAGGTCTTGAACTTGAACTTGAACTTGAACTCTCCTCTGCTCTTCCTCTCCTCTGCTCTCCCTCTCATGTTCCTCTCCTCTCCTCTTCCTCTCCTCTGCTCAAGTGACAGGCATTGACAATAACGGGTAACATTGACAAACTACACAAGCTGTTGCCAAATACACTCTTCATATGTATTGGAATTCTGACTCTAGCAGGAAATAAATGAATATTTACCATTGTATTTTAGGGTACTGCTGGTGTGACATGTTTAGATTTGAACTCCAAATGCCATGCGCCGAACTTTCCTTGTGGCAAAATCATCTATGATGTCTTTAAAGTCCAGTTTCTTGGCAAGTTGACGCTCTATGGAGAGCATTGCCAAACCATTGAGCCTCTCCTGTGACATGTTAGAGCGCAAGTAGTTTTTTATTATCTTCATTTTACTGAAGGCCCGCTCACCTCCAGCCACAGTCACAGGCAGAGACAGGAAAATACGCAGCAGGACACACAGGTCTCCATAAATACTCTGTAGTCCCATTGTGTATATGGCATTAAGTAGGTCCAGAGGTCCAAGACCGTCTTCAAAAGTTGCACTATATATTTTCTTTAAGTGCTGAATTTGGTCTTCAAGGGACTCTGTGAGGTCATTCTTATATTTCTCAGAGAGCTTTGAGCATGATGCACTGATGCTGTCCTGTGGCATATCTCTGAATTTCCACAGGACGCAGAACTCGTCACATATCTGCTGCATTGATGAGAACCGGACATGTAGTTGAGAGATTATGCTGTCCATTGCAACATGAAACACACTATCTCTGAATAGGGTCTCTGGGCTTTGCTCCTCTGTCCCTTGCTTTTCTGACTCATCAAAGAAACGCTTCCTCTTTCTCTGTCTCATTTCTAACTGGGATTTGATGCCCATGGACGTGGCAACAGCAGTTGCCTCTGTCAGAAAACTATCCCATGATGCACGCATGCAGCCAATCTCCTCCTCCAGTTCCTTTATATTGACAGCTTGCACATCAAGTGAGATGGTTGATGACTGGCTGGTAAGGTTTCTATCCTCTATGCATTGTAACACCTTGACCCAAAAAGTGAGGAGCAAAACTGCATTAAAGGACTGAAAGTAGGTCTTTAGACCCTGTGCTTCAGCTTTGGCTTCACTGGTGAGGTTACCTGTAGTGATAAAGGTGTCTAAAGCCTGGATCACACCGGGCAAATGTTTTGCCACTGGGCGCACTGCCTCTATCCGCGCACTCCATCGTGTGTCAGACAAGCTGTGCAGAGAACAACCCAAAACTCTTTGTAAGATTTCCCATCGGTGAGGGCTGCCACTGAATAGTTTGTACAGCTGATTGATAAAGCCAAAGAATATGTCTATTTCTGGGCAGGCCCGGGCTGCATGGACACCAACTAGGTTTAACGTGTGAGATGCACATGGTGAGTATGTGGCCAAGGGATTTTTATTCAGTATTCGAGCTTGCACTCCTCTCACTTTTCCTGCCATGTTAGCTCCATTATCATAGCACTGACCCCTGCAATCAGCTATATCTATCCCATGTTCACCTAGCGATTGTTCCACCATTGTGGCGATTTCCTCTCCTGTCTTTTTTGAAAAGTCCTTAAATTCAAGGAACCGTTCATTTATTTCCCACCCACTCTCAGGGGAAGTTTGACTGACATACCTCAGCAACAGTACATTTTGCTCCAAATTTGACACATCTGGGGTTGCATCACACATTATGGAATAGAATGTTGTTTCTTGCCTTTCCCTCAAAATGGTGTTTAGGACACGCTGAGCACAAAGTTCAATAAATTTGTTTTGGCTGTCAGGTGAAAGGTAATGAGCTTGGAGTCTCTTTCCCTGTTGCCGATGCTCTCTAATGTTTTGTAGATGGTCATTTAGGATACTGTCATACTTTGCCAACAGCACAATTATGCCAAGGAAATTTCCATTGTCTGGCTCATCTAGTGTATTTGTGCTGCCCCTGAATGGCAGATTCCTGAAGGCTAAGTACAGTGTTACATCCAGCAGCCGCTTCAGTAGTGCTTTGTTTTTTTCGATTTCTGTCTCCATCAATTTTTGTTGTTGGCTGTCAATTCCAGAAGTCTGTAGGACAGAATGTTGTAGGTTCTTCCATTTCCAATAACACTGTTTGTGTGCACAGTTTCTTTCATGTTCTGGAAATCTCTCATAAAGCTTTCTGTATTTTATATTCGATATTTTCATCCCATCTGTGGAATTTAATGCACTAGTTGACTTTTTCTCTACTTCAAAGGAGAACAGCAAGCATGGTAGGCAAAATAAGGCCTTTTTTGAGCTGCTATATATTATCCAGTCCCTATCGATTTTTTCCCTTCCATTGTGGGATGTGGAATATGTCAAATAGTTTGGGAATTCCCTGCCCTCTGCATCTGCTGGCAATTCCTTTGCCCTCTCTGAGAAAGGCGTTCGTTTTGCCATCACACGTATGAGGTTCACTCTATCAGGGTCGGTCATTCTAGTTGGCCATAATGCAGGATCGCTGAAATTAGGTGTGTGATCAGTCTCTGATTCATCCTGCTCAGACTCTCTGACAGGGCAGCGGGCCCCTACCGCATCACTGTGACTCTCTCTCTCTCTCTCTCTTCTCTCTCACCGGTAACCTGACTCTGTCCCTCTGTTGCGGGGCTGTGGGCCCCTCCCGCATCACTCTCTCTGTCACCTGACTGCAGCTGGATCTCTCTCCTCTCTGTCTCATCCTCTCTGTCGGAGCTACCAAACTCAACTGTTTCTGTCCAAGATAACGTGTTGTGTCAGGCTTTCTACAAGCTAACGGACGTTGACATTAGAGCTGGGCTGTTAGGTTACGTTACAAGGCTCGTAAACGTTGGCTGCGCTGTTTCTTACCTTGCTCTACATTGACTTCACTAGTTCCAGCTTCACCGTCACCACCTTTTTTTAAATATTTGTTTAGAAAATCTCTAAGGCCTCTATTTTCTTCTTCTCTTCTTCTCTTTTCTTTCCTTTTCTGAGCACCGGACTTGTGCTGACCGGACATTTTGAGCGTACCGAACTTCAAATCTACTGACAACATCAAGTTTTGATCAGTGGCCAAACCATTTTTGTGTTGGGGGTGGGGGGGTTCTTGACCACTATTTTAAGGACAATTAGGAAGAAAACAAATAAAAAGCTTTATACAAGTCAAATATTAATTTTTTTTCCCACAAATATGCCTATTTTAAAACATTTTTTTTAATTATTCCATAATTTAATGAGTGCCCAGTTCTGGGCCCCCCCCCCCCCCTATCCTGGGCCCGGGACAACAGACCCGTTTGTCCCCCCCTATCGGCGGGCGTGACTCCAGCACTACTGCACTGACGCATCACACACCCTGCGTGCAAACGCACACACACACACACACACACACACACACACACACAAACCCACATGCACGCACACACAGACACACAGACAGACACACACACACACACACACACACACATACACACACACACACACACACACACACACACACACACACACATACACACAGACACACAAACACACACACACAGCAGCACACACACACAGACCCACACGCACACACACACACACACACACACACACACACACACACACACACACACACACACACACAGCAGCACACACACACAGCAGCACACACACAGACCCCCCCCCCCCCACACACACACACACACACACACACACACAGAGAGAGACACAGACCCACACACACACAGACACAGACCGACACACACAGACACAGACCCACACACACAGAGATAGACACAGACCCACACACACACACACACACACAGACACAGACCCACACACACAGACACAGACCCACACACACAGACACAGACCCACACACACAGACACAGACCCACAACACAGACCCACACACACAGAGACAGACACAGACCTACACACGCAGACAAATGCATTTTCTTTTCCTCAGCCAGGCATTAGAAAAGCTTTCTGTACCACTTGTTCTTCTTTGGCTTTGTCATGATCTGGCTCTGAAGATCTACCAGCTGGGACCTCATGGCGCTCTCTGTCCTCTCCCACTCCTGCTCCTTTTCCTGCTGAGTCAGCTTCAGGCTTTCTGTGGCCTGAAGGAGGGATGACTTGTCCTCCTTCCACTCGCTGAGATGACTCTCCAGCTGCTGCTCAGCCTTGTTCAGAGCAGCCAGGAGGCCGTCACTCACAAAGCTCTGCTCGTCAACCTGGGCCACGTAGGAGGCTCTTGTTTTGTTGCTGTCCTCCAGCAGGGAGGTTTTCTCCTGCTGCCATAGGACACGCTCACTCTCCAGCTGATGTTCACACTTTTTCTAAAGAGCAGCCATGAGGTTCTTGTTGTTTATGTCCTGCATCTCCAGCTGGGCTCTATGGGAAGCCTGGGATCTTTCCAGTATTGTCTGTGCCTCGTCCTGTTTTCGGAGAGCTTCCTCCATCTTGCTCAATGTATCCTTCAGCTCCTGAGCTTGAGCCCTCTCAGTCTCCAGATAGCTCTCCAACTCTAACTCCACGTTGGTCTTAGCTACTGCGAGCGTCTGTCTCTCTTCACGAAACTCCATCTTCAGAGTCTCCACATTATTTTTAAGGGCCTCCTTCTCTCCCTTCGTCTGCTCCAATTTGACTTTCAGGTCTTGAGTAATGAAGATCTGCAGGTCGAGATCTTTTTGGGCTTTTCGTAGCCTGTTGCTGATTTTTCCCAGCTGGGATTTCAGGTACTCTGTTTCCCTGGGTGGGGAGGGGACACGTTCAGCAAGCTGAACTTTCAAGTCACACATCTCCCTCTGCATCAGCTCTTTCTCACGACTCCAACTATTGCCCTCTCTCTGTTGTTGGAGCTGATTGAGGAGATTGGCCAGCAAGTCCTCTCGCATGATCAGGTGAACTCTTCCCTCAGATTCACATTGGGTGAGCCTCGCCTCGCCGTCCTTCAGTTCACACCGTACTTGTTCTACAAGTGAACTGAGGTAGAAATTAATTTGCGGTTCAATCTTTCTTGAGTGGAATTCCATGTTTTCCAACGTTGTATTCTGCTGGACCAGTGTCTTTTCTCTCGTTGCAAAGTGCGCCTTTGGATTGTCACAGTCAAATGACTCTCTCATACAAACTGCTGTCTGAGTGAATTTGTGTCAGAACTAAAGTTAGGTCCCAGTATTCATATGTGTCGTTATGACAACAACAAAATGTATTCTTATGTTTTCAATCCATATGGTTATTGATTCTATTCCATTCTATTGTCACTGCACGATCTGAGTCTCAACACGATCTGAGTCGCGTCGAGTTGCGCATGCTCAGATTTAAACAATTTACGGCATACCGACAATAACGGAAGATGGGAACAGCAATAATTGAAGATATGGAAGATGTAAATGGCAGTAATGTATTATTTAGCGTAACACATCACATGTTCATGATCGCTCACGTCAGTTAATAAAAAAATAAAAAAGTCAGTAAAAATGGAGCTACATGACCAAGTTGGTTCACTGCTGACTACAAGTTAGCAATCAAACACAACAACGGCTGTTACTGGAATGGTGTTATGAGCTAACGTAAGCAATCAAACAATCATAGATAGCATTTGACAACTAAAACGTTTTTGAAATGATTTCTACCTTCTATATCTTTGATTATTGCTGTTCCCATCTTCTGTTGTTGTCGTTATGCCGTAAATTGTTTAAATCTGAGCATGCGCAACTCGACGCGACTCAGATCGTGTTGAGACTCAGATCGTGCAGTGACACTATCTTTGATTTTATTTTTGCTATGAGATACCAGTTTGTTTATGTTTGAATATACAGTATGAATGTAATCATTTCTGATGATTCCTAAAATATGGCAAAGAAAGAACACTTTACAAAATATGGAAAGGAAAACTGGATGACATTACACAAGAGCAGTACACACAAGTATGCACCAGTTGGGACGCCATTTTCTCTAACTCCAATAACCATGTGCGCTCAGCAACTACCTATTATGATGTGCATTTACCACAATAAAGCTTTTTTTTTTTTACTTTTATTCAAACTGTCCAATACGTTTTATGTTGGATTTGAAAAGCTGTTTAGCCCCTGCTCATGTTTATCTTGTACATGTTAAAAGTCGTAAAGGAAGTGAAATATGAAGCTGTCCCTCACTGCTGCAACAGGGAGAATTTCCCCATTGTGGGAATAAAGGGCTTTTCACACGGGTAGCGACACTTCGCCTGCGTAGTCACGTGGATCCGCGGAATCTCGCTCCTCATGTGATGGACAATTCACAAACATGTCATGTCACTGAGTGCCATCAGTTTTTAACTATTTCTATTCTGTTGTATATGTAAATATGTACATACAGTATATAAATAGATTATCTAATGATGTTCTACAGTTTCTTTTGTTTGACCTTTTGTTTCATCATAATTACTGATAAAATAAGACACATTCTATTCTATTTGTCTTATAATATCAGTAATTATGATCAAGCAAAAGGTCAAACAAAAGATAGAATTATGTCACGCAGTTTGCCAGTTTTTCCTCTATTTGCCACACAAGCCATTTACATATGGGGCTTTCCGTGTGCCACCCCATGTCAAATTTTCTAGATCCACCACTGGGCACAGTTGTTAAGTCTGCTAAAAGGGGCAGGGACAATGATTTAATATGAATATCTTGCTAAACGTTTCCCTGCACTGATTAAATGGTGATTAAATGTAGGCTAACACTAGTCTGTAGCTAGCTAGCTTATTTCACTATAGGGACATTAATTAAGCCAACAGGTTAATACCACTCACAGACTACAGGCTACCCACCTTTCTTGGTGAAAAACTGGGTTACAGTTTGACACCCTTTCCTTTGTCTTTCCTCTTTCTCTTTTCTCTCTTTCCTTTTTTGAAAACCATATTTTGATTTAACGTTACTTGGCAACATTGTGGTCACTGTAGTTCTGGCGCATCTACTGACTGCAACTAAACACAGTCGCTAGTGTGCTAAGGCAGGACCAAACCATTTCATGCAGATACAGGGGGGTGGTCGGTCAATATGGATGTTTACTTTTTGGTCAATGGGGATATTTAACTTTTACTGCCAAAAACAAGTAAAAACAAAGAGATCAATTGTATTATTATATTTGAAATATATAGACTGAATGATGATGGTTTAATAATTTATATTAGTTTTTACTTATTTTTTGGGGCACTTGTCAGTCATGAGCCCTTGGAATTGTCCTAACATTTCCCCCCTATATGGCGCCCCTGCCAACAGCAGTGGATTTTTGTTATTAGTCATCACAATATGTCAAGAATCCATGGACAGAATGTTGTACATAATGGGGCACATAGGCTATGAACTCTGTTTCTGTACAATTATTAGTATTTCAAGTTTACTGACTTCATTCAGGGAATGCATGATCATGCCCTAATCATAAACATGTAAAGTGAAAGGTTTTTTCCTGTGAGCTTTCTTTGACTGCATAAGATGTGTTGTAGGAAACTTGCTTTCCCCATGCTGTGGAAATGAGGCAGAGATGCTAAGCCCGTATACACTGCATGTCGAATCATCTGAAGCCTGTTGTATGATCCGTGTGTCATCTGTCACCTGACACAAGTCATCTGTAAGGTCAGAGTTTGCATAATTTAAAAGGCATATCATACATTAACTGCAGTAAGTCCCGTTGAGAGCCCGATGACCTGGGTCTCACATGTGCCAGAACAGTTCAGCTTGTTTAAACTGCTTGTCACAGAGATTTCCAGCTTAACAGATTCAAAGACGCCATATTATGCTCATTTTCAGGTTCATAATTGTATTTTAAGGTTGTACCAGAATAGGTTTACATGGTTTAATTTTCAAAAAACACCATATTTTTGTTGTACAGCACAGCTCTCTCTCACTGCTGCAGCTCCTCTTTCCACCTTGTGCTCAGGTCTCTGTTTTAGCTACAGAGTGAATTATCTTTTCTTCTGTACTCTTTGATTCCACTCGCACATGCTCAGTAGCTCAGATGGTAGATCATGTCAGTTAGCTCCATAGACAGTAAAAGAAAGGTTGTTTCTCCAACTTTGGTCAGTTACAAGGCAGGATTAGCCGGGAGACTTCTTCTAAACGAGGGCGCACATGGAAGTACTTCTTTTGTAGATTATGGTGAACTTGTGTGTGTTGTAGCAGTGCTTTGCCATTGAGAACGAGCTAGCATGCTAACGCTAGCACTAGCATGCTAACGGTTGTGTTTAGCCCGTCGTTACGTAACAAGCCCTGCAGATTTTGAACAGCTCACCCAGAGACTGAAGGCAGGAATCATTCAGAAACCGTATCTCACTCAAAACAGCATGGACAGATTTTTTTCCAAGTTTGTATTCGTGTGGAAGCACCAGAGACACAAAATAACACCCCAAATCCCAGAAAAAGTGATTTTTTCATAATATGGGCACTTTAAGAAGCCTTTTGTCCACAGCAGTAAATTACTAGACAAAGAAGTGATGGAACCTGAAAGAAAGGCTTTTCTCAGAAAACTGTACTTGCTTTATCTACCATCCCTCGTTCTCACTGTGTTCTCTCTCTACCACCAGCCCTATTCCCAGCTGCGAGCATAACTAAAGCGAGGGGTGGCAAGTGCTGTGAACCCCACCTTCCACAACTCTTTCGAAGATGTACATCTTTTATTTGAAGTGAGACAAACATAGCCATAAATAAGTGTCTGAAGTGTTTAACCAGCAAATAAACCTCAATAATGAACACTGATCATTTCTTCTTATTCTTCTTGTCATCTGCCAGATCCTGCTGGATGGAATACACTTTGAGAAGAGTGGAGAGTTTTCAGTGCAAGATACTGAGCTGGCTTTTCTCCACAAGACAAAAAACCTGAACGCCATCTGTGAGGAGAGCATTCCCAGGAAGCTGACAGACGTATTGAGGCTCGTCTCTGGCCTTTCGAATCACATTGGTCACCTGCATCAGGATGATTTTGAGCACACCCTGCTGACCTTGGTATACACCGCTCAGGAGATGGCCAATTCCACGACTGAACACCAACGAGGCGCATGGACAGGGTCTTTTGTTAGTTTGTACCAAGCCATCAAGCAGGATCTGACAGGGACAAACTGAACGGATACCTGTGTTGTAACGCAATGGCTCCATTATGGAGTTTAATATGCATGTAAGAAAAATATCCATTGAGATGAGAGGGCAGTCCTGGTTTGTGCATTGAGGAAACACTGCATCTTGTATGCTGGCAGGGTGGCAAAGGAGCCTGAGAGAGAAATCCTGTCAGAAGCTGTTGCCACAAATAGGTAAATTGCATAGACTGATAATGACACAATTATTAAATATGGTACACATGAAACCATACGTTGGATTTATATGCTGAATAAGGCATTACATTCACTAAAGACTCAACTTCAGTCTGCAGCTCTTTGTTTTCATCCCCAGTCAGTCATCTGCCACATCGTGGTTGTGATCGCATTCTAAGACTGATAAGACGGAAGAAATCTAGTAAAACATCAAGCAAACTAAATGAATCATTGTTTATGCGCAACATTGTTATGCTCTGTGAATACAAATTATTGTACAGAAAAAATGTTTTCAAGAATATATATAGCTATATATATACTGCATAATATATATATATATATAGTCAGCTTTTATCAATAATAATTTACAAAAAAATCAACTAAATATAACTTCAGGTATCTAAGCACCCCTCCCCCCCCCCTCCCCCCTCCAAAGAAAGTCCACATATTAACCAATCTTATGCAAAGTGCTTTTTGCAAATGTCACTCCAAAAGGTCACGTAGAATACTTTGCACCTTGTTGTTACAGTAACATGTCTTTAACCACAAAGGACAGGAGATCCAAAACCTGCCTCTGATGGTTGTAAAAAAAAAAGAAATGGCATGCTGAAGTGAGTACACAACTCACATAACTCCAATAATGATATGTGAAGGCTCTGGATGTGGCTGCTTAGGCTCCAGGGCATTGGAGTCTGCTGTGCAGCCATCCAGGAAGCTGGACTCACCAGGAGGGCAGAAAGGTATGTACCGCAGCCAGGAGGACGAAGACAAGTACGAGCTGATGCCAAAGGGAAGGTTGTAGACTTCTCCGCTCTCCAGCGTGTTGCTGCAGTCATCCTCGTGAGCCTTGTTCCATGCCAGGATGCCTCGTTCATGCTTTGATCCTGTTGGACACATGTTAAATGTGTTAAACCATTCTATTACTATCTACTGAAGACTCTATATTGACTCTTCACTTGACATTTGTGCTGGATCTTTATGTATTGTTTTACAATGTTATTTTGCTGTTAATATGATGATAATGGTGAGTTGATCTAGATGAGGATTTAGATTACTTAAACAATCTAAACATAATAAACTATTAACGTAATGAAATGGAGAAAATACCTGGAATTGTGTTGTCCAGTATGAAGCCAAAGAAACCTCCTACAAACATACTGGTTGTCAGAAGTACTTGCAGCACCTGGTCAACTTCAGCAACACCTGAACTCAACACAATACAATAGTTAAAATAATCACATAAAAGTAAGATGTTTTTTTCTGAAAAATACTAATTCCATAGTGATATTTTATTCACTCACCTGTAGAAATAGCTGTGGGGTTCTTAAAAATCCAGTTAGGAATGACCAGACCAGAGAACATGGAGAAGCCAAAAATGAAGATGTTTCGAGAAGAATTCATATCTGCATACTGAAAATGTGAGAGCGAAAAAACATAGGAGAAAATGTAATGCAATTTTCATGCAATATTTTATTTGAAAGGGACAATGCACAGCTCCTCAGCAGTACCAGAGTTAGCTAAAGCTAATTTTCATCTTTAGTCCCTGGAATATAAAAATTACATTTTAGCCAAAATGGTTAAAAGTATGTACCTGCAGATTAGAAACTCCTGCTGCAGAGATGACGCCAAACATAACCATGAACATCCCTCCCATCACGGGTGATGGGATAGTGGTGAATATGGCGCCCACTTTACCAAACACACCCATGACAACCATCAAGACTCCGCTGGCTACTATCACCATGCGACTGCCAACCTGCAAAAAGAAAAATACAGAAGAAGAAAAGGTTCCTCTTTAAGTTTTAAAGTTGCTTAATCACATAATCTGTCCGTTTGAGTAAATAACTTCCAGATAAACTTCTTCGTAGCGTACACATAGAAGCTCATCTCACCTTTGTAATACCGAGGGCTCCAACATTCTCGCTGTAAGAAGTGGTACCATTTCCTGTACCCCAGGCTCCCGCCAACAGACAGCCCAGTCCCTCGATGCCAATACCCCTGTTGATAGCATGTTTAGGGGGAGGTGGAGCCCCAGACAGCCTGGCGCAAGCGTGGTAGTCCCCTACAGACTCTATCATGGAGGAAATCACACCAGCCAAGATGCCGACCACCCCTGCCAGGCTCACAGTCGGCATCCCCCACTGACCTAAGTTTGGATTCAAACACAAGAAAACAGAGAATGACACAGTGTGTACAGTATAGCATGCAATACCATTTTTCCTAATAATTTTTAATACAAAAAAGTCACTTCAGGTGATAGATTGGCAGCCTCTTACCTGGGTACGGAAAACTGAACCAAGGAGCTTGGCTCACAACATCTCCCTTTAGATCAGTGCGGGCCAGGTAGCCATACCGGTCTGGTTCAGCAGGAAGAACATTGGAGACCGTCAAAATGTAGCAGATGAGCCAAGACAGAGTGATTCCAAGCAGAACCTGTAGAAAGAACACGTAGAAAAAAATAATGTCTAAAGAAATGCATGACTTGTTTCATATACCTCAATCAACTTGTTTGAAACTTACTGGGAGAATCTGAAAGACGTAGACACGGGAGGTGTGCAGCTTTTTCTCTTTGCTGTACGTAGGAAAGGGCACAGGTATGTGACGGAGGTACTGGGAGAATAGGATGATCAGTGCTGTGGTCCTGTGTGAAACAGGGACAAAGACATTAATTCACAATATACAATTCACAGTGTTACTGTAAGTAGTACTTTGCAGCTAAGTCTAGTTCTGAGGAACACAAAGCAAAGTAGAGCAACTATGCAAGGAACTTTTAATAGGCTTCCCTGCACTGCCAAGAGATTAAGATTCTACACAGATTTCAGTCTATAATTATTAATTAAAAACTTTGCTTTGTCCTGGTAGGGGAGCAAGCAGATAAGAGGTTTGTTTGACAGAAACACATTAAACTTGCATGAACTCCATTTTTACAGAGAGCTCCATTTAGCAAAACATAATTGCATGCAACATACATAATCAGTGGCCTTACATTTAAAAAACAATAATAGAAAGGCAGACGTGAAATAGACATTTCTAGCCTTCTTTTACTCTGTAGCAGAATGATCCCAAACACTAATAAGACATGTTTGGGAATTGTACCAACATGCTAGAGATGCCCCAGTGGTTGCCAGCACTGGTACCAGCTGAGTCAAACAGGGACAGTCCAATGAGAGCGATGGTGGGAGCGATGGTGAGAGGTCCAATGAAGCGCATGAAGAGGCCGATAAGGCCGGAGAAACCAACAAACACCTGGAAGAGTGAGCCCACCATAATGGACCCCTGCAGCTGAAGACAGACAAGTAAGAGGGCATCAAAATGTGGCATCACTCTTATTATAAAGGTATTAGTCTCGCTTTGTCAGACCTTCCTCCACGGTGCTCCAAGGAGGGTCTGGCTAGTCCACACAGCATTCCGGGATGGGAGAAAAATGTGCTCCGGTTTATTGGCATTTCTTTAAACCAATCACAATCGCCTTGGGCCGTGCTAAGTACCGGGAAAATCCACGGTGCCGCAGCAAAATAGCACAATAGCAAAATAGCCTCGGGAAGGAACTTGTGGTTTACTTGAAGGTATCTACGTAAGAGTGACATGACACTGTCATGAATGTGTCATAAACATTATAAACAAGTCATAAATATTATGACATAACGCTTTTTGTAAGTGTCATTCGGTTTTTGTCATGACAAGTTCTAGTCAGGGTTAGAGTTAGGGTTAGGGTTCATGTGTTCATGACAGTGTCATGTCACTCTTATGTAGATACCTTCAAGTAAACCGAACTTGTTTTGGTGGAACGTTCAAAAGTAGTTTTAGTCGTGGGAGAGAAAACTCAGATTGGACAGATAGTCTAGCTAGCTGTCTGGATTTACCCTGCAGAGATCTGAGGAGCAGTTAACCAGAGTCCTCACAAATCCACCAGAGTTTAAAATGCCAACACAAAGGAAGTCCAAGGCAACAGATATCCGGCCTAAATGAGTGCAATCATTGCAATCGTCGGCAATGAAGCAATCGGAAGTGGAACATCAAGGATATAGACTACAAGGTATTAACCAGGGATGAGCATGGTAGTTATGGCCATTTTAACATTTCTGTTAACATTTTTATTTCTGATTTCTGACACATGTATATTACACCTCAGTTTAAACAGCTGTTCATGCCAGTGGTGCTGTCAGGCTGCTGCATGGCCTTTCTCTAAATGAAGACCACATTTCCTATAACATCCTGATGGTTCCCATTGTTGCTACTGGTGATTGGTTGTCTGCTGAGTAGGACATGTCTTATCTGAGACACGCCATCTTATCTGCATTGTAGAGGAAGTGAAGAGTGTCTAATTTACTTACATTGATGAATTTCACTTATCAATCAATTTGCTGAGGTGTCTGTTGATGAGCATTGTCCCAGTACAAGCGCCAGATCTGATACAAATGCGAATTTGATACACTCGTTTTGTTTTTCATTGGACAGTCCTAAAAAACATGCTTTTAAAGTATTTTCATAACACGTACCAGCGTGTATCACGTCTCCTTGATAAAACCAAGAAGCCAACTGCAAAAGACGTTACTGTATATTGCTGGTCAAACACAAACACCTTTAGGATAGATACCTACTACTCCATCCTACTTCTGTTGGGAATTAGTACTTTAAGCATTGAGCCCAATTTATTTCAAATAGCTGAACTACCTTGGAGCTCAAACCAACAAGTCTTTAAAAGAATCAATAAGCAGTGACATCTGTGACAATTTAATAAATCTAATAGTATATAAATGTTACGCAATGTAGAAATGTTTTGTATATTTTTCATGTTTATATTGATGCATCTAACATTAGCTTTTAGTGAGTTAGCCCGGCTAATGTGTTAGTTTTTCTAACAGATGCTTCCCAGCTGTTGTTTTTTTGGTAAAAAGATATTTGTGTTTAATTTTAAAGTAGTAATAATCAGCTTTTTGGTCCAATTGAGGATAGATCTCAACAAACTGAAAGTCATACAAATGTTTGACATGTTATTATGGCCTTATAAGCTGAGATGGCCTGCATGTTAGCAAACAGCTGCCTATACCAGGCTGGGCTGTGAAGCCAATTTGAAATAATGGAAAAACCATGAAATAATTTCTTATCTTGTGATACCGTCGGGCCCAAAAATACTATTTCCTATAGACTGTGAAAGAGACGTCTGCAAATCAGCAGATGATTTATTTTGAGGTGAATCAACTTTCTAATGCGACGAACACTTAAATATACTTCATTTAAATCATGATGGCCTAAAAGTTGTAAATTCACTAATAGCTGAATCCAGAGTTATTTTCCTTACTCCGTTCATGTAAAGGAAACCGAGACCGAGCAGTTGGGAGGCGGTGTTAACAAGAGCGGTACCACTAAAGCACAACATTGAAGTTGCGGGCCATTAAACCAAAACAATGAGCTGAAAGATGTAAAAAAAACAACTCTCTGCAGCGATGAGGGGAACAGCAGATTTGGGTAATCATTTTCTGTTTGTCACTTTCAGTGACACCTTTCACATTTTTTCACACAGTCATTAGAGTTGTTGGTTAAATAAAAATGGATTAGTGCAGCTTTAAGTTGTCTTTGGTTTAGAGGTGTTTGGTGTGTGCTCTTACAGTATGTCACTATCTGCAACTGTCTGTGAGCTAGGTTTTCTTCCATTACTAGCGTGCCAAAAATATGAAAGAGCATTTCCATAGTTGTCTGGTTTTAGAGAGAGAGATCAACAAAAAATAAAGAAGGAAGGAAAAAGAGGGAGATTCTGGTTCAGCTTTGATGGATGACATTTTACCTCATACTGAGTAGTGGTAGAAATGGGAATCTTTATGTCTGATTTTTTACACTTGAATAATACCATTCAGGTTCAAAACTGGCCAATGGCACATTGCATGTGAACAAAATACCATTTACAGAACAGATTTCAGATGGTTTACTTACTGCTCTCATTCGACTCTGCCACACCTCTATGAAGTCTGCGGAGGAGGTGTTGACTAGGCTGGCATTTTGGGTCCAAGCTGGACATGTCCACTCTGGCATGGACAGCATTGCCATGGAAGGTGCCAGCAATGTGAATGTACCACCTTGGAGAATGGGCAGTCTGGAAATGTCAAAGAGACATCAGGAGAGAAGGGAGTCAAACAGATGCAAGAATAGGTGCACTTCTAGACCGGTCCTACATCATCAGATATCATCATGTCAGATGTTGTGCAAGATAGATTTGGTGTAATGGGTAAGTCAACAATTTTAGTACTTAAAAAAAGCAATACAAAGGTTACATTTGCTTAACAGATGTGCAGCTCTGCTCAAGTCCACCTCCAGGGCTCTATCTGTATCTACAGTCTGTGGTTCATTCACTGACATATGATACAATGGTTGATTTAAATCATGTGAAGATGGCCAGAGTGACATTCTAATTACAGTGACTGCTACCAGAGGTTAACTGAGTTAAAGCTATCTGCCATGTAAAAATCCTCCTGATGCTGCTCATTTCACTGTCACATCAGACCGTAGCATACACAGAATTGTTTACAACAGTTTCACAACAGTTTCTCAGAATAGGTAAGTCAGAATAGTCTGAAGTACTTTTTTGGAAAGCATTAATAAAACTCATGGGAATACTCAAGAAACAAAGTTAACAAATATCTTTTAATGGGAGTTCATACTGTTTTCATCCTAATTGATACAAATAATTAGCGTTGTTTTCTTTTGGCTTCTCAAACCATCCATCCATCCATCCATCATCGTCCGCTTATCCGTGGTCGGGTCGCGGGGGGAGCAGCTCCAGCAGGGAACCCCAAACCTCCCTTTCCCGAGCCACATTAACCAGCTCTGACTGGGGGATCCCGAGGCGTTCCCATGCCAGGTTGGAGATGTAATCCCTCCACCTAGTCCTGGGTCTTCCCCGAGGCCTCCTCCCAGCTGGACGTGCCTGGAACACCTCCCTAGGGAGGCGCCCAGGGGGCATCCTTACCAGATGCCCGAACCACCTCAACTGGCTCCTTTCGACGTGAAGGAGCAGCGACTCTACTCCGAGCTCCTCACGGATGACTGAGCTTCTCACCCTATCTCTAAGGGAGACGCCAGCCACCCTCCTGAGGAAACCCATTTCGGCCGCTTGTACCCTGGATCTCGTTCTTTCGGTCATGACCCAACCTTCGTGACCATAGGTGAGGGTAGGAACGAAAACTGACCGGTAGATCGAGAGCTTTGCCTTCTGGCTCAGCTCTCTTTTCGTCACAACGGTGCGATAAACAGAATGTAATACCGCCCATGCTGCGCCGATTCTCCGACCAATCTCCAGCTCCATTGTCCCCTCACTCGCGAACAAGACCCCAAGGTACTTAAACTCCTTCACCTGGGGTAAGGACTCATTCCCTACCTGGAGAAGGCACTCCATCGGTTTCCTGCTGAGAACCATGGCCTCAGATTTAGAGGTGCTGATCCTCATCCCAGCCGCTTCACACTCGGCTGCAAAACGATCCAGTGAGTGCTGAAGGTCACAGGACGATGATGCCATCAGGACCACATCATCTGCAAAGAGCAGCGATGAGATCCCCAGCCCACCGAACTGCAACCCCTCCATACCACGACTACGCCTCGATATCCTATCCATAAATACTACGAACAGGATTGGTGACAAAGCGCAGCCCTGGCGGAGGCCAACCCTCACCTGGAACGTGTCTGACTTACTGCCGAGAACCCGGACACAGCTCTCGCTTTGGTCATACAGAGATTGGATGGCCCTGAGAAGGGACCCCCTCACCCCATACTCCCGCAGCACCTCCCACAAAGTCTCCCGGGGGACCCGGTCATATGCCTTCTCCAGATCCACAAAACACATGTAGACTGGATGGGCATACTCCCAGGCTCCCTCCAGGATCCTTGCTAGAGTAAAGAGCTGATCCGTTGTTCCACGCCCAGGACGGAATCCGCATTGTTCCTCTTCAACCTGAGGTTCGACTATCGGCCGAACCCTCCTTTCCAGCACCTTGGAGTAGACTTTACCAGGGAGGCTGAGAAGTGTGATACCCCTGTAATTGGTACACACCCTCTGGTCCCCCTTTTTGAAGAGGGGAACCACCACCCCGGTCTGCCACTCCTTAGGCACTGTCCCAGACTTCCACGCAATGTTGAGTAGGCGTGTCAACCAAGACAGCCCCTCCACACCCAGAGCTTTCAGCATTTCTGGACGGATCTCATCAATCCCTGGGGCTTTGCCACTGTGGAGTTGTTTGACTACCTCAGTGACCTCCACCAGGGAAATTGACGACAATCCCCCGTCATCCTCCAGCTCTGCCTCTAACAAAGAGGGCGCATCAGCTGGATTTAGGAGTTTCTCAAAGTGCTCCTTCCACCGCCCTATTACCTCCTCAGTTGAGGTCAACAACGTCCCATCCTTACTGTACACAGCTTGGATGGTTCCCCGCTTCCCCCTTCTGAGGTGGCGGACGGTTTTCCAGAAGCGCCTTGGTGCCGACCGAAAGTCCTTCTCCATGTCTTCTCCGAACTTCTCCCACACCCGCTGCTTTGCCTCTTTCACGGCAGAAGCTGCAGTCCTTCGGGCCCTTCGGTACCTTGCAACTGCCTCCGGAGTCCTCTGGGATAACATATCCCGGAAAGACTCCTTCTTCAGTCGGACGGCTTCCCTGACCACCGGTGTCCACCACGGTGTTCGAGGGTTACCGCCCCTTGAGGCACCTAAGACCCTAAGACCACAGCTCCCTGCCGCAGCTTCAGCAATGGAAACTTTGAACATTGTCCACTCAGGTTCAATGCCCCCAGCCTCCACAGGGATGCACGAAAAGCTCCGCCGGAGGTGTGAGTTGAAGGTCTGTCGGACAGGAGCTTCCTCCAGACGTTCCCAATTTACCCGCACCACCCGTTTGGGTTTACCAGGTCTGTCCAGAGTCTTCCCCCACCCCCTGACCCAACTCACCACCAGATGGTGATCAGTTGACAGCTCCGCCCCTCTCTTCACCCGAGTGTCCAAAACATACGGCCTCAGATCAGATGAAACGATTATAAAATCGATCATTGACCTTCGGCCTAGGGTGCTCTGGTACCAAGTACACTTATGAGCATCCCTATGTTCGAACATGGTGTTTGTTATAGACAATCCATGACTAGCACAGAAGTCCAATAACAGACAACCACTCTGGTTTAGATTAGGGAGGCCGTTCCTCCCAATCACGCCTCTCCATGTATCTCCGTCATTGCCCACATGTGCGTTGAAGTCCCCCAGCAGAACTATGGAGTCCCCCTCCGGAGCTCCATACAGGACTCCATTCAAGGTCTCCAAAAAGGCCGAATACTCTGAACTCTTGTTTGGTGCATATGCACAAACAACAGTCAGAGTTTTCCCCCCAACAACCCGCAGGCGTAGGGAGGCGACCCTCTGGTCCACCGGGGTAAACTCCAACGTTGCGGCGCTCAGCCGGGGACTTGTGAGTATCCCCACACCCGCCTGGCGCCTCACACCCTGGGCAACTCCGGAGAAGAAAAGAGTCCAACCCCTCTCCAGGAGTACGGTTCCAGAACCGAGACTATGCGTAGAAGTAAGCCCCACCAGATCCAACTGGTAGCGCTCCACCTCACGCACAAGTTCCGGCTCCTTCCCCCACAGCGAGGTGACATTCCATGTCCCCAGAGCCAGCCTCTGCTGCCCGGGTCTGGTCCGTCGAGGCCCCTGACCTTCACCGCCACCCGTGTGGCAGCGCACCCGACCCCAGCGGTTCCTCCCACAGGTGGTGGGCCCATGGGCTGGAGAGATAGGTGCCACGTAGCTTTTTCGGGCTGTGCCCGGCCGGGCTCCGTGGCAAACCCGGCCACCAGACGCACGCTGACGAGCCCTCCCTCTGGGCCTGGCTCCAGACGGGGGCCCCGGGCTTCCTCCGGGCAGGGTCTCTCTATCCCTTCCTCGTTTTTTCATAGGGTTTTTTGAACCATTCTTCGTCTGGCCCCTCACCTGAGACCACTTTGCCATGGGAGACCCTACCAGGAGCACAAAGCTCCTGACAACACAGCCCTCAGGTTCATAGGGACACCCAAACCTCTCCACCACGATAAGGTGATGGTTCCCGGAGGGTGATGCCAGATACCAGTTTATTTCCTTACAGCTGACCTCCAGGTATTTGGAGAGAGACAACAAAGCATCAGTGATGCTAAGCGTGGGGGAATGTGGACTTAGCGAGAGCTAGATTCCACACATAATAAGATGGAAATTCCTTCCCTAATCCTACTGTGACACCAACATTCAGCCACTCTGCACAAACATAGTGCACGTTCAGAGCAACAAAACATGGTGGAAGTTTGTAGTTCAGCCATTATGTCATTTCAAGTCTTCTGTGTGTATGTCTATGCATGCAACGGATACCTCACATTGACTAGCTTTAACACTAGAGGAGTGCTGTTTGTCTTGATTTAGTTTTTCTTTTGGCTACTCAGTTCTGGCGTCTGCAGCAACAGAGAAGTTGTACTCTACTGCATCATATTTGTACTATACTGTACTGTATGCATGTATTGTCTAAATAGAAATACAGGGGCAAGACCCCCCACATACAATTACAGTAGGAAACATTTATATAATGTATTATGTTGGAAATTCTTTTATTAGTAATAACCCCTTGAGATGTAGCATCTCGTTTTCGAGGGGGTCCTTAAAGGCACACATACACAATACATTCACAATTAGACAAAACAATTAACAAAACTTGAGGAGACCTCAAGAAAACATACATCAAACATACATACATACTGACAAACAAAAGACAAAGCTCTCCATCACACCCAAACCACCCATATCCTCCCCATTCAAACCATTACATATTAGACAGTAAACAGTTAAGGTCATTAATATACAGTTGAAAAAAAGAATTTAAGGAGAATTAAAATAATAATAATGATAAAGTAAATAAAAATAAAAATGCCAAGCATGTGGAAAACAGTTGCAGCTTGTATGCAAATAATTAATTAGAGCCATCTTAAACTGGTGAAAAGAGGAGATAGATCTAAAAGACCTAGGTAAACCATTCCAATTGGAAGGGGCTTTAAATTTAAAAGCTCTCTGGGTAAAATATTATGTTACCCAGTTTTTCTAATCACAGCTAAAACTACCTTGACATTTGAAAGCATCTTAATGTAAAAGCTCTACGATAATCCCTTAAATAGAAGCTGTGCCTACTACAGTACAATATTCTATTGTTCATGGTTAAGGCTGCACATTCACTTTGGCAGGCCTCACAGTAAAAAGAGGTTTAGAAGAAAAGAGAACTCATTCTGTTCTGCTTGTTTGATCAGAAGAAGTGGCATAGCTAATTCCACTTTAATGCAGTACTGCTGTACTGCTGGATTTCTGTGTTAAAGCACGAACCAACACAGCTCTGAACTGATCTGTCTAATCCAGAGATGATATTATATTGTCTACAACCATCTCTAATTAACATCCCACAAACATCGTCTTGCACAGGAACTACCTCTCCTTTACTTTCTTACCTAATGCCAAAAGTAACTTGCAACAGAGTGCATATGCCAGAGACGAAGAAGATGGTGCTGATGAGGTGGCTTTGTGTGAGGCCATCAAACTGCAGACACAGCCCCTTAGACAAGATTAACGGGATGGCGATGATACCTCCAAATGCAGTCAAACAGTGCTGAGAGAGCAAACACGGGGAGAACGATATTAGATATTTTATGTTTGATGTATGGTGCATAGGGAGAAATTAACAAGATATA
The DNA here is from genome assembly GCA_023631565.1 of Gymnocephalus cernua. Taxonomy (NCBI): domain Eukaryota; kingdom Metazoa; phylum Chordata; class Actinopteri; order Perciformes; family Percidae; genus Gymnocephalus; species Gymnocephalus cernua. The sequence goes on from CM042431.1 coordinate 4,991,071, forward strand.
AACTGATATTTACGTGTTTGTAGCACACTGATTAGATTACTGTATAAATGCACTACCTATAAAGACTGTAGAGTCTGTAAAGTAATCGTAGGGTAAAATAGAAAAGGAAATTGTTTATATGGGTAAATACACACAATACTTAGTCATGTCCCAGATCAGAGATGCAATGTTAAATAAACTCGCTGACTTTCACTGACACTTTCACAATCAGCCGTACGTAAATAAAACCTAATCAACCGTGAAGGAAACGTCAAACGGAAGCTCCAGTCACTGTGTTCATGTTTGCATTGTTACATAACATTAAAAGCTCTTCTACAGGCTGGTAGTCAGGAAATGGCTGAAGACTGATGGTCAAACATGGCTTAAACAAACACCCCCTTGCTGACGTACCTGGATGCCTAGGACGATGCACAGGTACCAGGGAGGTACATCTGTCACACTGTATGCTAGCTTGTTGCTGTCTCCCTCCATTTCTTCTCCATTTGTTGTGTCAGGTAGATCACAAAAGCGCTCTTCAAGCTTCAATTAATCCGACACAGAGACAAACAGAGCTCCATGAAAGATACATAAGATCTTTTGTTTTGCATTGAGGCAAACTCATTTTGGAAAATGGATTTGATCTCAACAACAACAACAATGGAATGCTTAAACACTCGTTTAACTAGCACAACTATGGGACACTCATAGACTTTCCTATCTTGACAATTCCTAGTCAGGAAATAAACATTATTGATGTGTCTGAAATAAATAAATAATAAAAAAATAATAAATGCTTGATAGCTCATGACTTACTAGAAAGCCACAGTCAGATGAGTAACACATTTTCACAGTTTCTTGTCAAAGGTTAAAAGCAAGAATTCTTTCCTTAATCAGTTATACTGTAGATAAAAATATTTTATATAATACTATCACTTTTGGATATAGTTCAGATTTGGACTGAAACCTTTTTCTCTAGCTAAACAGCTTGTCACTTATCTTTTCAATAATGTGATTTTAAACATGGAGCAGCAAGAATGTAAACAAGTGCATTCCCATGTTTTCATGATGCTAATTTGCTAGCTATTCTATGTGGTGTCAGTTATTACCTGGCCAAAACATCTAGTTTCTACTGTGGTAATAACATACACAATGCATTTATTATGTAACCAGTTCAGTTAGAGGAGAGATAAATCACCAAGTAATACTTATACATGCAATCCGGATGTTTTCACAGTCACACAATTTAAAAAGAAATCACTGGATTTTCATATATTCATGTAGCATTACAAGTATCATGGACATTTAAAATATGTCCTCTTCTCAAAACATCACCTTGTAGAAAATTAATTTAAAGTTATACTTACTCCAAATGTATAGGTGTCAAGACCATTACTGTCCTTTTCTGGAGTCATGTCAGCTTCAGCCTGTAGCCTCAGGTTGTGGTCTTCTGAGCCCAACGCAAAACAGAAAAGTGAAAAACCATTAGTGAGAGGGGACGGAACACATTAAGAGAGGATGGGAGAGTCTGATAGAAAAGAGAGAGAGCTGGGCGTATCGGTAGGGTAGGTCGTTGGGTAGGAAGGAGCAGAGTTCAGACATGAGACTGCTGCGCTTGTTGTTTGAAATGAGTCCCACCAGCAGCTCATGTGAGCCCAATTACAACAGTAACAGCAGCTGACCAACCAGCAAGGCAGGAAAGAGTTTCACATTCAGACAGGGAATACACTGAACATTTTTTTCTCTGTCTCTCTCAAAACACACTCTCTTTGCTATTTTTTAATCTCATCACAAGAGCCCTTTAAGAAGCATGCAGGCCTCTTTAGCTGAGGGAGCAGATCCTTCAAGGCAATACTTACTGTCTGGCCTGTTGTTTAACACACAGTCAAGAAAGTCTCTGTAGTCAGGGGTAGATATTCTTCAGGGCATAGTCTTGTCCTTTCCAGCCTACTTTCCTTCTAATTCTAACACTATTAACTACTATAACTATTTGTTTTAGGAGAGCAAACCTTACTATCACATGCTACAAAGCTAACATTAATGATGGGTAAAGGTTCAGTAAATGTTAACTTCATTTACTAATTTACCGTAAAGCTCTGTCTACCCCTAAAATAAGATTAGATTAAATGATATTATTAGTCTAAATTAAGAGTTTGATAGCAGCCCACATCTACTTAATTAAGGAGTTTGTAATAGCAGCAGAGTGAGCTCAGATTCAGTGGCAGTGGGGGAGGGGGAGGGAGTTGGGTTGGGAACCGGAGGGCCAACGGTTCAAGTCCCAGTACAGACCGAAATGAGATGCTAGTTCACCTCCTGGGCACTGTCAAGGTGTTCTTGAGTAAGGTACCAAAGTCCCCTCAACTGCTCAGGGCGCCTGTTCAGCAGTCCCAGCCCACTCACTCTGACATCTCTCCATTGGTGCATGTAAAGGACCTGAGCATGGGTGTGTATTCTAGGCATGTGTGTAGTGTGTAAAAAACACAGTGTAAATTACAATTTCCCCATTGGGGATCATATATTAGTTGATTTTATTGTAATACTTTATGGATCATCGTTGTGATGATACACATTTCATGAATCTTGTTGAGTTCTGTCATCTGTTGGTAGGCTGGTCGTAAAAATGTTACAACCTGAAAAAAAACAACTTACATGTTTGTTTTTTACCACACATACTTTCCGTAATAGGATAATTTGTATTATAAAATAGAACATGCAAAATTTTAGTAAAATCTTTTTTGCAGAAAATCGTGCCATGTAAACCTATTAAGACTGATGAGGTTTCATTTGCATTTGTATAAACAAGACTAGAGTCTACTGCCATGATGGCAGCACTGTGAAGCTAAGCTAAATGCAAACGTCAGTTTAAGTCAGTTAACTTGCTCTCAATGTCAATGCTAACGTGCTGTCAATGCTAAAATGCCAATGTTAAGCAGGTCTAATGTTTACCATGTGTACCATCCATCCATCCATCGTCGTCCGCTTATCCGTGGTCGGGTCGCGGGGAGAGCAGCTCCAGCAGGGGACCCCAAACTTCCCTTTCCTGAGCCACATTAACCAGCTCTGACTGGGGGATCCCGAGGCGTTCCCAGGCCAGGTTGGAGATGTAATCCCTCCACCTAGTCCTGGGTCTTCCCCGAGGCCTCCTCCCAGCTGGACGTGCCTGGAACACCTCCCTAGGGAGGCGCCCAGGGGGCATCCTTACCAGATGCCCGAACCACCTCAACTGGCTCCTTTCGACGTGAAGGACAGCGGCTCTACTCCGAGCTCCTCACGGATGACTGAGCTTCTCACCCTATCTCTAAGGGAGACGCCAGCCACCCTCCTTAGGAAACCCATTTCGGCCGCTTGTACCCTGGATCTCGTTCTTTCGGTCATGACCCAGCCTTCATGACCATAGGTGAGGGTAGGAACGAAAACTGACCGGTAGATCGAGAGCTTTGCCTTCTGGCTCAGCTCTCTTTTCGTCACAACGGTGCGATGAACTGAATGTAATACCGCCCCCGCTGCGCCGATTCTCCGACCAATCCCCCACTCCATTGTCCCCTCACTCGCGAACAAGACCCCAAGGTACTTAAACTCCTTCACTTGGGGTAAGGACTCATTCCCCACCTGGAGAAGGCACTCCATCGGTTTCCTGCTGAGAACCATGGCCTCAGATTTAGTGGTGCTGATCCTCATCCCAGCCGCTTCACACTCGGCTGCAAACCGATCCAGTGAGTGCTGAAGGTCACAGGCCGATGATGCCATCAGGACCACATCATCTGCAAAGAGCAGCGATGAGATCCCCAGCCCACCGAACTGCAACCCCTCCCTACCATGACTACGCCTCGATATCCTGTCCATAAATACTACGAACAGGATTGGTGACAAAGCGCAGCCCTGGCGGAGGCCAACCCTCACCTGGAACGTGTCCGACTTACTGCCGAGAACCCGGACACAGCTCTCGCTTTGGTCATACAGAGATTGGATGGCCTTGAGAAGGGACCCCCTCACCCCATACTCCCGCAGCACCTCCCACAAAGTCTTCCGGGGGACCCGGTCATATGCCTTCTCCAGATCCACAAAACACATGTAGACTGGATGGGCATACTCCCAGGCTCCCTCCAGGATCCTTGCTAGAGTAAAGAGCTGATCTGTTGTTCCACGACCAGGACGGAATCCGCATTGTTCCTCTTCAACCTGAGGTTCGACTATCGGCCGAACCCTCCTTTCCAGCACCTTGGAGTAGACTTTACCAGGGAGGCTGAGAAGTGTGATACCCCTGTAATTGGTACACACCCTCTGGTCCCCCTTTTTGAACAGGGGAACCACCACCTCGGTCTGCCACTCCTTTGGCACTGTCCCAGACTTCCACGCAATGTTGAGTAGGCGTGTCAACCAAGACAGCCCCTCCACACCCAGAGCTTTCAGCATTTCTGGACGGATCTCATCAATCCCTGGGGCAACTGTGGAGTTGTTTGACTACCTCAGTGACCTCCACCAGGGAAATTGACGACAATCCCCCGTTATCCTCCAGCTCTGCCTCTAACGAAGAGGGCGCATCAGCTGGATTTAGGAGTTCCTCAAAGTGCTCCTTCCACCGCCCTATTACCTCCTCAGTTGAGGTCAACAACGTCCCACCCTTACTGTACACAGCTTGGATGGTTCCCCGCTAAGACCACAGCTCCCTGCCGCAGCTTCAGCAATGGAAACTTTGAACATTGTCCACTCAGGTTCAATGCCCCCAGCCTCCACAGGGATGCACGAAAAGCTCCGCCGGAGGTGTGAGTTGAAGATCTGTCGGACAGGAGCTTCCTCCAGACGTTCCCAATTTACCCGCACCACCCGTTTGGGCTTACCAGGTCTGTCCAGAGTCTTCCCCCACCCCCTGACCCAACTTACCACCAGATGGTGATCAGTTGACAGCTCCGCCCCTCTCTTCACCCGAGTGTCCAAAACATACGGCCTCAGATCAGATGAAACGATTATAAAATCGATCATTGACCTTCGGCCTAAGGTGCTCTGGTACCAAGTACACTTATGAGCATCCCTATGTTCGAACATGGTGTTTGTTATAGACAATCCATGACTAGCACAGAAGTCCAATAACAGACAACCACTCTGGTTTAGATCAGGGAGGCAGTTCCTCCCAATCACGCCTCTCCATGTGTCTCCGTCATCGCCCACATGTGCGTTGAAGTCCCCCAGCAGAACTATGGAGTCCCCCTCCGGAGCCCCATACAGGACTCCATTCAAGGTCTCCAAGAAGGCCGAATACTCTGAACTCTTGTTTGGTGCATATGCACAAACAACAGTCAGAGTTTTCCCCCCAACAACCCGCAGGCGTAGGGAGGCAACCCTCTCGTCCACCGGGGTAAACTCCAACGTTGCTGCGCTCAGCCGGGGACTTGTGAGTATCCCCACACCCGCCTGGCGCCTCACACCCTGGGCAACTCCGGAGAAGAAAAGAGTCCAACCCCTCTCCAGGAGTACGGTTCCAGAACCGAGACTATGCGTAGAGGTAAGCCCCACCAGATCCAACTGGTAGCGCTCCACCTCAAGCACAAGTTCCGGCTCCTTCCCCCACAGCGAGGTGACATTCCACGTCCCCAGAGCCAGCCTCTGCTGCCCGGGTTTGGTCCGTCGAGGCCCCTGACCTTCACCGCCACCCGTATGGCAGCGCACCTGACCCCAGCGGTTCCTCCCACAGGTGGTGGGCCCATGGGCTGGAGAGATAGGTGCCACGTGGCTTTTTTGGGCTGTGCCTGGCCGGGCTCCGTGGCAAACCTGGCCACCAGACGCTCGCTGACGAGCCCTCCCTCTGGGCCTGGCTCCAGACGGGGGCCCCGGGCTTCCTCCAGGCAGGGTCTCTCTATCCCTTCCTCGTTTTTTCATAGGGTTTTTTGAACCATTCTTCGTCTGGCCCCTCACCTGAGACCACTTTGCCATGGGAGACCCTACCAGGAGCACAAAGCTCCAGACAACACAGCCCTCAAGTTCATAGGGACACCCAAACCTCTCCACCACGATAAGGTGATGGTTATTGTATTAGCATGCTAACATTTGCTAATTAGCACGTAAAGCAAAGTGCAGCTGAGGCTGATGGAAATTTAGGTTTAGTCATAAACCAGACTAGCCTACTGGCAAAATTAGAGTTTAGACCTGATGGTGATGCTTGATGAAAAGATAAATGTGAAATGTTACATGGCAATCTACTGTATATAATAGTTGTTGAGACATTTCACTCAGCCCGAGAGTCTGTACACAATTTCATGGTAACACAGCTAATAGTCTTCAAGATACCAGCGAACAGCCAACCCATTGCAATCCCTGGAGCAATGCTGCTAGCATAGCTAATATTCTGACAGAAAACTAGCAAAGAACCAGCAGAGAACTGCAAAGCCTACAGTAGGAAACAGAAACTGATAATTATCTGTAACATTGGGTTATATACAGCCTGTACAGAATTCAAAAAGTTGTTACAGAATACTATAAGAAAGCTTTCGTTTTCACTGTTATGGGCTGTTCAAAAATAAGGAATGGGAGCATGAAAAAATGCACCAAATAGAATAGTTGAAGGAAATTGAGCTCACATGCAAAGCACAGAGAGAAGCATCATGAGGTATCCTGCCCTGTGTGCATGTGACTGCATGCAGTATACTGTATAAGGATCTATCACATGTCAGGTAGGGAAGGCCTTGGATTGGTGGTAGTATTCTTTTAAATCCCTCTATGAGGGCTGAGTTAAGCCAGACTCATATTATGCGTGTATTTGTATACCGGTATGTAATGTGAGCCATGGTATTAAAAGTATTTTAGCCTTACAGCCGGTGGCTGAACCCAGTTCAGTAATGAGCAGTTAAGCCATTGTTGTCATCTGCTCATTAAAGCTTGCTTATAATAGCTCTTACTACCCTAAAATAAATCATCTGTGTGAGTGTTGCCATTCACCATAGAACCAATTTAGTGAAGAAAGAAAGAACTTTTTTGTTTCTTACTGTCTGGATTGAACTACAACCTATTTTTGATCACGTCAGTCACATCTGAGATTTGGGTCAAGTTGTAACTTAGAGGCACGTGTACTTTTTAAATGTGTGACTGGGAGACTTTTCCATAATCAAATTGGGAGATGGGGCAGCGTGCAATCACTCGTTGAGTGGAAAGGGGATCTTTTACAGAAAAATGTGTTGAAATTAAAAGTTCAAATGTACAATTCAAAGTGAACTTCTCACCCCCTCATTGTTAAATGATACATTGCTTGCTTTGGATTAGACAGTATAAGATTCTGCTATAGTATTACTGAGCAAATCGTCTTGGGTCTACATACACAAAGATTTTATAATTAATCTAGTCTCACTTTGTCAGACCTTCCTCCACAGCGCTGCGGAGGAAGGTCTGGCTAGTCCACACAGCATTCCGGAAAGGGAGAAAAACATGCTCTGGTTTATTGGCTTTTCTCTAAACCAATCACAATCATCTTGGGCGGCGCCATACAGAGCCGCGGTGCCGCTGCAAAATAGCCTCGGGAAGGAACTTGTTTTGGTGGAACATGTGTACATTCAACAGATGTTTTAGTCGTGCAACAGAAAACTCAGATTGGACAGATAGTCTAGCTAGCTGTCTGGATTTACCCTGCAGAGATCTGAGGAGCAGTTAACCAGAGTCCTCACAAATCCACTGTAGTTTAAAATTCTAACACAAAGAAATCGGAAGGTAACGGATATCCGGCCGAAAAGAGTGTGATCCAGCGGTATTCCCGGCGGCAACGGAGCAATCCCGGAAGAGGAATGTTGTGGATATATAATGTATTATAATGTATATATATATAATGAATCTGGACAGCAAAAATAATCAGTCTGATCTTAGAGGTATAGTTGAGTTTCTCACTGATCAGCTGAAGGAATTTTCTATCCTATTCCTGTCAATGGGTATTCAACTCTCTTCTCATCTATTAAAGATGATCCTATATCCTACTAGACGGTTCTGTGATCAGGGACAGGTCAGTGATATAAATAATTGTGTATCACTGAAACAGCCCCAAAAATAAATGAATAACAACAAAACAATGTAGTTATTTGGATGAAAACTGCCTAAGTCCAAATATTTTGGGCTCTCGCCATGTCTGCATCCCGTGACTCTGCCAATTTGACAAAGAGTGCAGCTTTTAAATAATCACTTACAATAAGCTTAACCTTTGTATCTCATTCATCTGTGACAGAAAGCTTACGAAACCTTTTTTTTCACCATACTCTATAGGGTAACATGTCCACCCATGACCCCAGACACGTTAGATTTAGGGCTGTCAAATGATTAAAATTTTTAATCAAATTAATCAGAATTTTCAGTGGATTAATCATGATTAATCAATATTTGCAATTACACCTGAATCCTAACCATTTTTTTCTGAAATGCATACCAAAAGATACTAGTGCTGTCAAGCAATTAAAATATGTAATCGCATTAATGTCATAGTTAACTCGCGATTAATCGCACATTTTTATCTATTCTAAATGTTCCTTGATTTCTTTTTGTCCCATTATATTTTCTCATTTTAATTCTCTTATCAGCATGGAAAAGTAGATTGGCTTGCTTTGTGACTGTTTATTTATTGAAAACAACATTGTCATATACGTTATGTTCAATTTCACACTAACATTCACACTTGGATCTAATAATCTGTCACATAATGTAACGCTGTTACCTCGATGTTCCATTGCAAGTAGTACTGCAGATAGTCCTGCAGATAGTACTACAGGTAGTACTGCCTCATTTGTTTGTTTCTCTCACTGACTGTAGAGTCACTACTCGCTCGCTCTGAAGATAATCGCCGTCACGAGCCTACAAGCTACGCGGCTAGCAAGCTAAAACCGGCCGAGGCTTGTGTCTGTTTTGTTTGCGGTCTGCGAAATTACAAGACCCGCCCTTCAATCACTACTATTGGCCAGGCGTCCAAGGTAACGTAACTCCATTTGTTCAGGTCCTATCCCCTGACCAATCCACTATCCTCACCACTCGCGGTGAAATGCCTAAACCAAACCAATCAGCTGCTTCGTAGGGCGGGACATGGTGTGGCCATAGACAGTTAAAGAAGTGGACTAACAGATCCCGTTTCTCTCTCTATGTGTTACTCGTGCGTTAAAAAAATTATGTGGGTCATGAGGTAGAGAACAGCACCACCTACACTCTCACCTACATGGTGAGAGTGAAAATCTGCTGCTTTTATCTATTTATGATGCTCCGACATTTCTGAAGTTTGAGAAAAATGATCCTGATGATGTTTTATTAGATGTTTATTAGGGTTATTTCATTTTGGGCTTGGGCAAGGTTTTGCTGTCACAGAAAGCATGTATAACAACCATAGACTGTTACAACTGGGGGCACCAAATTTGAAAGACAAGGGCATTTAGCAGGCAAGGAGGGTCTAACAAAAAGATGTTATTGGTTGTATTCTGGGAAATGTCCGATCCAGCATTTGTAGAACTTGACCTGTAGGGATGAAACTTCAGGACATAGCTGCCTCTGTTGTTTCAATTTAACTTTCATTCAATTCAATTCAATGTTATTTACAGTATCAAATCATAACAAGAGTTATCTCAGGACACTTTACAGATAGAGTAGGTCTAGACCACACACTATAATATGCAAAGTCCCAACAATTCCAGTAATTCCCCCAAGAGCAAGCATTTAGTGCGACAGTGGCGAGGAAAAACTCCCTTTTAGGGAGAAACCTGGGACAGACCCAGGCTCTTGGTAGGCGGTGTCTGACGAAGCCGGTTGGGGGTGTGATGAACAGTGGCAATAACAGTCACAATAAAGATAATGGAACAGTGACAAGAAATAGTAGTTGTAGGAGTCCATGGCATAACAGAGCGTAGCAGGGTGTAACAGGGCATAGCAGGGCGTGCTGCAGGACCACGGCGACAGCTGCAACCCTGATTTTGGTACAACTCTAATCCAAGAAAACATGCTGGGCAGAAAAAAAACATAAGGACTCTGGGGAATAAACTCCCCAAGCTAAATTAGTAACAAGCATTTCTAGGACATGGATGCTCACAACTTTAAAGAGTAGAAATACTAAATTGCCATTAAGGTTGTGTCTCCCCATTTATATGCATTAATTGCTTGTTAAAGTGTAATTCCAGCGAAAATTGACCAAAAGGTGTTTTTCTGCATTAAAACACGTCAAATAAGCCGTGGAGACAGTATTTTTCATTGATCAACCACTACAGAGCTTGGCCCAGCATATGCTACAGCTCCAAATCGCAAACAGTGGACGAGATAGGGGCCGTAAGCCAAACACTTTCCAAATAGCATTTTTTTAACCAGTAATATTGTTCAAAACAGCACGAAACGTCATCAGTAACTTGCTCAGGGTCCCAACACATAAAATGAAGCACCAACAACCTAGTTAGTGAACCCAGAGTTTATCACAGAAGACTGTTAAGAAAACTTACCAAACTGTCTCAGCAGCAGTATATCTATGCCTGCCTGCCTACCTGCTGGAATTGGGAAATGCATGCCTGATTTGCATCAAACTTGGAGGAACCATCAAGTAATAGCCCATACAATTTTTTAGCCGATCTGAATCCCAGGGGTGATACAGAAATTATTTTGCATTGCATTGCAACATAGGACATGGCGTTTGCTGAGTCCTGTGCTCTCCGAGTGACCACAGAAGGTGCATTCTTAAAGTCATAGAATCAAAGATGAATGCACTGAAGAGCCAACACCACTAGATGGAGACATACTAAAAGCATAAGACATGATCTCCCACAGAGTCACTGACAGCTTTGTGTTCCCAGGGCGTCTGTAAGGTGAACTCAAGTATGAGAGGGTATATTGAGGCCAAGGAGATAAAGATTAGCCTTCCAACAAATCTGGTGATAAGAAAGAGAAGCAACAGTAGATATGTTTTATAGTTGTCTATTATGCAGGTGTTAATAGAACTAAAGAGCCACAGAGATTTTGTCTGAGCTTGGCCCTACAATGCAATAATTACTTTTATACGCTGGTTACACTGAAGACAGTAAAACCTCAGAGTAGATGTAACAACTCAGTTATATTAAATGGTGTGTGTGAAAGGGTGATAAGGGCAGATAATATTTTCAAGTTTATGTATTTACAATGTGCACGCCTTAAATTAAAAATTCTTAAGGGACGCAGAAAGAAAAACGTTTTGTAGAAGTATGCTGTTACATATGCTCCTCCCTGATAATGACCATGTGATGCAGGTCAAACAGGGGAGGGAGGACAACCTGACTGTCCTCGCCTTGCAGAGAGTAGAGTGCAATAAAGATACCAGAGAGGAGAAGTAGATCAGTTTTCTTAGCCTGAGACGTGTTGGATATTTTGAGCTCCTGAGCACTGGTGAATAAAGTCTATAAGCTACTAAAAGGAAATATCTGATGACAAAGGTGCTGATGGCGGGGGGGGATATTCTGTTGGGAATGTAAAATAGAGATAGAGATACAGAGAAAGAGTCCTGCGTGAATCTGAAATGGAATCTCAGCCATGCAAAACATTATCCCATTCAATTGAAGAAATTCTAAGGAGGCCCACATGTGTCAGAAAAGAGAAAAGAGTTCATCGTGACTGGTCTGTTATCAAGGAGAACACCAGGACATCCAACCAGCTCTCATGTGCAGGTAATATGTTTGTTTTTTTTAATCTTTTTTTGCTACATTATAGTTGCCATTAAAACATGATAAATATTCCAGTTAATGTTGTACTTTTTCTCTCTGCCAATAGAAACTCCACAGAATAGACTACGTGAAGAGACTCCAAAAGCCACCACAGACTGCATGAGTGAGCATAATGATTTATGAAAGAGAAGGAAGAAGGCACATTTAAAAGCATGTTTAAATGATGATGATGCTGGTGAGGATGATGAAGGCGACGATTATTTGTTCACAGGTCAGAGGAAAAAGAGGCAAACAAGGGTCACTTTCACACCATTACAGGTGCAGGAGCTGGAGGACGTCTTCCAGCAGACTCACTACCCAGACGTCAACAGCAGAGAGCAGTTAGCCTCTCGCCTGCACCTCACTGAGGGCCGAATACAGGTAGGACACATGCAGCTCTTCAGTAGTGATCAACTACTTGAGTGTACAGAAAAAAGCAACAAAATTGTTTCTTTTTGACCCGGGAGGACAACAAGTTGCATGGTCAACAGAAAGACAACACAAGGGTTAATTATGTTGAAAGAGAAGAGGAAAAGAGAAAGAAAAGAGTGTCCCACACTCTGGCTCCATATGCATTTCGCTATTAATTCTGATGACGTTTTGGCTCTAAGGCCTTCTAATAAATAGAGAAATGCATAATGGAGCCAGAATGTGCGACACTTTTTTCTTACTTTCAGGTCGACCTTAAGTGATCAGCAGCTCACGACAGCCCCTGGTGTGCATTAATGTTCTATATATTAAATATTTAATGATGTGGCATTTAACTTGTCAAACCCATGTCATCATTTTATGTATTCCTTTTATTATTAAGTTCACCAAATATGACCAAATATATTTGAAATATACAGTATAAGATTTCAAACTGGGGTTACTAACAATTCATTGTATGTTCTTAAACAACAGCCTGATTATACTAAGGAGTCATCAATGGAACAATAGCAATGGTCTTTGGACAGCTGCTTACATAAGGCATTACCTCCCAAATGATAAATGACATATTACAGAATAAAAGTGTAGGTAGAGCAGGCGCACATAAACATAGAGGTTTACGCCTAGACGCAGAGGTCCAGGGTTCTAATCTGACCTGTGATGATTTCCTGCATGTCTTCCCCCTCTCTCTCCCCTTTCTCACCTAAAGTGTGTATTACAAAATGTGTCATTCTTTGATGATGTTTTGTACTCAGAGGAAAGTGATAACAAACTAGGCCTGTATTCACTCTGCTACATACAGTATATATGGTTAAGTTGTAAGTATGATTCTAGCTAGATTTATTTCACACGTGTGGTTTGTGCTTCAGATTTGGTTTCAGAACCGCAGAGCCAAATGGAGGAAGGCAGAAACACTGAAGGATATAGAGCTGATGACCAGCCAGGACGTACAGCCCGCCTGTCATCAGCTGCTTTATTATGAGGTAACACCTGACATATGACATACATATTTGCCCGTCGCAATTGTATTGCATCTTTCATACACAAAATGCAATAAAGGTAAACAATAAAAGAGGAAGGAGGTAAATCATAAAAAACAGTTAAAGAATATACAGTATGTTTTTGACATTTATACCTGATTTATTTTATTTATAAAAAAAAAACGTTTTAACATCATTTACTTTATATACTACCAGTATATACAGCCAAATATATTTACATTTTCAGTTTTGTTGTTTTTACTTGTCTTGAGAGTTATCCATATGCCATTCAGGGTGTGGGAAGGGAGGACTGGGGCCAGTTGATAAATATAATTACATACGTGGATATATGTATATAGAGGCTGATGGTTTCTTTTATTCTCAATCTAACCTCCAGTGTTGAAAAATAGAATTAAAATAAAACCATAAGGGCGCCCGAATTGCTCAGTTGGTAGAGCGGACGCCCATATATAGACATTTACTCCTCGATGCAGCATGCCAAGGTTAGACTCCGACCTGCGGCCCTTTGCTGCATGTCATTCCCCCCCTCTCTCCCCTTTTCATTTCTTCAGCTGTCCTGTCAAATAAAGGCCTATAAATGCCCAAACAATAATCAAAAAATGAAAGTAAAAAAAGTAATATTGAATATATATGTATATAAAACAGCAACAATCATAGCCACTTGCACTATAAGACCTAGCAGTAGTCTACATAATTATATGCTCACTTTAAAAAAAGAAGATTTTGTTTTAGAACAAGATACAACGACAACATGATTTGGTAGTGGAAAATTGGCTAACGTGTTATCTAATCAAAATGAATCATACAATATGGCACAGGTTAAGTGATCAGTGATTCCTTTGTTGTTTTTTGGAGATAACTTCTAATAAGTACTGTATGTGCTCTCCCAGCTCTCCCAGAAGCCCCAGCTGCAGGCAGGGTGCTGGCTGCCATGCTGCTTACCCAAACCCCGTCAATCAAGGCTGCTCCTCAGGGTGACACCCGCCTTGCTGACCAACACACATTCCCCAGATCCCAGGACTCTGTATTTTGACCCGCTGGGGACAGACAGATAGCAACTTCTGTACAAATGATGACACCATTGTGTTAAATCACATGAGTATCTGGTGATATACTGCAGACTATAATCTCTAAACTATGTTTATGTAACAGTTTAGTTGATGAGCTTTAACTGTCAGATGTGTTGACTGTGTTGACAACTTGACAATAAAATGAATGTTAACAACTGAACTTCTTTTTCCTTTACCAATAAGGTGGACCTTTAAAATGAATATCCTGGCTGGTTACTGAATGCAGTTAACTTTCCTGTATGCAAAACCTTGTGAGTCTGTACTGATTTATTCTGACATGTCAAGGTTTGAGGACACTCGGTGCTGCGGCATGCTTCTTGGCAGAGAGCTGTATTTGTGCTGTGTTATTGTACATGACACCACACTTCCTTGTCTGAGATAAGATACAGCGCCACCATAAACTGTTCGTTCATTTGACTTTCAGACAACCTGTCCTTATCTTAATTTGGGCTGATAAATTGAGGTTATTGGCAGGTCAGCTGGGGGGGATTTAGAGAACTTGTAGAATAGGATCAAAGGGGAAATACCAGCTGAAGGCATAACCAGTCACTGTGTGTTGGTGCTGTAGTTAATAATTGTGGCTTAAATGAATACAAGTACAAAATACAAAAAGTGTATATGAATGTCTTTATTGATCTTTATTTATTTGGTTAAACAATATTACAAATCAGGCTACAGTACATGTATAATACAACCTTTCCTGTAATGATGTAACCACTTGTACTTTAACCGTGTCTGTGAAACTTGCTTGTGACGGTGATATTGTTCTGTGAAAAGGCTCCAACAATGACATGAACCTGCTCACATGCCCTTCTTTCCAAGAAATGTTATCTAGGCTATTTTTCAAATAATTAGCAGTTATAAGAAAGATAATGCAGCATCGCCTTCACTATCAATGCCATAACTCACTTAACAGTACCATGACTGATTACATTTAGCAAGCCTCTGAGAGCGGGTAAACTTTTCACCCCAGTCATATCTTCTTTTATTGAACTGTTCTGCTAGCTGCAGGGGCACGGTTCCACAAATAGTTGGTGGAGACCATCAAACAAGGCCAACTAAAGCTAGACATGACATTTGTCTGAATCATGTGCCCTGGCCAAAACCAAAATATCAACATTTCCTTGGACAATTGCAGTAAAATTGTTCTTCATGACATGGAAGTGGTAGATTATACATTCATTGTCGTTGTCTGTATTCAGGACCAAGATGTTAAACATCAGATACCACAAAATTATAGATTGTAGGTTGTAAATGTTTTTCTACCCAACATATTTTCAAACCATTTTTGTTGGTTGACTGGCTGGTTGCCTGCACATGCTGAATAGGTTTCCCCTATGTATGTAAGCGTCCAATTAAAAAAAAGGTGTAATTTGAAGAAAGAAAGAAAAAAATTCAGGTAACGTATTGACCAACAAACTTTATTTTAGGAACAGCATTTACTTAAGCCTCCATTAAAATCACTGCAATACAAACATACCCCAAAACCCAGACCCACCCCTCTCTCTACCTGCACGCACACACTCAACACAGCCCTCTGTAGCAGCTTATAGTCTACAATACCACCAGCTGGCAACCAACTAGCCACGCATTGCCAGACCTTCCTCCACATGCTGCTCAACCCACCAAGCAACAGCCAAAGTTTAGCGTTTAAAAAAGGTAAACTTTAATATAAGATATTTAAATTTTAAGTATGAAAAACGAAAGTTGACATTATATATATATATATATATATATATATATATATATATATATATATATATATATAACATAAATGCAAAGTGAAAACAATCCTGTTACTCGCTGTTCCATTGAGAAATTATTTATTATAATTTAGATTTTTAGCCATAACCAGTGCATAACTATATATTGTTAAGTGTAAATACTTTGAGCATGCAGGACAGTAAATCTTGCACTGATCCCTACTCTGTAGTTTTATTCCAATGTTCTTTCTGTTTCTCATAAATGAAATACTGCCTAACTATTTTTTTTTTAAATCTAATTATTCTCTCTGTGCAGGGGACAGTTGAGTGGCAGTTCAAGATGAGTTGTTACTAGTCAGCTGAGAGCTTCCCCCTTCTCTCTCTCTCTCTCTCTCTCTCTCTCTCGCGCGCGCGCACACACACACACACACGCACACACACACACACACACACACACGCACGCACACACACACGCACGCACGTCCTATAAAAAGCTGTAAATGTTATGTCTCCCAGCAGAGGACAGGTGGCGCCCTTTCACCCATGAATAAGCAGAAATACTGCTCTCTGTTTTGCTGAGAGTCACGCAGAAGCCACTGACCTGATTTTAAGTCGCAGGGCTTCATCTATCAGCTGGTATGGTCGTTCTAACAACATGTATCTGCTGTTAAGGTGCTATTAATAATAATGCAGAGAAAAATATAATCATTCGTATTTTTTTGAATTGTGTCTCCATTGCCTGTCTGGTTCTCTCAGGAGAGAGGGCGGATATCCAGCATCTCTCAGCCTCCGCCCGCCTCTCTGTCCAGAGCGGTGGAGAGACGGGGGGGACCGCAGAGCGACAGGGGCACAGACAGAGACACAGAGAGAGAGGGGCGATGGCTGCTGATGGAGTATGCGGGGAATCGGCGGATCAGTACCGGGCCGAGTTGGAGCGGCTCACCCAGGAACTGGCCGAGGCGAACCGGGAGAAGATCCGGGCCGCGGAGTGCGGTCTTGTTGTCCTGGAGGAGAACCAGGCGCTGAAGCAGAAGTATGCAGAGCTGGAGACCGAGCAGGAGACTCTCAGGAAGGAGTTGGAGCAATTGCAGGAGGTAAGAGAAGGAGCCGCTGTTGCTTTTTTTGGACACTGTCTGTGGCCCGCGAGCGCACTGCGGGCAGGTGTGTGTGAGACCAGCTGCACTGCCACAGGGGGGTCCACCTAGTTTTATATATGGTCACCTAACGCTAACATGAGTGATGGTGTCTTGTTTGCTGCGTTCATATGCACGCAGCGGAGTCGGGAATGGGAACCAACAGTTATGTGGTCTCCAGGGTCCCCAGACATACTGGATGATGTTTAATATCACATTTAAATTAGTTGAAAATCCTTCTATCTGTGGACGTTTAATGGTAGGCCTATTTATTCTCATAATGCTGTAGGTTTCATCCCCTGAATCTGTTATCATGAAAAAGTGAATAATTGATGCTGTTTCTCTGCAGTGAATCTATTGGCAGCAGTATTAGACATTGTATCGCAAGTTCAGGACTCTGCAACAACACAAAAACACCCCCCACCTCCCACACCATTGTGTTTCATTGTTTTAAGATCCTTTCCCTGTGTGTGCATAGCAACAGTCATTACTTTCAGGCATTACTTTCTCTACTTGGGACTCTGACTGAGCCTTTTGGTGTTTTGCCAAGATATAGTTTTTTTTCTCTCTCAGAAATCCCTCAGTAATTGGATCTTCAGAGTTGTCCACTGCAGTATGTGCAGTGGCTCGAAGATACAAGGACATCGAGATGAAGATGGAGGTTTTTAGATTACACACACATTTTTACTCCTGTACCAAAATGCTGTGCTGTTAATGCATTATCTGTCTGTAACAGACTTTAAAGGTCCACATACCAATGCTTTAAAGTGGTGAAAAGTGCTGTGTGATCCAGACTGAATAATACACAGCTGTGTATAAATATTAAATAAATTCATTAATGCATACATGCATATAGTAACAAGAGACGGATGCTAACAGGGCTCAGAGCCCAAGGTTGCTTATGGAGATGCTAGAGCCAAGGGGTCAAGAGAAGGAGCAAAGGCAAAGGCAAAGTTTTTGTGTGTGTGTGTGTGTGTGTGTGTGTGTGTGTGTGTGTGTGTGTGTGTGTGTGTGTGTGTGTGTGTGTGTGTGTGTGTGGGTGTGTGTGTGTGTGTGTGTGTGTGTGTGTGTGTGTGTGTGTTTCTTGCATAACTACATTTGTGGGGTCCAAAAACCGGGAATGAAGTATAGTTGTGGGGTCTGGACAGCTTTGTGGGGCCAACTTGCTGGACCCCACATGTTTAAAGGGCTGTTAAGGGGTTAAGACTTGGTTTTAGGATTAGGGTTAGAATGAGGTTATGGGGTAAGGGTTAAGGTTAGGCATTTAGTTGTGATGGTTAAGGTTAGGGTAAGGGGCTAGGGAATGCATTATGTCAATGACGGGTCCGTGTGTGTGTGTGTGTGTGTGTGTGTGTGTGTGTGTGTGTGTGTGTGTGTGTCTGTGTGTGTGCGTGTGCGTGCATGCGTGTGTGTGTGAGTGAGGGAAATTCAGTCTTTGCTGCCAACTTTCGTCAGCTTTCATTCTCATCATTATTTATACAGTGTCATCTCGAATCATGCGTACACCAGGCAGTAAGATAGAAGTTGCATAATCACAACAAAATGCTTGAGAAAGTAAAAGTTTTTTTTCTTCTAAGCAAGGGTTTACAAATGTCTGAACTCTGTGTTAAATAATCAAATGACTTAAATTAAGAAAGAGAGATGCTAGACAGTGGTGGGAAGTAACTGTAGTGTAGGATAACTACTCAAGTACTGTTTCCACCGCACCGGAAGGAAGGAACCAATCAGAGTCCCTAACAGTGTCTAACACTGCTTGTGAACTGCGGTCAAACTGTCAAACAAGGCACTGACCAAATATTAATCAAGGTTATGTTACTGTATTGCCTCAAATCTTATCAGAAAACATATTTTAGTGGACTGTTTAGCTGTAAAATAAGAAAGTTTGGTACCCGGCCGCCATGTTGAAAAACCAAAACCATGCATGGTTGCCCGGCCGACCACCTGCAGCAGTCGCTCATTTTACAGCTAAACAGTGAGCTAAAATATGTTTCTGAAAACATTTGAGGCAAGAAATAGGCAATACAGTAACAGAATCTTGATTCGTATTTGAACATCACTAGCTAGTTCAATCCTGCTCTTAAACAGTTAAAGGTCCCATGGCCTGAAAATTTCACTTTATGAGGTTTTTTAACATTAATATCAGTTCCCCCAGCCTGCCTATGGTCCCCAATTGGCTTGAAATGGTGACAGGTGTAAACCGAGCCCTGGGTATCCTGCTCTGCCTTTGAGAAAAAGTAAGCTCAGATAAGCCGTTCTGGAATCTCCTCCTTATGAGGTCATAAGGAGGAAGGTTACCTCCCCTTTCTCTGCTTTGCCCGCCCAGAGAATTTGGCCAACCCATGAGAGAGAGACATCATGGCTTTCAAACGAGCAAAGTGGCAGTTGGTCAAGGCCACACCCCCACCCTCCACTTTGCCCCCCCTCTCTCCTCCTCAATAGCTACAGACACAGAAATGGCACGTTCTGAGTAAAGCTCATTGTGGGACTGGCTCTAGTGGCTGTAATTCTGCACCAAGGCTGAATTTCGGGAAAGAGACATCAGATACAGTATTAGGGGACCACTAAGGCCTATATAAAAGCATCCAAAGAGCACCATGTCATGGGACCTTTAAGACTTGTATTGACTCTACGTTACATGTGGCTGATGGGGAAATGAACAGCTGAAATATGAGCAATTTACATTTACCTCAAAGTGTCTATTTTAAAAAGTATATATAAAGTTATGCATGAAAAACATAAAACTGTTGCCAAACTCTTTTCATAACAAAATATGGGGAAAAATTCATTCCCATTTTAAGACTGTCAGAGATGCAACATTGGACTCCATCTGTGGGCGTTTCTTGCACAGTTGGCTCATTATATATACATAATATATAGCCAAAAATCATGATAACATCACATGCTCAGCCTTGGTGGCTGGCATGTTGCATTATGCATACATGGTTGTATATTTACATCTCCCACTTTCTTCCTTGTGAATCAGAATGATCTTTGTGCAGCTCACAGCAGCATGTTAAGATAAAGGGTTAGCCTCATACAGCTGGCAGCAGAGCACTGTCCAGCTGATATCTCACACTTTGTTATCGGATGATGGGTGATGTGGCAGATGATATGGAGAATATGATCAGACAGAGAAGAGAAAGAAGCAGAAAAACATGTTGGCTGTGTAGGAGAGGGAATCAGGGGGGAAGTATGATAAAAACAAAGTATTTAGATGCCAGAAGACAAAACGACAAGAGACAAAGAGTCTGAGTTTGAAGAGCGGCCGTTTATATTCCTTCTAAACTTTAGGATACAACAGACCAGATGGGTGGATGTGCCTGCTTTACTGTACCAGTGGCTGGATCTTTTTTTTATCAAAGGATAATGAAGTCACTTAACATACAGTATGATGCTTTTGGCCTCTTCCTTAATAGTCCACTACTTACTTTTGCATCATTTGTAAATCCTGTGTTGTTAAACTTTAATTTCCGTAGCTCTAGAAATGTCAGCTGCCATTACAGCAGCAGTGCTCTTTGTTGTGATCTGTCATCTCTTAACATCTGCACCAATTTTATTCTCTGCTTCTCGACCTGTCTGTCTGTCTGTCTGTCTGTCTGTCTGTCTGTCTGTCTGTCTGTCCGTCCGTCCGTCTGTCTGTCAGTCTGTCTGTCAGTCAGTCTGTCTGTCTGTCTGTCTGTCTGTCTGTCTGTCTGTCTGTCTGTCAGTCAGTCTGTCTGTCAGTCAGTCTGTCTGTCTGTCTGTCTGTCTGTCTGTCAGTCTGTCTGTCTGTCTGTCTGTCTGTCTGTCTGTCTGTCTGTCTGTCAGTCTGTCTGTCAGTCAGTCTGTCTGTCTGTCTGTCTGTCTGTCTGTCTGTCAGTCTGTCTGTCTGTCTGTCTGTCTGTCTGTCTGTCTGTCAGTCTGTCTGTCAGTCAGTCTGTCTGTCAGTCAGTCTGTCTGTCTGTCTGTCTGTCAGTCAGTCTGTCTGTCTGTCTGTCTGTCTGTCAGTCTGTCTGTCAGTCAGTCTGTCTGTCAGTCAGTCTGTCTGTCTGTCTGTCTGTCAGTCAGTCTGTCTGTCTGTCTGTCTGTCTGTCTGTCTGTCTGTCTGTCTGTCTGTCTGTCTGTCTGTCTGTCTGTCTGTCAGTCTGTCTGTCAGTCAGTCTGTCTGTCTGTCTGTCTGTCTGTCTGTCTGTCTGTCTGTCTGTCTGTCAGTCTGTCTGTCTGTCTGTCTGTCCGTCCGTCCGTCCGTCCGTCCGTCCGTCCGTCCGTCCGTCTGTCTATCCTTGCTCTCGTCTGAGAGAGGGAACATTTTCCGGAGGTGATATTACTTCCACAGGAAGAAACACCTCCTGCTTCCTATCTGCCTGTCGCACTTTTATGAATATGAGACTGAATGGCAGAGTGCAAACCTGCCAGTACAATAACATCACATCTACCCCCGCCGTACTCTAGGACAGGTGCATTATAAAAGGGCACGGAAACCGCAGATTGAAAATGCAATGCAATTGCTTCTGGGACTGAGTGGCCTAGAACTGTTGGTTATTCCTATAAAAGGCCAAAAATCAATCTCGCCATGTTTTTTTTCTTTCATTAGAGAATAGATTGTTTCATCTGTTTCGTCCAGTCAGTGTTCATTTTTCACACAAAAAACTTTCAATGAGTATGTATAACCAGATATTGAGTTATTTATATATGCTCTAACAGACAACAGACTGCTGCATCATATGTGTAAAAACAATCACTTCATGCCTGATGCATGTATTTTTCTTTGATTTGCTCATGCCATTGTGTGTGCAGGTGTGCATGTGCAAGCTGGACAGATTTGCAAGTGTGTTCATACTGTGTTTGCATATGTTCCGTGGTGACACATATGTTCTGCATCTGCATGTACTGGTTGTCTGCCCTCAGTCCAAGTCCCAGCTGGTGGAGAGCAACTGACTAGAGCACTGCTTGTACTACACTCAGACACACACACACACACACACACACACACACACACACACACACACACACACACACACACACACACACACACACACACACACACACATGGTTGAGTTTTTTATCTGGCCATATTTAACATATAAAATGACATAAAAGGCCATGATGACAGGGAGAAACAGACCAACATCCTCCAGTGGAAATCTTTGCTGCAACTAACGATTATTTTCATTATTGATTAATCTACCAATTATTTAATAATTTTCTCCTCTCACAGTTTACGAGAACCTAAGTCAATATTTACAAATAGATTATTTTATTTGACCACTAGTCCAAAGAGGTTCATTTATGCAAATTCTCTCAATAAAAAAATAAATAAAATAAAATCTAATACAGACAAAGCTTGTCTCCTCAATTTATAAAAAAAAAAATGAGGAAAAAACTAATATTTCCTTGACATGACGTGGTCATGGTCGTGGTTTTCTGTTGATCTTTAGGATAAACTGTATGCATATCTTTGCTGTCTGCAGGGCCCAAACAGAAATTTAATGCTAAGAGTGTGTTTTGGTACTAAAAGCAGAAGTGTTTCCTTGCTCTGTAGTGTCCTCTCTCTCTCTCTCTCTCTCTCTCTCTCTCTCTCTCTCTCTCTCTCTCTCTCTCTCTCTCTCTCTTTCCCTCCTCCCCATATATTTTCCTTTCACCCAGCTCTTTCACTCAGCATCTTTCTGGTCTCTTTCTCTCTCTCCTTCCCTGCCTGCCAGCCCCATCACTCTCTCATTCCTTGTATCTGTGTGTGTGTGTGTGTGTGTGTGTGTGTGTGTGTGTGTGTGTGTGTGTGTGTGTGTGTGTGTGTGTGTGTGTGTGTGTGTGTGTGTGTGTATACTGTATGTCTCTGGATTGTCTCCCATACAAAGAAAATATTTTCTTTTTATACATTTTAACTCGTCTGGATTAGGGTTAGGGTTAAGGGTTAAGTCATTTCAGATAACTCCTCTTTTAATCTCTTTTAAATTTTAAAAAGTCTGCAGAATAATTGGCATTTGTGATGAGTTGAGAAGAGGCAGGCAGTTCACAGGTCAGTTCTGTTCTCAAGTCTTTAGGCCAAGAAAGATGTCAAAAAAAATCTTCACATGGCGACTTCAGTCATGATTCATCAGGTGAGCATGAAATCTTCAGCTCCACGACTGTGTTTTTATGTTTCTTGCAGCTGTGTAGTCATCTGTCTCCTCGATGCTATTCTTGGTCAGACTGATCTCAATAAGTGGTGTATGTATGACACGCCAATTCATATGCCATTTTGGCGTGTTATCAAGATGCATACTCGCTTTTTAGCATGTTTATCAACGCTGTTTGGCCTCCATTGACTTACATCACCTTGCGATTGCGTGTCAATTTACCCCATAGCGAGTAGTATGAAAGGCCGAAAATCCGCATAGGGAGGTTGGTTGGGGGGGTGGATGGGTCAAACACAGGACTTTCACACAGGAGACCGGGGATTGTGTCCCACGTGTCACGTTTCCTAAACCCAACCGTCGCTTTCTTCTTCTACTAAACCCAACCGTGCCGTTGTTGTCTCGTGTCCTGTTATTGTTTTCCTAAACCCAACCCGTCCGCTGTATACAGCGTAGACACACACGCGGATAGCTCAAAATGCAAAGTCATGATGTCACGTTGTCTTAGTAAAGTCTGCACACACTCGACATTCGTGACTCACAGTATTTGCTGACATTGAAGTTGAAAATTGCCGTAGATAGCCGTTGCAGTAAACATGGTGTGCTGTGACTTTTCTTAGCGATTTGACTAATGGTTGTCACGAAAATCGCAAAACACTGTGATTGATTTCCACATACACAACAATGGAAAAAATGCTGCAAACTACCCACCCCCCCTCTTTGGACCCATTTTGTTTCATCATACTTTCACGTAGGAAAAGTATTCAAATCATACTGGTCACAAGACTTTTTGATAGCTAGCATGGTTTTACGCTAATGCAGTTTACATTATTTACATTATTACATTTATGATTTTTTAGTATGTTGCCTATAAACCTCTAAGATACAGCCACTGCTATTAATACTCGCTGGTGATATTAGCACGAAGAAGTAGTGAAGTAGTGAAGTAATGCATGAAGTAGTAGTAGTACTATCACTGCCACAAAAACACTATCACCCATAGTGCTTCAGGTACTCCTGGTTGAATGCTATCACATCCAGTGTCTTACAACCATGCATTGCTCCCTGACATTTACTTGGCAAACATCCAGAATCTAGACTCTGATTACAGGGATATGCACCAAGCATCTTACCTTGCACGGCAGCTGGCTTCTTGCGATCACACGAAATTCCATCTTGTCAGGCCTCATCTTCAAATTGAACCAGATACAATTGTTCTTTGCTTTTGGAAAGCCTGGTCTGGTCCTGGTGCACAGGGAAATTATCATGTTGCAAAGTATGTCATTAAAGTGCATTATTCTCAAGGGCGGGCAAATTCACAAATAGCAACAACACACGTTGACTGTTCTATAGATGATTGATTTGCTGTCAGCCCATTCCCTCTGGGATTTTCTCCACATTATCTGCATAAGTCAAGTTAGTATCATGCGACTGCTCGGTCATCAGGCACCAGTGATGAGCTGGTGTTGCTTGACTTGACCTCCTTCAAAAAATAAATGATGAAGCCCAGGGAGGGACCTGTCAAAGTCACACAGGTTTTCAAACCTTCTGTGTCTCATACAGCAAAGAACAACATGCACCAATATTAGAAATGAGGAGTTACAGGCATCCGGGTAGCTCAATTGGTAGAGCGTGCACCCATATGTAGAAGTTTACTCCTTGACACAGCGGCCGCGGGTTCGACTCGGACCTGCGGCCCTTTGCTGCATGTCATTCCCCCCCTCTCTCCCCTTTCAAGTCTTCAGCTGTACTATCAAAATAAAGGCCTAAAATGCCCAAAAAATAATCTTTAAAAAAAGAAGAAGAAGAAAAAAGTGTGTCGACGATGAGTTACAACATATTTCCCCCACCAACTGTTAACAACTGCTGAAGCAGACAAGACTCTGAAGCAGCAGAGTTACTGTTTGGTGTTAGGCAGGGAGGACACATCTGGCATGTTTTTCTTTGAAGTAGGGACTCAACACTGAAGAAAAGGTTTAGCAAAACTTAAATACTACAACATTTATGAACTTAAAAAAACGAAGCTGAGTACACCCTGGTGAGTTTGATGGGGCCTCCATTAAAGGACAACGATTGCGAAAGAGAGAAGCTGTGGTTGTAGATCAAGCTTTCCTGCATGAGGAGAAAGGATACATTACAGGTTTCTCTCCCCTCTGCTCTTGCTCCTCTTTTACATTAGCTTGGTCTTGAGAAAGGGCAGTAAACATGGATGGAGGGGCTGAATCAATATCTCATGAGATTGTGTTGCTCCCTTCTTTGGGTTTTGTGCTCTACACCATGAGCCCACCATCCCCCCTCCTCATCTCCTGTGGCGCTCCCCCCTCCCCATCTTCCCCAATGGTCCCTCCCTGGAGTGAAGTGGGAATTATGCATTGATTTATGCTCTGTGTGGTGAGAATGTATCATGTTTAAGCTAAGCTGCGCACTATTCATGATTAATCGACGATCGACGATTGATCATTAAGAATTTCGTCGATCACGTTAATTTGTCATTGATTAAACTAATGCAGTTTGCATTGTGTAGTGTGATTGAAGCAAATTAAATGAATTCCACTGTGCCACCCAGGGGGCGCCATAGGCTGCTCAGTTACCTGCAGTTTCCGTTTTGATTCAAAGTTCCCGGTGGGTGTTTTCGGCCGCTGGACTCACGGTCACCAGGTAGCGGTTACGTCTGACCCATGGATGTATTAAGTGAATCTCAGACCCCAGATCATGTCAACATACTTATTTTTCTCAACAAAAACCAGTAGACTGGTGCAGAAGTTGTATGTGAGTTACTGGTTATTTTATATTAGGCCTTGTCCGTGCCTTGGATAGTTTTGACAAAACCTGTCAGATCTAAGTAGTATTATGTTTTTGGTTAAGTTATTATTTAACATGATTATTTTTATTTTATTATTTTGGAACAAACGAGGGTCTCTGTTTAACAACGCCGGCTCGCAGCAACGGTTCCGCTGCTTCAGTGCACCGCAGCGTATATATCTTTAAGTTTAGCCAAACCTCCAGTTTAACTGTCACAAGTTGTTCTTCTTGTAATTAAGATCTCATCCAGGAAAAACCCGCCGTATTTTTGTATTTTCATTGCGTTTTTAATTTATAAAAAGTTAAATAAATAATGAATTTAATATACAAATATTAATGATTAATCGATAATTGATCATTAATTCTCCCGACGAAGAAAATTTCATGGAATGCCCATCCCTACTGTAGCATGCATTGTGGAAATCAGTGATTGTTGATAAAACACATCTGACAGATTCCGTGTGATTGCCTCAAAGTGGATCATAAGGAACAGCTGTTGAATCAGTCACTTACAAAGCTTTTTTTAGAGATGAAACTGTCTGGCACAAGGGTCTGCTGGATGGCAGTCAGCCATAGAAATAAAGCCAAATTTGCTTTAACAACACTTAAAGGGATACTTTCAATCCAGCTCTGTGTCATCTTTGTGTGGGCAGTGTGTTTAGATGAACAGAGTTTGGCGCCAGTTCACAATGCTCGCAGATATCTGTCGTGACGCGTTTAGTGTCATCGGGTGGATCATGGCAGACCTCAGCTGCTCTGCCCTGCAAGGAGCTCCATGTGCTGTGGCCATGGAGGGGATCCAAACACCATTCATCTGCACACACTGCCCACACTGCCATGACACAGAGCTGGGTTTTAAACAGGAAAAATCTCTTTAAGTGATTTAAGAAATGTGCACTCAACAATGTCTTTTAAAGTCATGGTGGTTATCTGAAGCGTAGCCATTCACAAATCACTATATTGTGCCTTCAGTTTAAATGATATTGTTGTTTGGAGAAAAGAAACTATGCTCTCTGTGTATGCTAGGTGGTGTTGACCTGTGACCTTTAGCAACAGGCTCAGGGATGCTGTTGAGCATATAGATAAGGACATGTCTTCCCTTGTGTTTGGCTGTGTTTTATATGGGTGGGGGGTTGATATGGTTGTTTTGTCAGGACCTAAAGGGAAGGTCATTTGTCTTTGTAGTTGAGTCACACATCAGGAATACTTTTCCTGCATGTGTGTATGGCTCTTCCTTTTGTTTTTTCTCTCCTGTGTCTGTGTGAATAGCAGGAGAGGTGTGTGTGTGTGGGGGGGGGGGGGGGTTACTGCGGATGTTGTGATTGAGACCAGAGAGGGAGGGGCGGCAGGATAGAGTGGTGGTGTTGGTGGTGGTGAGTGACTCCAGCCCATCAGTCGGGTCTCTGTTGTTTCAGGTTTTTATGGTTGCGTTGACTTGATGGAGAAGAGGGGAGGAAGAGAGAAAGTGGGAGCTAGTCGCTGCATAGAGAATGATTTAGTCAACAGAACTCAAAAGGAACCACATGATTTCGCTTAGTTATTTCATTCTTTTAGACTCTTATTATTTTTATTTTGTTCTTTTTTCTAAAATCTCATGATTCTCACATGAAGAGAGAACAGGACTTAAAGAAGCTGTTCTCTCTGCAGAGACACTCCAGGCCCGCCCAGCCCTGCATACATTATGTTTTTCAGAAAGCTCCTTTTTACTGCAGTGAAATACAGTAGTTGTTAAGAGGGAACAGGACTCCCCTGCCTGCAGGCTGCTGTATTGATTAGTCGTCTACTTTAGCTGTGTGCGCTGCAACTCTGAAAGCATAGCAAAAAAAGCAGCCTGTTCTCTCACTTTTGTTTTTGGAACACAAAGATCTTCCATGTGTGAATTTAAGAACTATGGTTGTGACATATGCTGCTTATATTTATAGTTATTGTCCACATGGTTTCTTGATTTTACAAATCAATAATTTAAAGCATCACTGATTTCAGTTATTCTACATTTTTTGTGTCTAGAGCTTTTTGTGTCTTTTGTGTGAGTTTCAGCTCCTGTCATCTTTCATGCGTACCATCTCTGCATGCCGGGGAAAGAGAAGCCTCCCATCTAGATGACCAGAGGTCATTATATCCAGCAACGATGTAGAGCAAGGACGAGCATGATCCTCTGAAGTTCCTGCCTATGCCCCCCTCATCACAATTAAAGTGCACATACTCACTGGCATGCGTGAGCATGTGCACACCCAGACATGCACTTATACTGTTATGGGTGTGTGACAGAATCAGGGTCAGCGGATTTGTCTTTGTCACTTCTATGCTGTTAGGGGATGTAAAGGATCAGGCAGGTATTAAATCATCCCCTAGTTAACCCATTTAATTAACCCTGTCCTCCATCACAAGAGAGCTGATGATGTCAAGTGAAGTCATTAAAACTGAAAGGGTATACAGTATATATATATATATATATATATATATATATATATATATATATATTTGAAATAGCACGCCATATTATATATGTATGTATGTATGTATATGTGTAGTTGTGGGCTTGCTTTTGGAAGGTTTGGAAAATGCTTAAAAAAAACATAATAGGCCTGAGGATGCCTGCCTTCAATTTTCGTTGCATAAGCATGGCTATGCTGTAGTCTCTTTGCTTAATAAACGACTTAAACAATCAATCAGTTATCAAGCAGAAGAAGTGAAATTAGCCCTTTCTAAAAACCTTTAGTACTTACTTTGAATCCAGAGGCTGAATTCTAACTAAAAACAAATGAGAAGGAACAGAAACGTTTGAATGTAGACGAGAGACTTAAACAGAGAGCAGAGAACCTAGTAAATACTTCCATGTGCCTGATGAAATGCTACAGCTAACATCACCTTATTAGTAGCCTGTACAAGGATTTCCACAGGTCTGTGGGCTTGGCATGGAGGCTCTCCTGTGGCTGCACAAAAGCACTGAGTCACCCAGAGGCCCCATGTGTCAATACCAAGAGGGTCACTGTGTGCAGACCAGCCTTTCCAGCAGAGACCCTCAACAGAGATAGGAGACAATGTTATCAGTTGAATCTGTCTCCTGCCGTTGTGTCTCTCTCCCTCTGGCTGCCTCTCTGGGTGTGTCTGCTGCCACTAACACCGAATACCAATCAGCTTGTGAGCTTTCAAACACCTCCATCTTTTATATTTCTCAATGCCATCATCATTACTCTCAGCACACTCATCCAAGCTCACTTTCCCTCGTCATGATTTTTTTTCTTTAGAATACTTGTCCCATGAAATAGTTCTCCCACTTAGTCAAGCACAGAGATGACAAAGGGATGAAGGACTGTAGGGAGGGAGCTGTGTAAGAGGAGACTAGGAGAACAGGTCAATCTCCACACACATTAGCGCTCTAATTCGTCTTCACCCCCGGCAAGTCCCTGAACAGTTGACTCACTAAGGAGGCCCAGTACTTAGTTGAGGCTCATAGTGGAAATGTTTTTTTGTCATTTATTGTAGGAGGATTATGATGGAGGGAGAATCCACTTAAAGAATTCTGGACAAGGATAAATAAAAATATAAGTGTTATAAGTCAGTATGGCAAACTTACACAATTTGAGTGGCACTGTAGGGAACTGAAGAAGAGTTCAGTTGTAACAATGGTATATTCAGTATCCACCAGCAAAAGTGAACTACTGTTTATTCACACAAAAGTATGTTGAATGGTACTTCTGTATGACAGTGTACTTTACACTCTCAGCCTCATATTTATCAATGTGGCCTCACTGTTAAGGGGTTTTTATGGTTGTGCGGAGGCTCCACGCAGAGCTTTCGCCCTAGCCTACGCCGTGGCCTGATGTTTTATACTTGTGCGCTGGTGTGTGTGTGGAGCCGGCATGTGTGTGTGTGTGTGGGGAGTGTGTTTTAGAGCGAGGAGGAAGTGAGAGAGTGACGGCGATTAGCTTCGGAGCGAGTAGCGACTCTAGAGTCATAGTGAGAGAAACAAAGTGTCTCCTCTGTTCTTTCTGACCACGGTGGGTAACCTGGAGCAGGAAAAGATAACCCTCTCCTTGATTTTACGTTGTTTATGGAGAAGGAGAACCAGGAAATGAGTCGGGGGAAATGCAATGCTACCAAGCCACAACCGACCTACGCCGTCAATTCTACGCATGAGTATAAATTAGGCTTTACAGAGTTACACCCTAACTCATGGCAGGTATGCTGCAGCCAAATAACAAAGTTGCATATGGTTTGTGTGCATTTATGTGAGTGAATAAATGTGCCGCTGCAATATGGTAAAGCTGTGTCCCTCAGGGTACAACCTGATAAACAGTGATTCGCTGATGCATACAGACTCATGGACACTACATGAACAGAACGAAAACAAGGCTAACTAGAATATTTCAGCGATCATGAGCTCTTAGATCGATTTAACATAACAGTACAAACTGTTTATTAAACTAACTTCCTTTATTCTCGAATGCTTTCCTATTTCTTTCGTTCTGCTCCTAATTTCTCAAAGGACAAACGTTTTCAGTCAAATAACGTTAGCGGCGCCAAAATACCTTTATAACCTTTAAATACATTCATAACCTCGGCAGTTTGTCAAAGAAGCGACTAATACGCTTCTTTATCAATGAATACCTCCGCTAAGTGTGCTTTACCGGTGTTTCTGACCGTGAGTAGCTGCAACTTAAAGTGTAATTCCAACGAAAATTGACCAAAAGGTGTTTTTCTGCATTAAAACACGTCAAATAAGCCGTGGAGACAGTATTTTTCGTTGATCAACCACTACAGAGCTTGGCCCAGCATATGCTACAGCTCCAAATCGCAAACAGTGGACGAGATAGGGGCTGTAAGCCAAACACATTTTTTAACCATATTTAAAATATGTGCAGTGTTTTGTCTTATTTGACGTGTTTTAATGCATAAAAACACCTTTTGGTCAATTTTCGCTGGAATTACACTTTAAAGTGCTCATATTATGCTTTTTGGCTTTTCCCCTTTCCTTTATTGTGTTATATATCTTTATTGTGCACGTTATAGGTTTACAAAGGTAAAAAGCCCAAAGTCCCCCCCAGAGGGACTTACCATCTCCACCAGAAAACACTGTTCACCAACTGCTCCAAACAGCTCTGTTGTAGTCCAGCCTTTACTTCAGAGACACACGTGGTCACTTTGGAACACACGTTATAATGCTCGCCTAGCTGCTAGCATGGCACGCCTTCATACTCTGCTTCTGACTGGCTAGTAGTCCTTACCTAGCTACTGTCAGGGCACGCCCTCATACTCTGCTTCTGACTGGCTAGTAGTCCTTACCTAGGTACTGTCAGGACACGCCCTCATACTCTGCTTCTGACTGGCTAGTAGTCCTTACCTAGGTACTGTCAGGGCACGCCCTCATACTCTGCTTCTGACTGGCTAGTAGTCCTTACCTAGGTACTGTCAGGACACGCCCTCATACTCTGCTTCTGACTGGCTAGTAGTCCTTACCTAGGTACTGTCAGGGCACGCCCTCATACTCTGCTTCTGACTGG
This sequence comes from Gymnocephalus cernua, assembly GCA_023631565.1. Taxonomy (NCBI): domain Eukaryota; kingdom Metazoa; phylum Chordata; class Actinopteri; order Perciformes; family Percidae; genus Gymnocephalus; species Gymnocephalus cernua. The sequence goes on from CM042431.1 coordinate 5,022,441, forward strand.
CTAGTAGTCCTTACCTAGGTACTGTCAGGGCACGCCCTCATACTCTGCTTCTGACTGGCTAGTAGTCCTTACCTAGGTACTGTCAGGACACGCCCTCATACTCTGCTTCTGACTGGCTAGTAGTCCTTACCTAGGTACTGTCAGGACACGCCCTCATACTCTGCTTCTGACTGGCTAGTAGTCCTTACCTAGCTACTGTCAGGGCACGCCCTCATACTCTGCTTCTGACTGGCTAGTAGTCCTTACCTAGGTACTGTCAGGGCACGCCCTCATACTCTGCTTCTGACTGGCTAGTAGTCCTTACCTAGGTACTGTCAGGACACGCCCTCATACTCTGCTTCTGACTGGCTAGTAGTCCTTACCTAGGTACTGTCAGGACACGCCCTCATACTCTGCTTCTGACTGGCTAGTAGTCCTTACCTAGCTACTGCACATGTGCGACTCCCAACAAAGATGGAACAGAAGTGAGATGTCTCACTCTGTAGCTAAAACAGAGAGCTCAACACACAGGGTTTAAGTATGTGATGCAACTATGTAATGGCAGGTGTATTGTTTAGGATCTAAGGAAGCACAGTGTCAAGTGTGAAGTTGTTTGGGTGAACTCGAGAAAGCTGTAAACAGCAATACCACAGGCCAAGCAATTGGCCACCCAAACAGGCATGTTTTGAATGGGCAATGCACTAGTTTCATTTTAAATTGAACACCTTTGGGTGTTTTCCTCTTCCTTCCTTCCTTCCTTCCTTCCTTCCTTCTGTCTGTCTGTCTGTCTGTCTATGTCAATACACTCAGACTCAGGGCACTCAGCATTACACTGACTTCATCTCCTCCTTCTCACTCAGTGCTTTTTTTATTTTCCATTCCAACCCGATGGCTCTTGTTTTCTCTCCAAAACGAATGGCAGGAGTCAGGGATGAATACCAGTGAAGTGCATGGACGAGTGTGCCTGGAGCCACATGTATTTTTTTAATATGTATTTGTGTGCTGGAATGGCCTAAAGGGTAGGCTGTGTGTTTTTGTGGTTGACTTGTTCATGATCTCCTGCAGGGCACATTACCAAGCAGAGAGAAAGCTACATATGACACAGTTGCAGCTGGTACAGTTTGTGCAGTTTGTTAGTGTTTTTCCTGTCTGCTCACGCTGATCAGAGCCTTTTATATAAAGGCAAAGAACAACATCCTGTACGCCTCTTTATATTGCGTGTAAATAACTTTAGATCCCAAAAAGTAGAAGTAGAAGATATAATACTTGTCATTGAGGCAGCAAGTAATGGTCCACTGTTTATTTTTGTTCTGGGTTAGTGTGCCGAAGGCTTGATCGTAGATGATATGGATGGAGTTAGGAGGAGAGGAGAATGTAAGGATGGATTTGAGGAGAAAGGATAGGAAATAAAGATTAATTTGGGATCCAACAAATCTTCCGCCCCAGCTGCCTCTCTGTCTACCGATTCAATGTCCATTCAGCCAGACACAGACTGAGCATACATAAGTGATAGGCATTTTGGGAAATAATCCAGGCATCTTTCTTATAAGGAGCATACTTGAGCCAAATTGAATCACTTTAACAAGCCACATCTTTTTAACTAGAAACACAGCTTGTCCCCTGGCAGACCTTTCAGCTTCACACAGCATGTACTGTACACATTGTGTTGGTGAGAATGCGACAGATGTGACGCTATTGTGGGTTTCTTGTAACTGGCAGGGATTTTCCTCTATAAATCACATTAAGGCGCTTTTCTGCTATTGTCCTGCATTATAGATTTATTTTTTTTCTCGCGTGTCAGCAAAATAGCATATTGTTATCAGAGGAATAATAGGCTTCGCTGCTCTAACTAAAAAGGACAAACAGAAAGAAAGGCAATTTGCATGTACCCTCTTCACTATCTTAAAACATTCACATCACGTCAGCTCCAGCTAAATGTTTATGTTAGAAGAGCTTTCTACCAACTGGGGAAATTAAAGGATTGAATAGCCTGGGCATTTATAATTTAAAAACTATAAACATGGCGGCTTAAAGCACAAACACACACACACACACACACACACACACACACACACACACACAAAGCAATGCCGGTACTGCAGCTTCTTTATTTGAACTTTCTTTACTGAACTTTATTTGATCATTATGTAATTTCTTCTTCACAAAGGAACAATACATTTTGTATGCATACACAGTTCTGATTTTAAACATGTGTTGCTGAATTGTTTTTAATAATGCAATTACTTCTGATCATGTGTTTTATTTTTTCATTTTGTTGGTGTGACTGACCTCCATTCTTGCTGGGCTGTGATTACCCAGCTTCCCCTCGCTTGTGAAAATGTGCTTGTGTGTTTTTAGAGATGACAGATCTCTTGACTTGGCACTTTTCCCTGTGGCTGAGAAGCACATCGGGACGTTTCTGTGTCCTTGTGAAAGGGCGAAATATGCCAGGACAACGTTTCCCATAAACCTGCATTAGTGGCTCATCATGGGTTTGAAGTACATCAGAGTTATAGGATACTAAATATACTAAACTGAAAAGGAGTTGTATGTATTAAACTTCCCTTAGTTCCCATCACTCTAGTTCTGAAGTCTTTACACTGGCTTCCGGTGCCTCAGAGAGTTGATTTCAAAATACTTTTGCTGGTTTATAAATCATTGAACGGTTTAGGTCCAAAATACATTTCTGATCTGCTAGTAAACTACGAACCCCCCAGACCTCTCAGGTGGTCTGGGACAGGTCTGCTGTCTGTCCCCAGAATCAGAACTAAACAGGGAGAAGCAGGGTTTATTTTCTATGCTCCACATATTTAGAACCAACTTCCAGAGAATTGCAGGTCCGCTGCAACTCTCAGTTCTTTTAAATCAAGGCTGAAGACCTTTCTTTTTGATGTTGCCTTTCCTTAAATAATTGTCCATTTCTTATACTTTTGTTGCTTATTTTATCTGCTTTTATATTTTTAACTGTTTTTAACTGCTCTTTAATGTTTAATTTCTTATACTGCACTGTAACTTTTATTCTTGTATTTTAATTGTCTTCATGTAAAGCACTTTGCATTGCCCTGTTGCTGAAAAGTGCTCTACAAATAAAGCTGCCTTGCCTTGCCTTAGCCTTACTCTGATTGGGTGTCAGAGTAAGCCTAACCTTTGAGCAATACTTAGTAACTTCTATTTAAAGGGGCACACCACCGATTTCACACATGAAGTTCAAATCACGTGTCAAAAAAAGCAATCAGCCTGCAAAAACAGTTGTATAATATTTTCTGTGGCCCTGCAGGGAGCTTTCTAACGTTTGAAAAATGACCCTGGTGATGTCATTGTGATGTCATCAGGGTTACCTCAGCTTGGGCTTGATATTTAAGAATTTGAACAGAAAGCCTGCATTGCAAACAGGAGATTTGTGGAGTTTGAAATAAGTGGGGTTTTAAGAGGGAGTGAGGGTCTAATGAAAGTGTATAATTCAGGGTGTGTCAGCCACTTTGATTTTGACAAAAGAATTTCTAATAAGGGAAGAAGTTCCTCTCTCTCGATACTTCCGGCTTCTGAACTGGTTGCAGTTCCACTCTGGTTCCACTAGATGGTGCTCACAGGCGAGTGCAGAATGAATGGAGGTCTATGGAGCTATACTCCTCAAAATCCACTTTTCTCAGGATATAATTTTTTTGTCTAGTAATTTGAATGTTGTATTCGAAAGGGGAGGCAAAGAAAATACACACTGCTGGGTGTTAGATTTTTTTAAAGTGGCTTTTTTGTTCTAAAAAGCCTTTTAATATGTCAACAACGTCATACAAATGGTACGGCCAGAGATACTGCTTTACGGCGAGCTCTGAGTCACTTCCTTTTCTCTCTCGAGGCATCAACAACCCAGCTGACAGGTTAGGCTCTCCCTGTTAATACGTGACAACACAGCTGACAGGTTAGGCTCTCCCTGTTAATACATGACAACCCAGCTGACAGGTTAGGCTCTCCCTGTCAATACATGTGCTAGAAAGAGGTTTGCTAATGTTTCAAAGACCACACCGAAATATTCACTCTGACATTCTGGTTCCACTTCGGATGCCATCAAGTGTGATCTCTGGTCGTAATCAGTCCTTCAATGACCGATCAGCATCCATTAGCAGAACAACTCAACCTGTAAGAATTCAAAAGGGCATGAGTAATCATTCATTCAACTTTCGACCTATAATCCATGTTGAACTTGCAAAAACTACAATCAAATCTGAGATTTCTCAACGACAATCAGGCGAAAGACACATTTAGCCGTCTAGCTCCATAGAGTCCCATTCATTTTGCACTGGACCGTGATCACCCCCAGTGGAACTCTGGTGGAACTGCAACCAAATTTGGTACAATGGGGCTGAATGGGGAGTGGAACGGCTTTCCGTAGACCGGCTTTGTTTTGACCTTTCTTTTTTAAATCTGTCTCTTATGATTCCCCCAACTTTGTGATATTAAATTACTGGAATATCCCTTTAAGACACAGACTGTAGCTGTTCTTACTCCAAGCAACCGCAGCAGTAAACTTGGATTTAAAATGATGTAAAGGTTATTCACTAACCAAACTAAAGAAACATCATCAGTACTAACAGACCATAGACATGCAGCAATTTGTGAAGTGGAAACTGTTTCTAACCGTTCTGCTGCTCCCTTTCCCTTGCCAGACTTGTGTACTGCAGTCCAACATGTATTTGTCAAAAAGAAGTGAGTGAGTCAGGATTAAATCTTGTGCGTTTGTGTTGTCCACTCAACTCAGGCTGATGTGTGTTTATGTGCGTTGTCTTGTTGTGACTAGATGTTGACACATCGCATGCCGCTTCAGACTTATGTCTCTTCTATTTATTGCACTTCTGATGCTGTTCTTATGAGGTTTTTTTAGGAGATTCATTCTGAGCTGTCGTTGTTTTTCCTGTTGGTCTTTTTTATGGATTATTTGGCTTGGTCTTCAACACTTGTGACACTGGCACGGCATGCTTTACAACTGATCATCAAACAAGTGGATGACATGCTGCAGCAAGAAACAATCTGTCTGCTCTCAGACATTCATTTCCACACACACAGAGTTCTCTTCATGGCGCTGACAGTTATGTGGCTTCTCAGCAGCAGTCCTGCATGTCTCTCTCCATGGTACTGAAATCCCAGATGTGGCTGGCTGGGCCGACCATCTGGACAGGACACAACAGTGTGTGTGTGGGTGTGTGTGTACCAATGGGTTAGTACAACTACATGATTTTAATCCACATCTGACATCTAACTCTAATTAAAATCCACATTAATTAGAACCTAAATACACAAGGGCACATTCATAGATTATAAATGGTTTATATATAATATAATAATATAATGTTTTTTCTTGCTCTTTTTTTGCTCTCTGACCTTTTTAATTTAATAATGTCTAGACACCTTGCTTTCTATATATTATAAATAAACTTGTTTTTACAGTGTATGCGGCTGGGTAGACCTGATACATCCACTTAATTATGAACGCTTGGTGGAGATTAATTGCTGATGTAAAAATAATTCACTCTTTTTCTCCATCCTGGCTGAAAAAAATAGACTCCTGGTATACGTATATAAACACACCCACAGGTCCTCCCCTGACTCCTAATTAGGAGCTACAACAGACAGGGAAGGATTTCAAGGTTGCACACGCTCCTCCTCTCACACTGGTGCAGCGGTTGGTTTGTTCCCTCTGTCTGCTCCTCTTTCCATGGCCCAAGGGATGAATATCTAGAGGGGGACTCTATTGTTTAGACTTCATCCACTGAGGCACAGAAGGCTGAGGAGCCTCAAGGTTGAATGCATTATGGGGTTTTCAGTACACCAAAACGAGCCGGCTGCCAGTCTATGACTCCATGTTGAAATCATCCTGAGGAATAGTATTAAACTTTAATGTTCGGCACTGTTCTTCACATGTTATCTGGCTTGAATAACTGTGTTATGTTTTCTAATTAGGACACAGATACAGGGCCAATGCAAATCCATCATTTTAATGATACAGCATGCAGTATTGTTAGTGACATTCATGTGATTAGCCTGAAAAATACAGAGCTGCCAGTGTTATTTTTAGCCAACCAGAAACGATGGTGCAACAGCATCAGGAGGGCCAGAGCACACTCAGCTCCTTTAGGCCTGAGTGTAAATATTGAGCCTCAGCCATCAGTGTTCACTCACTGTGACTTCCTTCCTTTGAGGAGCAGTAGGCAGATGGAGCGAGCGGACTTTTGAGGAGCACGGCTCAGCCCATGAAGAGGGTTGTTATAAAACCATCTGCTTCTCGTTACGCATCCAAGACCCACCGATTCTCTGTGTATGAGTTGCTGCTGAATCACTGCCTGCAACTGGGACAGTCCTTCTCTCTGTGTCTGTCACTGTGGGGTTCTGCCCTTTCATTAGCTGCCATGTTTATCATTCTTAAATACTAAATCCAATGTGTGAGTAGGGTGTCGATAGTTGGAATAGAGTGCTTATTCTTTGGTCAAATATTTCCTCAACTAAATCATACATTAAGGTTCTTTTTTTTGTATTTAGGCAAAGTTATTGCACAGCTGATCCTGTTATAGTATGCTATTTTGGGAAATACACTTGATATCTGTCTGTTACATGTAAGGCTATAGCCATCAGCCAGTTAGCTAAGCTAACCATAAACAGGAAGCTAGCCTGGCTCTGTCCAAATGCAACAGATATGCAACTTTATACTTTATATCTCTTGTTTAATCTGTCCAAAATCAGAACTAATTTTTCAGGGGGTTATGTGCCAGACTATTTCTGGGTCGGGAGCAATAACTTCCTGAAGTCTCCGCTAGTTGCCTGGCAAGCTCACTTCAGGAAGTCATTCCTCCCAGCAAAGACATAATCCTGCAGATACACTTTGGTTTTTGTAATTAAACAGTTGAGATATAACATGCTAGTTAGTGAGCTAGAGGTGCTGCTATGTGGATTTTGTTTACCTTTGGACCAGTCACTGATTTGGACAGAGCCAGGCAAGCAGTTTCTCTCTGCTACCAGTTTTAATGCTAAGCTAAGCTAACTGGCTAACTGGAAGTTGTATATTTAGCATATGGACATGAGAGTGGTATCGATCTTCTCATCTAACATTTTCCACTGGGCACGTCTCTGCTGCGTTCCGGCTGCATTCCAGTTTTGTTCCCTCCTCCGCCACGCGCCATACCACACCGGGAGTCTAATAATTTGAATGTTGTATTCGAAAGGGGAGGCAAAGAAAATACACACTGCTGGGTGTTAGATTTTTTTAAAGTGGCTTTAACCGGGAGCGTCTCAGAAGCAGAGCGTCTTCTGCCAACAGAACAGAACAATTATGTGTTTATTAAACTAGTTTCTACCTTACCCTACCTAGTTGTCCTGATAAAAAAGATATGTGATGTTGCATTTCCACCTCCAAGATGAATCTCTTGTTGTCAGTGGTGTTGTAGAGGAGACGTATACAATACAGGGGGGGGGGGGGTGTTGTTTTGGTAAACTGACTGGATGCTCTCGCTGTTTCACTTCCTGCCTGGCTGACCGGACGCCCGGATGTCCTATTGCTTTAGGACATATAACAATTATGCATTCAGAAGTTTGGCATATTTTGCTAAAGACATGTTTATATTCCTCAAACTATGTTACTGAAAAAACTATCATTTTAGCATCAGTACCAAAACATTTCCAACATATCCCGACCCTTTCTGTTTCCAATTGGCCCCCAGTCACAGTACAGTGAGTGTAAGGCCCTGTTTACACGAGAACGCTCGCGGGTGAAAAATGTGAAAATATTTGATCAGATGTGCCTTTCGTTTCTGCAGCCTCTATTGTTGTGGTGGCTGGCAACCCACCCCATATTTGGTTACATAAATCAAAATATAGAGTGATTACTCGCCCATGGCCACTCCGCCGTTGGGTATCCACAGCCTGCCTATACTTGGTCCGGATGGCTTTCAGCTTTGATGATATCTGACTTTTACAGATAGCGGCTTTCTCGTGATGTCCCTCCAGGTACAGGATACCGCTGAAGAAAATTGGTCCATATGTCTATATATTTTGACTGGCAGGACTCCCAGTCCACGCCCTGTTGTGCCACCTCCTCGTCTGTCCAGACAGAATTGCCAGCTTTCATGTTTTGGTTTCACGCTACTAGGGAGAGAAGTAGAAGGAAGGTTGACTTGGTGGTGTTGTGTGGCAGTGCTTCACACTACCACCTAGCCGCCTGGTGTGCATACTACATTGAATTTCACACACTTTTGTGTCACCATATGCACGCAGATTTCCCCCCCAAAACGCTTGTCTAAGTAATAAAAAGTGAGAATGCAACGCTACTTTTGCGTTTTCTTTTCAGATCGTTTCCGTCTAAACATAGCCTAAATCTTGCTCTCTCCTTCGACTTCATGATATTAAAAGTCCAACAGCGGGGCCCTGTGGGTCTAGATTTTTTTGCTTGTCCCCCTGTAGGGCTCAGCTGTTGCTGTGAGGCCTGCTCGGACATTGACAACCTCCCATCTGACGTGAGAATTCGAGCTCATTCAGTCACACTGTGCTTGGAATTAATCAGCTTTTTTGTTCATGAGGCCCTCCCTCTTAATCGTTCCCTACAATCACACTGTGCCTCCCCAGAGAGTGAGAGAGAGGGCACGAGGGCGAGTGAACTAAAGAGTGTGAAAGAGAGTGAGAAATAAAAGAGATGCAGTGAGGGTTGAGAGTTCATTATAATACAGTATTTCTACACAAGTGTTTTCTAATCATTATAAAGCAAGTCCCTGAGGACAGTTGAATGGCTAAATATTCTGTGTATTTCCAGCTGTTTTACTGGACTGATTATTACTGGCTTTTACTATTATACTAATTGTTAAATTTATGATCCACCAGGGAAAGAAAATGGCCTATTACATTAGAATAAATATGTCTACAGAGGGAATCAGTGCCTTTCTGAATGAATAGATCTTTATTTACCTGCTTTACATCATGTTATTGAATTGTGAGTTTAAAGTGACAGAATGGAAAAATGTGTGTGTGTGTGTGTGTGTCATTTTAATTTATTTGAGCTGTTTGCCTGCGTTGAGCGTTGATAGTGACTAACTTCATTTGTTGCTCCGCTGGCTGGTGATGAGTGTTCAAACAGCACGTCAGATGTGACAGAGGCAGGTGGTCAATAAAGCTAATTAGGCGACGTTCATATCCCTCTGCTGGTAAATTGGCTCATCTCATTCATTTACACGGAACTACATGTCAATATATTTAGCAGCAACACGGAGGTGTGGACTCATATATTATCACCAAAGGAGCTAAACATCCACAAGACAAACCCTCTCCTTGCCTGTGCTCTATATACTCCAAGGTCTGCAATAAAGTAGATTTCTAGCTGTAATAAAGTGCCCCTGTCTAACAATAGGAGCTCGGCATTCTGCCTGCTGCTTACTTAACCTGTTAGCTCATGAATCAGAAGTAAATAGGAAAATGAAAAATGACGCGGTGGACAGAAAAGACAGCTGCACACTGGAGCTCATGTCTTCTCCGAATAATGGATGCTCGTACATTATAAATGATTCATCTCGAAGAGAAACAGAGAAAATGTTGTTATTATGTTGAGGTTTGATTGGGAAGACTCTTTGTGAATTATTAATACTCTAGTCCAAATATATATGGCTCCCTGCATTTTTTTATTTGGCTGGGTAACTCCAGGAATTGCATTAACGATACCTGCTGCATTGTTCAAAGTTTCATGTGGCAATTGTAGACCGAGGAGACAGTGGTATTGATCCCTTGTCTCTCCGGGGGGGCGATGCTGATCTACTGAGAAACTGAAGGATGGTTCATAGTGTTTATCGAACCACCAAGGCAGCTGCTGCATGTGCGTCGAGGAGTTTGCTGTTATGAAATCAGTCATGAAATTATTTCTACATTCAGGCAACCTTGTCAGGAAAATAATGCACGACTGCACATTTATACAAAATAAAATGACATTCTATTCCTTAATCCTTGCACAAAGCAGCTGTACGTATATCTCTGTATAACTGTATACATTTCACTTGTTGTTGGTCCATGCAGTCTACCAAGCTTTTGCACATTTCTTACAGCACTAGTTTGGTACAGTAGGTCTGTGGTATGGTAGGCCTGTTTTGCTGTTGATGCATGCTTTGATTTTCTCAATCAAGCCTTGGCTTCTTTATCATGACAAGTCAGCTCTCAGTGCCGTGAAAACCTGTGTCAGGAAAATGGGAACAGTGTGTCTATTGATCACAGTGAAACATCATCCTGCATAGTCAGAAAGCAGCTACAGCCCCTGTGAGTGTGGCGTCAGTGCACGCCTAGTGGCCATTACTGTGAAATATGTGCTGGCTCTATTCTACATGCCAGTGGCTGCAAATCCCTCGCATGGATCAGGATGTTACATGTCTCTTCACTTTTGACTTTGCAAAAGATGGTTGTTGTTTTTTCCTTTCCTCCAGGCTTGTTTATTCATTTCAAAACAGCAATACAAAAGCAGTTGAAAAATATATGTATTAAATAAGTTTCCTTTTTATGCTTACATACACAAAACAACAAATCAAAGCAAACTAAGACACAACAACCCCCCACGGTCAGTAGTGAGGATTAAATACGAAAATACAGACACACATACAGCATCCAAATTCAGCAAAACATTACAATAGGTAGTCACCGTAACAGAGTACAGAATAGGACATATTGGGGAATATTATAATAATAGGCAAGTCTAGTCTTAGTCAGAAACTAGTATTCTCAAAATATAGAAAAACATGGGCCCCATACCTTCCAAAATGTTTGAGAAGAGCTCCTTGTAGAAAGTCTAATTTGTTCTAATTGAAGGAAGTAAAGGGCATCCGCCAACCATCGTGCATGACAAGGGGGGGTTCTTAATTTCCATTTTGTTAAAATTAGTCTTCTTGCTAATAAGGTGACAAAGGCAATAACATCTCTATTAGATTTTGATAGGGGATGTACAAAGGAGGGGACACCAAACAATGCAGTGAGAGCATTCAGTTTGATCAAGATGGTTGTTTTATTATTGTTATTGTTAGTGTTATAATTATTATTATTATTATTATTATAGCATTGCTTTTCTTCTGCCCCCTTCCTCTGACCATCCCTCCTGTTCTTCCTCCCCAGGCGTTCGGCCAGGCTTACACCAACCAGCGTAAGGTGGCAGAGGATGGGGAGACTAACGAGGAGACGTTGCTGCAGGAGTCAGCCTCTAAGGAGGCCTACTACATGAGCCGTCTGTTGGAGCTGCAGGCGGAGGTGACGCTGAGCCGTTCTGTGGCGTCCAATGCCCAGGCCGAGAACGAGAGGCTCAACGCACTCGTGCAGGAGCTACGGGAGGTGAGCTTGTCAATAGTTACAGAGCGCACCTTCTGCAGACGATATAATAGTTCATCCCAGATAAGGAAAACACAGGAAATCAGGAATATGATATATGTGAAAAACAGCATTGCATTAGCTGACAGTAGAACTCATGCATTGGAATATACGTTCATTTAGTAGATTCAATTCTCTCATACATTCATGTTTTATCATCGTATCACTACGTATGTTTGTATGATCGAAGTGTCCTTGGGCAAGACACTGAACCCCGAATTGATGTTTATCTGATGACCTTGTACGGCAGCCTCGGACACAGTGTATGGAGGTGTGTGAATGGTTCCTGTTGAGTAGTCGTTAAGACTAGTAAAGCACTATATAAATACAGTCCATTTACAAGAAATTTGTAAAATCCTTTCAACTATAAAAGCTGTACATTTCAGATGTGCAAAATGAGATGTACTTGTATAGAGGTTTGGCGGTTGTTGAGTTTGATAAAAGATCTCCTTTATTTGGTCACTGAATGCATTTTGAGTCCCAGAAACAAAAATAATAATCTGCAGCTTAGTCAATGTCTGTGCTAACTTTGTGAAGAGTTTGGAAAAAGGTAACTCAGGATTGTGAGAAAAGTACAACAAGCTGTTAAACTGCCAGTAGAGATCTTTTTTTTTTTTGCAGTCATTCATTATCGTGATTTGTTGAATTCTAAGCAGACTATTGTCCGCATTCTTATGATGTACTGTACATTAACTTACATGAGATCAGTGTGTTTGATAAAGGCCAAAGGGTCACAGTGGCAGAAAGGGGGTCAAACCTGACACAAAGATCACAATATGCGTGTGTATACGTGCAAAGCATGCGTTTATGCATTCATACATGTCTGCAGCCACTGTGTAGCGCAGGAGTTCAAGCTGGGGTCAGACGCCGCGGCCACGACCCCATTGTGGGGGGCAAATCCGGTGCTAAGCTGTGGAATAAGGGAAATGCCCTGAGCTCGGCACATGTGTAGGGACAGAGTGAGCCAGGCTGCTCTCATCACACAACCAGCACTACAGCCACAGCACACACACTCTCATTCTCCACATTCATCAGGGAGTGTTGTTACTCTCTGTATATCTCATTTTCTGAACATGACACACACGTCATATGTCCGTGTGAACGTAAGCAGAGTAATATCATACACAACAGGTAGATGAGATATTCCACGTTATGGAGCATCATATTTTCAGTTGGGAAGATGAGTCACACACACACACACATACACACACCTGTCACCTGTTTGCTTCACGATTGTGTCTCTTTGAAGATTCATCAAATGGCTTTTGGTTCTCTTTGAAATCCTCATTTGCATGCGTGTGGCCAATAATGAGGAGGAGTCGCCTTTTCAGCGTGAGAAGCAGGTGTTGCAGCCGCACCGGGGACTTTATTTGTGCAATCGTTCACAAACACTATTAGCATATACCAGGGTTGTCAAACTCAATTTCACTAAGGGCCACACTGGAAATGACGATCATAATAAGGGCCAGACATGTTGAGTTCATTGAAATGCTTAGATTTAACAAAAGAAGTCAATTAACTTTGTATTATTGCATGTCTCATATAGCTTTCTCCCATACAGTTTGGTCGACATAAAACCCTAAAAAAGTCAGCAAAAACATTTCTTAGCCATCGTAGAATTTAGCAAGTCATGAAAAACAAATGTTACATTTTTAAAAGCAGCTACCACCCAGCCGACTCACAACAACCTGTTTCACAGCCTGAATATTTAAAAAGCTCTCTGCTTCTGTGGGGAATTCTGTGTCTCAAAGTCTGCAAATCTGTCAAATTCTGCACGGCAGTGTCGCATAATTACAGTATGAAAAACATTTTTTTGGTGTGGGCCGAAATTAGCTGTGAACCTAAATTGAAATGTGGGCTGGATCAAAATTTTCAAGGGGCTGGATTTGGCCCCTGGGCCTTGAGTTTGACACATGTGCCATATACAGATTCACATCAAAGAACTTTACTTCAGCCTGTTTTCAGTCCGTATGTGTCAGAACAGGAAAAGAGTAAGAAAAAGGGTAAACACAAACCTAGGGTATTTCACAATCGTATGTTTTAATGAATGCACCCCAATCACTCACAGTGCATCCTGACATCTTGACAAGCTTAAAGAAATCTTTAAACCTTTTTTCATTGCCATATATTTATGTTTAACAACTTGTTTTGATTCCCCATTACCGCAGCAGCAGTGGTGGTAATCATGAATGAGAACAACATGGCTGGACTTCTGCCATATTTGCCATTGTGTCATCAATCAGAGTCTGAGCTGTGAACTCCAGATGAGGGGTGCGTTGCCCGGCTCGGCCCTGTGGCAGGCTCATTGCCAGTGGTGTGTGCCGCACTGTCCCTGACCCCAGCCACTGTAGCCCCTCATCAGCTACGCTTCTATACAGCCTCACTGACTCATAATTGGCCTCTTGTCCTGTGCATTTCATACCCAGCTCAGAGTAATTACAGAGTAAAAGTGGACAAGTTGTAGCAAGGGAAGGTCATTATAATCAATAATAATATGGCATCCCAAAATGTGTTATTGTATGATTTGTTATTTATGGTAATAAGGTTTGTTCTTAATATGTCATTTTGTTTCTGCTACATTGGATTAGTATGAAAGTGTTTTCAGTAGTCCTACTGTATTTCTATGTACTTTGCAGTTGAGGCTCCATTTGCTTTAAGAGTATAGGAGCTGCTGTCAGCTACTGTTCAAATCAAAAGATTCATTGTGTCATAATGGTCTTTGCTTTCAGTCCAGTTGCCAGTTCTAAAAGCACCATTGTCATCCACCCATAAACATACACTAGCACACACACATAGCACAGAAGAGGCCATATGTGTTTGTGAGTTTCTTCCTCCTGTGTGTGCCCCCACCCACTCCTGACACTGTCTCTGGGTCAGCACTTCTGCCATATGCACAGAGAGCTGCAGGGGAGCTGCAGGAAGCTCTGCAGTGAGAGAAGTACACACATGTGCATGTATAGTCTAAATGCTTCTTTACTTTGTATGTGCAGCAGTTGTTGCATTGTACTGTAAACATTTGGTGACTCATGTGTTTAAAAAATAAGAACCTCACTCTTATTCTGCTTGTCATTTCTAAAAAATACTGTATAATTCATCTTTAGTAAATACAGGGGAACAATTGTCCACTACATACTGTAAAAACAAACAAGACCAGCTGAACTGAGAAAATGTAGAACACAACATCAACAAGTAAATTAAAAGTACCTACAAGGTCGGTTCTTTAACAGAGAGGATATTTATCCATCTCCCTGTTCCTTGAAATAAAACTCACCATTAGTAGTTGTGTCTGATTTTTACCGAGGTCTATTCCCATATATATATTAAATTACCATATATCCAGTGCTGCAGCCTACTATACTTAGATTTATGACCTTTGTGGCTGGTGCATTTTTGTCTCATCGACACTTAATCTGGTCCAGCATATGCTCATGTTTCAGTCTCTGCACAGCAGGTGACAAAATGCTGATCTTTTTGATCTAAAGGTGCTGACTCATTGCATTTTAGATAATGAAATAGTTTGATAAACGTTATTATCCACATGCTATCAGAGAGAATTATTATGTGCATGTACAGTGTGAGTTTGAGAGTGTATGGTGTAGACTTTCGGCATGTATGAGAGATAACATCTTCTGTGTGTGTCTGTTTCTGTTGTGTCAGTTATGGATTTAGGTTATGAGCTCACTTCTGATCCTCTTCCTTCTCTCTCCTGACTCCTTACTTTTTTTCCCTCGCTCCAGAGTAACGAGATGCTGGAGCTACAGAGGAGCCGGATGAGGGAAGAGGTCAAGGAGTATAAGTTCAGAGAGACCAGGCTGCTTCAGGATTACACAGAGCTGGAGGAGGAGAACATCACGCTGCAGAAACTGGTGTCTACACTCAAGCAGAGCCAGGTCAGTAGAAAGTCATTCAACTCATTTTCTCAATTACTCCACACACCAGCAAATGTTGTCCCATACACATTGTGGTGTTTGGTTTTAGTCACCTGGCTCCACATTTTTTAAACAAAGATTTGAAAAGGGGAAAACACTTTAATGTCTAAGGTGTGCTTTATTTTAACTAAGCCTTAAAAGAATGTAATTAAGAGTTTCAATTAAATATTTTCTACTCTGTTCTTTTCCTGTCCCCATCTGTCCTTTCTGCTGCTCTTCAGGTGGAGTATGAGGGACTAAAACATGAAATCAAAGTACTGGAGGAGGAGACTGTTCTCCTAAACAGTCAGCTGGAAGATGCATTACGTCTGAAGGACATTTCTGAGGGTCAGCTGGAGGAGGCCTTGGATGCCCTCAAGAGTGAGCGCGAGCAGAAGAACAATCTGAGAAAGGAACTGGCCCACCACATCAGCCTGAGTGACAGTGTCTACGGAGCAGGGGCCCACCTGGCGCTCACCGTCACCGGTGTAGAGGGTCTAAAGTTCCCTGAGGAGACCAACGGAACCAACGGCACCAACGGAAGCTCCATCCCTACTGCTAACGGCAACAATGAGGACAGCAACCGCCGCAACGGCCTTGTTCACACAGGCACCGGATTAGCTAAGATGAACGGGGACTACCGGCCAGGCCGGAAAGGGGAAGGCCTGCACCCCGTGCCAGACCTGTTCAGTGAGCTCAACCTGTCCGAGATGCAGAAGCTCAAACAGCAGCTGCTACAGGTGGGTCATAAGAAATGATAGCAGTATATACCACAGTAAATTAATTACCCACAATAACTAATACAAGTAAAATCACCAGTGTTGACTTGCAGCTGCTAGAAAGCACTTAGTTTTTGTTTAGCCCTTTTGTGTCATTTAATGTTATTTTTAAGGTCAGTACTGATGCCACTTGAACGTCACATTGGTTGTGTGTTGACTTACAGTCTGGAAGATTTAAGTCACTCTAAAGCTGCTAACAATGTTACCCCCCAGGACAGTTTACTGCAGCCCAAAGCACATTAGAAGACAGCTATGCTGATCCACTTTCCCACAGTACATTTCATTTTTTAGTGGAAAAACTGAGGCGGCTTATCAATTGTCCAGCTGCATTCTGTGTGTGTGGATGTTTGTTTGTTGTATGACTGTTTCTGTGTTCACTGTTCAATGCTGCACTGATGAAAGCAGCCATGGCCACTGTTTGCCACTGGTAACAGCAAGGAAATGACAAGGTGATGACAGTTTGGGAACGAGAAGAAAAGCAGGAAAAACACCACCTAATGCTACAGGCTTTACTGAATGTTAGTCTTCCAAACATGAATACAAATAATGGCACTGAAACATCATTTAAACCGTACTATCACAAAGTGACAGTGCCAGACCACGCATATTCAGTGATAGCGGCAACATTTTGCACATGTGCATTTGAGCCTATGTCAATGCTCATGTACTTTATATAATGTATTGTATGCTCTAATGTGCTTATGTCTTAGTGGAAGTGATGAAGCGAAATCATAGCAAAGCAAAAGAGTCCAGCAGCAGAGGCAGTGCATTTGCGTGTGCCATAGGGAGCCCTGTCAGGGTGATTAGCATCCAATAGGCACAGGGAAGAGATGCAGAGGAAAGACAAAGACAGAAACAGACTAGTTCTGCTTTTAGTTTAGAGACAAGGGACAGAAATAGAGTCCTAACTGGGACCCAAAGAGGTAGGGGGAAATGTCATACAGTAGAAGTTTTTTATTGCCCACAGGCACTGTACACTTATACATTTATACATTTATGATAAGCTACATCCATATAAACAGACAGTAACAGTATAAATATAAGGCTTATATAACGTAGTATAGGAAACATTTCTTAGAAATTTAGAAATTAGAAATTTCTCATTTCTTATGAGCAGGCATATGAACGACATAACAATCATACTCTAGGTAGGTTAGATTCCTGGCAAAAATGTAATTAAGTCATCACTGTTTATTATCGCCCGAGCCGAGCTCCTCTGGGAAATAGAAAATTAGATCAGTAGCTGCTATATCAGCCGTGTCCCTTTCTCTGTAAACCCAATTACTCGCTAATCAATTTTCCCTCTCAAGATGATTATTCTGGTAAACACCAGCAGCATCGAATTAAAACAAAAAAAATATTTTTCTTTTTTCAATATGGACACTATGGACCAAAAACATTCACAAATTCATCACTCTAGGCTGTGATCATCATTTAAATGCTTTAAACGTATCTATCTGCTAAGCTTCCTTCAGCATTCGAAGAGTTGGATCAATAAAGCTTTTAGCTTTGTGGGAGCACACTCCCCTGATCAAAAAGCAATTAAACAGCACTTAATGTTAATGTTTCCATTGTCCTTACCGGCAGTTTTTAAGTCAAGCAAGCTTCTTCATATGTCATTACACACCTTTGTTCAGAAATACAGGTCAACTGATACATTGTTAGTCTATGATTTGCCTGTGTTTGTTACCTTGCTGCTTAATAATGATGGTTGCATGGTACATTATCTTTATTGGCCCCTTAATATTATGGAGTTGTGCAGGTCATACTGATTAAACATTTGCATAACTAAGCCTAAGTCCTGCTATATGCTGGTTGCATGGTACTTTGTTATTATCTTTATTAGCACCTTTATATTATGGAGTTGTGGAGGTCAGATGGATTATATATTTGCGTAACTAAATTCAGTTTGCGTGTAGTTGGTTGTCAGAACTTGGAAGTCACATGTTTTGATCTGTTAACATGACAGAACACACCAGTACTATATAAGAATATATAAATATATAAAATGATAAAGTGAAAGGCCTCGGCCTGTCCTGGGTTTTAAGAATATGTATGTCATTAAACACGTATGCAGCATGTGTGTTTCCCTCACTGTCTTGACTGCCTCTCATGTGGTAAGCGTATCCTCCCCCGTTCTGCAGGTGGAGCGAGAGAAGTCGGCGCTTCTCATGAACCTTCAGGAGTCACAGACCCAGCTGCAGCACACACAGGGCGCCCTGACCGAGCAGAATGAGCGCGTCCATCGCCTCATGGAGCACGTCAGCGGCATGAAATGTCTCAATGGAGACAAAGAGCTTGATGAACCACAGGAAAGCGAGAAACCTGATGGGGGCTCCTTATCACCACCAGCCAATGGTCACCATGATCCCGATATCCATGGGTTCGAGATCCTGGAGTGTAAGTACAAGGTGGCGGTGACGGAGGTGATCGACCTGAAAGCAGAACTAAAGGCCCTGAAGGAGAAGTACAACCAGGCTGTGGAGGGGCAGGGGGACAGCCACAGTGACGACAGGGTCCTGGCACTGACTGAACAGGTTTGTCATAGTTACATGCAGTGTATATTTATAAGGGGTTGGGGAAAAAATCGATTCATGTATCGTGGAATTTTTTTGTGACGATTTTTAAAATGTATTCTTTTCTCCAGAATCAATATATATATATATATATATATATTATATATATATGTATATTTACCAATGATTCCCCTAAATATTTTCTGTTTATACGGTACCGCCGACAGTGACTACATCATGTCTGTTTCCAGCAAAACAGAGAATGCATGTTATGTACTTCTTTACAAATGAAATAAATGTAGATTATTGTAGACAAATAGACTGACTGACTGACATATGATGTGCATTCTTTTAAGAAAACAATTAGTTTTTAGAAATGTCTCATGATATATTGTCTCTAGAAGTGTATTATTCAACTCTTTTTTTTTAAGAATGAAAAACAAATTGCAATTCTCTATATGCAATACAAATCAAATCAGCACCTAAGTATCGTGAAAGAATCAAATTGGGACAAAAGCATATTGTCCCAGCCCTAATATTTATATTTATATTCCTGCATCTTTATCAACCAAATATATATTTATTTTTACTGGACGATAATAACTGCACTCAGTGCTGTTTTGCACCCTGTGATGTTGCAAATGTCCAACTGATTTTATCCAAGCAGGTAACTCATTTGGAGCGTAGTTATCGTGAGAGTCGGGAGAGGGTGGTGAGCCTGGAGGCAGAGCTCCGAGCATCGGCGAGCACGGCCACAGAGAGCCAGGGCATGCTGAACGCAGCACAGGATGAGCTGGTAACCTTCAGTGAAGAACTGGCACAGCTCTACCACCATGTCTGCCTGTGCAACAACGAGACACCCAACCGCGTCATGCTGGACTACTACCGCCAGAGCCGCGTCACACGTAGCGGCAGCCTGAAGGGCTCAGACGACCACCGGGCCTTGCTCTCGCCTCGCTTGGCGCGACGCCTTGCTGCAGCGTCTGCAGCCTGCTCCTCCGAGCCCCCGCGCACTCCCGTGGACTCCCCATCCAAAGACGGCCATCTCAATGAGACAACAACCAACCCAGTGGACTCCTGTCATAGCAGCCCCACCCGCAACCCTACAGGGTCCCCAGTCATCAGCATCTCTCCTTGCCCGTCTCCAGTGCCCTCTGAGGCAGGTGGGGACCTGCGGAAGGAGCCCATGAATATCTACAACCTGAACGCCATCATCAGAGACCAAATCAAACACCTACAGAGGGCTGTGGACCGCTCACTGCAGCTGTCCAGGCAGAGGGCTGCAGCCAGGGAGCTGGCGCCGATGCTTGACAAGGACAAGGAGTTGTGCATGGAGGAGATACTCAAACTGAAGTCCCTGCTCAGTACCAAGAGAGAGCAGATAGCCACACTCAGGCTGGTGCTGAAGGCCAATAAACAGGTGAAAGAGGATTTTTCTTTGTGCTTAATATACCATGAAAAATGTAATACCCATGCAAACTGTAGGAAACCAATCATTTGTCCTTATTGTGTCAGAGATACAATCCGGATGTTATCTGAATTAGGCCTACATGTTGTGATAAACTGTCAAATGATCCACATTGCAGACAGCAGAGGGAGCACTGGCAAATCTGAAGAGCAAGTACGAGAATGAAAAGTCGATGGTGACAGAGACCATGATGAAGCTGAGGAACGAGCTGAAGGCTCTGAAAGAAGATGCTGCCACCTTCTCATCTCTCAGGGCCATGTTTGCCACAAGGTGAGAGCGGAAAGAGAATATTTGAACGCTACTTAAAATATAAATAGAGGATTTGCCTGTGTGACAGAAATGTCCCATTAAATTTTATTTTCTTTCCTCTGCACCTTTATCTCTCTCTCTCTCTCTCTCTCTCTCTCTCTCTCTTCTCTGTAGATGTGATGAGTATGTTACCCAGCTGGATGAGATGCAGAGGCAGCTGGCAGCAGCAGAAGATGAGAAAAAGACGTTGAACTCCCTCCTCCGCATGGCCATCCAGCAGAAACTGGCCTTGACCCAACGGCTGGAGGATCTGGAGTTTGACCACGAGCAGACTCACCGTGGCCGCGGCGCTAAAGTGCCCAAGATAAAAAGCAGCCCGCCCAAAGTAAGTCGCAGAGGTGCCGTCACAGCTCCCTCCAGTCCCACGAGGTTCCACAGCCCCTCCATTATCACCACCCACACCCTGAACACCTCCCTTACTAGTCCTCCCTCTGTAGAACTCACCGCCTGTCCGTCCATGTCTGCGTGGACTTCAGACACACTTTCTGAAACAATCCAGACCTCAGCTTCAACTCTTCAACCGAACATCAGTTACCCTCATTTGTTTCTGGGCACCCAGCCCATCATGGTAGACCCTGAGCGGCTAACCTTAGAGTTCAGACGACTCATTTATTCAAGACAAAACATAGGTCGACTGTCCCCTTCTCACAGCACCAGTAGCCCTGCCTCAGTATCTCCTCACCTTCGAAGAAGGCGATGATTCATCACCATCTATGTACACAGTTCCCAGAAGCCACTGGATTAGGTGGGATACAGAGAGGAGGAAAAACTGGTTTCACATGTCTATGGTTTGAACATGCAGCAACACTCAGGACGAAGGAGCCCCTGACAGCTTGCTCCATCCTCAAAACAGCACTGAACAGCCTTTTTGGTATCGATACGGTTGGACTGCATAGAATTTTCTTATGAACACCCTTACATATGTGATACCAGGCATCTTTCTTGGCATATGAATAACTGCTACCATAAAATGAGATAATATTCATATCACTCTCTTAGAGTACTAGGAAGTGTGTCAAAGTGAAAACCAAGCAAAACATGGCTTCAGCATACAGTGACTCATAGCACCTCCCTGTGGCAGACTCTATGAATTACATGTTAGATCTTTTTTGCGTCTTTATCAAACAATATTTTATCTAATCTATTCCATAAAAATATGCTATGTTGTAGAATTATATTTCCTCCAGGCAATCCATGACCAGTCAGACCTCCTCTCTGTGCCTCAATCTCCTATTTGATTGTCCCTCTGTACACTTACCTTTATGTAGTATCCAAAAGAAAAGTAGAGGGAGGTAAACTAAATCCATTCCTCTCTCCGCTGACGGCCGTTGTCTTGACAAACCTCTCTCACAGTATTCACAGTTTTCTCCAATAGAAAACATTTCCATTTTCTTTCCTGTCAAATGCTGTTTGACCACTCTCTCAATTCAATTCAATTCAAAGAGGCTTTATTAGCATGACCATATTGACACACAGTATTGCTAAAGCACATAAACAGGGAAACATTTAACACATTTACATACAGTTGTACAGTAGGATGTAGACAATAAAGCATTAGGTTAACATTCGTGCAAAATCAACAATCATGTCAACAAAATTTAACAATAAGAACAAAACTGATGGATATCAGCAACAACATAAAAACAAGAATATTACAGTTGTGTGTGTGTGTGTGTGTGTGTGTGTGTGTGTGTGTGTGTGTGTGTGTGTGTGTGTGTGTGTGTGTGTGTGCATCTCTCTCTCTCTCACCCTCTCTCTCTTTTATCCTACCTCAGATAATATATAGCATAAGGGAAACAGCTTCAACAAGATTTTAAGATGACACAACATCATGTGATATGAGTGGAACTGACGAGCATGACTGGTGTGGACTTAAAACGGACTTCATGAATAGAATTGAGCCATGAGCAGCAGGTGTTCTGGGGTTGAGCAGCATTGGTTTGTTCAGCATAAGCCCATTGTGTCTGTCCTCTTTGTGTGCTGTACCAATCAATATAATACACGGTGTGTGTGTGTGTGTGTGTGTGTGTGTGTGTGTGTGTGTGTGTGTGTGTGTGTGTGTGTGTGTGTGTGTGTGTGTGTGTGTGTGTGTGTATGTGTGTGTGTGTGTGTGTGTGTAAATATGTCCGTGTGTGTGTGTGTGTGTGTGTGTGTGTCTCTTTGTGTTTTCCACCTCCAGTGCTGATTGTCCAGCTGTGCAGAGGCTGGTCCTGTCAGTGTGATCAGATGAGACTGGTTTAGTTAAATTCACACTATGCAAGCATATACTGTAAATGACAGGCAGTGGCAGAAGCCACTTAGGTTATGCTTAGCCTCTATTCTTTTTCTCATATTTCTCCTCATGCTCTCTTTTTCTCAGACTTGTCCTATTCACTTATAGAAACACGGATTTCCACGACCGGAAGAATCACAGAAAACAAGAGAGACAAAACGAGGATGATTATCCCCTACATTATGTACATTATTAAGTAGTGCTATAGTAATGCCGTGAGAAAAACTGTATATAGAGCAGGATCAGACTGGTGCTTTAGTATAAAAACCAGAGCTATTGTAGCAGCAAACCAGTAGTAGTCTCATTGTCTCTGACCAGGTCTTCCACTGTCTTGTGCTCCGTGTTTTCTCTGTCCTATTGTCTAACCCTGAGTGTCACCACTCTGTATATCTGTCTAATTTATCAGTTTCTTGTAGATTGTCAGCAGCCTGCTGCCTCAATATCGTCACTCTCCCCACAACTAAGGCGAGGGAGAGCCTCCCTAGCCCGCAGGTAACAAGCTGGAGAACCTGCTAGTAGTAGGCTCGTTGACATCTCTCTATCTATCTGTCTATTATACGAATATTCACACCATTCACATTCTGTTTAATGCACATAGACTTGCACATCTTTTCTTGGTTGAACACCTGCATCTGTATAAGATAAAAGGTTCTGCATGCTCTCAGTTTTCCCACTTTACATTTGTTAGTATTAGGCATTATGGCTGAGACCCTTATATTTCATAAATAATTAGTGAAGGAATTGTTGTTTTTCACTTGCAGGTAAAGTTTTGCATGCCAGTATTCTATACGTGCTTTTACTGTATAAATTGAGTGTCAATTCTCCTTTTTGTAGTTGCAATTTAAAAAAGAAACACAATATTAAAGTAAAAATGTAGTCTCAAAATGTAAGGCTATTGACCTTTTTCCCGGCAGACATGTTGACATGTCATAGTAGGAAAAGCACAGGTGTATTCAAAACCATTAATGATGGCTGCATTCCACTTAGGAGAGGCCCTGGTATTGTGCATGCTGACTCACTGAAATATCTTACTGGGACACTTGATGGAACTGAGCCATCGTTAAGGTTATCAATTTCAGCTGTGCTTTTCCTACTATGACAAGTCAACATGTCTGCTGTGAAAAAGGTCTATACTTTGAATGTGCACTATAGTTTTCTCTCTTATAGACCTTTTTCATAAAGCCATGCAACCTAGCCAGTAGCTATAATTAGCATCATTAGCTTAGTCAAGAGTCCACTGTGAAGAAGGTCTATTACTGTTGCTAGTCATGTTTGAGTTTACCCACAGACTAGGCAACAGGTTGTCTTTATCTTTGTCAATAGACAGAGACTTTCATACAAGGTAACTAGGAAACTGCTGACAGATCTGAGGCCATGTTTGGTTTTAGTGTTGTGCTGGTTAGCCAACACTCTCCAATCCAGTTTTGTTCTCGATGTTTTCACCAAATACTTGAAGTCTTGAAGTATTAAATAAACAGCCCTTTTCTTGTCTCTGGGGTGGTTTAAAGGAACAGTTTGACTTTTTAGGAAATATGTTTATTGTTTTCTCGCCAAGCATTAGATGAGAAGATTGATACCACTCGTGTCTGTACTCTAGATACAAAGCTACTGCTAAAAGCCGTTAGCTAGGCTCTGCACACAGAGTGAAAACTTGGGGAAACAGCTACATGTAGCTAGCTCTGTCCAAAGGTAGCAACATTTGCCTAAAAGCACCTAAAATGTTCACTTATTTACACATACACATATTACACCTATCTAGTTTGAGTAGTCTTCATACAAAAAGTGTAAAAACAATGCATTGTGGATTTATGGGGGTTTATATGCTGGAGGAAGAAAGCGAGTGTGTTTCCTAAAAAGCTGAATTTTTCCTTTAAGAAAACCATGTCAGTCTTTTTTGCCCACGTCACAGGTTGCATTTTGGTTTGTTGATTTGTTGTAACCTCATTTTTCTTCCAACAACTGTTCCCCTCTTCGTAGCCTTTACATTACCAGGCTTTTTTTACTCAATCTTATTTATTTTCTTCTCCTGTCTCTCTGCATTCTTACAGTCCTAAATATTTGGCAGACCTCCAGAAACACCGTGCAGTCCTGTCCAGCAGCAGTAGCCTTCTCTCCCCCTGCGACCCTCGTAACTGTCTGGTCCATCAACCCGCGCTCCCCGGCACCTAACCCCACTGCTCCAGCCCAGGCTCTGGCCTCGGCCTGGTAGGAGTCATGCAGAGACAGAGAGACACTTTGGATTGGGGTTCCCTCAGTTTTACTACCCCCCAACCTAGCATCCAACGTAGCATCCCCAAGCGCAAACATGGTCCGGCCCTTGGCAGGCCTCCTGGTTACCTGGGTCGCAGAAGAAGAGCAAGACGCTCTCTTCTTCTCTGGAAGTGACATCCTGAACTAAGACGCAAAATGAGTGACGAATCACTGGAATCTTTTCCCTTAATCGTATTAGTATTTATTCATAATTTATTTACTCTATTGATTATTTATTTACATATTGATTTGTAACAAATTTCTAAAATATTTATTACTGGAATGTTTTTTTCTGTGTTTGTTGGTCATTCTTCAGTATGGAAATCAAGCCGTGTTGTACTGCTGTGGTGAAGACTTCAGTGATCACAGACAATTTGGCACATTCACTGCTGTACACGGCCGGTACTCCTGAACAAAGGAAAACCAACGCAACCAAAACCGGACCTGCAAAGGTTCTTTCTGGTGTAGTAAACAGATTTAAAACTTGCCTCATCATACTATACGGCATTAAAATGTCAGATTTTGACAGTATAATAATCAAAACATATGTATGCCACTTTCACATAGGAGTGTTAGAGTACATTGGGTTTGACATTGCAAACAGACTAATGAAGGTAAACACTTTATTTTAAGAAAACTGTTTCTTGTGGTGGTGATGGGTGGATTTCAGCTACCTTTCTAACATCACTAGTCTTTCTCGGGATGCTTGTCATTTTTTTTATACAAAGATTTTTTTTGCAAATCATGTGCATAAAGACTATTTTATACCTCCTATTATTTGTATTTATTTTTACAGCAGACTCTAGTATGGTTGTGTCTGTTTATGTAGCTCAGATCTTCAGAGACTGAGATAGACGAGAGACTGAGTGTTTGAGATCAGGACTAGGGCTGTTGGCCTGAAATTTGCCTTTTGAATTGCACAGGTTTAAGTGAACATGGAGTGAACTGACCTCCATCATTTTAACTTTAGTTAAGAGCGGAGAGGGTTACCCAAAAGTGTTCCTCTTCTCGAGTTACCGTCATTGTATACTCACCCAGTATTCTCTGTCTTCCTCTTTCACTGTATTGGCCATACCCCCAGAAAACTGTCATTGTGACCCGTTCATCCTATAATGACAGTGACAGAAATGACATTTACATGTCTAGCTGTCTCTACATGCTTCCTCCAAACAGTATGCAGTACTGTCTAAGCACAATTATGCATATGCATTAAGCAATACAGTAGTGCTGGTCGGAGACTGATGTGATTAAGATGAACTCAATCTTTCCATTTCTATCACCACAAACTAACCAGCAGGCTGATAAGGAAGGCAAGACAGAATCAAGATATTATTTCTTTTTGAAACACTGTTTTCATCACAGAGGGGCAAAGTCTGACTGAGATGGATGTAATGTGTGACGTTTGTCGCATAATTGAAATCCCATTCCTCTGTCTTTATACCCTCATAATGTCTAATGGGTTCTCCTCACTGCACTGAATACATATTTCTGCCAGATGGATATGAAATGGATAAACTAAAACGACATAGCCAGTATAGTGTTGTCATGACGAAGCACTTCTGTTACAACAGCGATGAATGAGTGGACTCTTTCTGTTCTGTGTGTGTGTGTGTGTGTGTGTGTGTGTGTGTGTTGGACTTGTCTTTGTTAACAGTGAAGATTGTTACTTTTTGCAACTACAGAGTGATTAAAATATGTGTGGTCCAAAGTAGCTTCTGAACCCACGCAGGCTCATTGGTGACCTAACTCTCTTGGTTTGTTTGCACAATATAGCAGTGGATGGAGAAAGACTAATCCGATGAAAGAAAGAAAGAAAAAAAAGAACAGTAGCTGTTCTACAGTGGGTTTAACAGTTTCTCCTCCATTTAAAACAGTGTTTCATTGGTTTCACGAGTAAATAAAAGACCTGTCCTTGGATTTGTATGTGACTGTGTGTCTCTGTTTCTCTATCATCATTTTAACAAACTAGACAGAAAGGGACTTTCTGTATACATGCATTCAGAGAAAGCACACAATAGGTTAAAACATATTTTTTTAAAGCACCAGAGAGATTTGACATTGATCCTTGTCATTTATTCTTTGCATTAACTTAAACAAAGCATGTTTTACAGTACAAGAAAACCACTTCTTATAGAGCACAGGACTGCGATTTGAATCAGTACTGAGAAAGAAAGCAGTCTGCTGCAGACAGAGGATGAGGTAACAGAAGACAAACGCAGAGATTGTTACCTTATCTGAAAGAAAGAAGGTCATCAGTGTGTTTTGTTACTGAGTACACATCATAAGTCATGGTCTAGTTGGATCTTTTCTTTTTTTTTTAAGATTATTTTGTGGGCATTTTAGAACTTTATTTATAGGACAGCTGAAGACATGAAAGGGGAGAGAGAGGGGGGGAATGACATGCAGCAAAGGGCCGCAGGTCGGAGCCGAACCCACGGCCGCTGCGTCGTGGAGTAAACCTCTATATATGGGCGCCTGCTCTACCAGGTGAGCTACCCAGGCACCCCAGTTGGTTCTTTCCTTATCGAGACTCTCTTTAATAGTCTTCTCCTTGGTCATATCTTGAGTGTCTAAACTTATAGGCGTAATTATCAGTTATATTAATATAATCACACAGAACAGATTCAGCCCTCTATTACTACTGAAAGAAAAAATGATCTCAACACACTTGATGTGCTTTAACGTCCAGATGTAACAAATACCTCTCAGTCTCAACTATAAGCCAAATTACTATGACAAGGCTATATTTATGGCTTACTGTCGGAGCTTGCCTATCATGATCTGCTTAAAACTGAATATCATACAACATACAATAATGTATAGATGTGTGAACTGCCAAGCCCCTTGATGAATCCAGCATGTCTTATGAAACACCATTCCTGACAAAACAATTATGTAATATTTTAAATTTGTTTCTCAATATTATGACTTAGAATGCTAAGAATATAAAAAATTACAATTAGCCCGTAACATTTCATCAACATGACTTATTGTGTGACTAATGTTGACCAATCACAACTTTGTGACCTATATCTTGTAATGTATGTGTTGACTTAGTATCTCATAATTTACACTTACCTACTTATGACGTAATAAGTCATCAGTTTTAATAATTTAGCATCTCAAACTATCTAATGAGTGTGTCATAACCATGGCTTATTACCTCATAAATCTGATTAGGTCATAAAGAAGAATTATGTTAACTTGAGTTACTCACACAATGTCATACTTTAAAAAAGGAAAATCTCTTAAATGTGATGTATTAACTCCAACTAATTAAGATACAGCATGAGTGTGTGTGTGTGTGTGTGTGTGTGTGTGTGTGTGTGTGTGTGTGTGTGTGTGTGTGTGTGTGTGTGTGTGTGTGTGTGTGTGTGTGTGTGTGTGTGTGATAATAAGGAGGTACGCACTGAGGAGGAAGAAGGGCGGGGCTCGAGAAACCCCCCCCCCAATCAAGGTGACATTGCTCATAGAAAAGTGTACAGCTTTTTGTCTTATGGACCCGCGCAGGCGCACGTGGGCTGCCTCCGCGCAGCTTGGCGCGTTGCTGAGGCTGCCTCAAGGAGAGGACCGTGTGTCTTCCACTTTTAGTCGTTATTTCCGGTCGTATTAAATGCGTTTCCCTCGCTGTCTAAATGCTGGAGCGGTCAACGCATCATAAAAGAATGGACGGCTTTAACAGAGTCGCTATTCGCAGGAAACTAACTAGTCTGGACACCGCGGAGCCAGAAGAAGCAGGTGAGTTTTTAAAGAATGCTGGGATAACCCCTCTCATAACGAAAACACAACTATACTACCCCCAAACTATTGCAAGATATTAAAATGGATCCTTCCATAGGCTTTTACATCTGTACAACCCAGAGCTTCTTAATGTCATTTTTCAACTTCTGATTTAGGCTAGTTTTTTATTTTATTTTTTTATCATACTGTAGCCAATGTCTTATCTGGACTGATTTTGCCTACTTATGGAAAAGTCCTTGTATCTCCTGTGCATTTCTATCTTAGAGCATTAGTAAAAATCTTACTATTACAGGCTGTAAAGTCTTTACCTGGCTCGCTGGTGACTCAGTGTTATGGCTGAAACAGGTCTTGTATTAAGCCATGGTGTTTTTGTCAGTCTGGTTGGGAACGCATGGAATGGCCAGACTGTAACACACCTACATTCCCCCCCCCCCCCCCCCCCCTTTGTTTACACACCAACTCTGACTTACTGGCTGAAGGTTTCAGAGACAAGCCCCAGCCCGTTGTCAACAATCAACATGCTGGAGGGCACATTTTTATTCCTTCTGGAAAACACTACTAGGAAGAAAGTTCTAGGAACTTTGTCCTCTCAGGATGGGACTCTCAGGAAGATGCAAAGATACGCTGTCTGACAGGTCCCGGTGCAGTTCTGTGTCTCAGTTTTAAAGTCTGATCAAAAACTTGGGATTGGATGCAGGCTTCCAGTTGGGTCCTTCCACAGCTGTAACCAAAAGTTTGCCCAGGCATTAGTTTAACTTAGCAGTCTATATTTCTCGGAAAACTGTAATCCAAATGTCAGCATTCCTGCAGTGTGTGCAGTCTGGGCATGACCTACTGGGACAGGAGGCGCTGGTTTCGTCTTGCAGCTCTGCGGAGTGCATGTGCTAACATGCAGCTGAGGACACTGTGCTGTACTTTACTTGCAGTTTGGTGTGTGAACTTTGCTCTGTGGTTGATAGTGCCACTGTTAAGATAACGCAAGGTGCCTTTATAGCTCACAAGGCACAAGTGTCTGTCAGCAGTCAGCCTTAGCCACACAACTCAGGTATGAGCTGTATGCCAGGAAGTGAGGTGAACACTAGAACACCCAGAGATATGATCTGTCAGTGAATCACAGTGTGTAGATACTGGAGTCAAGTGTATATAGACTGTATTCATCAGCATCTGCACCCAGTATTGCATAATATATTATGCTTTATACACATTAGTTAATATATAATAAGAAAGTATGCAGTGCTAAATCCAAGAACGGAGGTTTGACCAAAGAGCTGGCCAATGTGCAATGTTGCCTTTTTTTCTATGTGTTTATATATCATAGCTATACAGATCTAACTTCCTCACAGCTCCACAAACCATTTCCTCTTGTCCTCTCATTATTTTTGCTCAACACTGTAAATGGTAGTGCCGCTCTTTCATTACTGAGCTATTGTCAACATATCTGTCGTGATGTTTTTGTGGAAGTCAGACGAACCATGACATGAACCATGGTTGATTTGCAAAAGTGAAAGCCCTGAATAAAACTAATAAGTGTGACCTGATTTCCTGTCATTTCTTCCGTTTGACTTGGTTCAATACGACTCGTTGTGGCTGGCTGATCCCTAATGTCTTGGTCCACGGATATGATTTCAGTAGAGAAGCAGTATTACACTTACAATGAGCTTTCATGCTCTGTTGTTTGGACTACACGCCTGGGTCTGATTTAGAAGATTCTAGGCTGTCCTATTTATGCTGAAGAAGATGCTTTGTTATCATTTATGTCTATTTTGATCCATTCTTCCTGGACAAATGGAAGCATCAAATCATTATAAAGTCTGTTGTCCTTTCAGCCCAATCATCTTTGAATGTGACCATACATTATCCTGTCAGCTCCTGTGTAACAGTTGGGTTGCGCAAGTGTGCAATAAAAATCTCAACACTATATTCTCTTTGCATACCATTATACAATTCAAAGAACTCTATTTGTTTCTGTCTCTCTAGTTTGTGAAGACGAATTTGCCCAATGTCTTATTATACATTTAATTTGTGTTTACAGTAGGATATATGAGGAAAATATGCGATAACGTTGTTGAATATCGTGGTAATGAAATTACTTAAAGTGAACTCCGTTCTGCATTTCTGCTGCGTTCAGTATTCTGCTAAAATACAACAAATTGCTTGTTGAATTTAAAACAAATGAAAGGAAATCATATCCAACATTATTTTATTGAACCCATTTAACATTGAATTGAATATAAAAGGCACAACTGAAAAATGAATGACAGTTACATTTTAAATTTTCTACTGCTATTTTCTTTCAGCTAAACAAAAAAAGTATATGTCATGATATGTTGCAACCCTTCGCAATGTGTTTTTTGCGCCAGTAGATATTGCGATGATGATAAAAAAAAAAAAGATATATTGTGCAGCCCCAGTTTACAGCCCAAATAGCTCGGGGGCATGTACCAGAGGTTTGAGCTGGTGGTACTGTGAGGACAGCTGTATCAGTCAACAATGAAGCTGCTTGTTTTCTGTGTGCTAAGATAGAAGCAGTGGGACTGTATGAATCAGATGCTGTGTGGCCTGCTAGCTTACTGCTTCTGGTATTGTTTCACTGCACTGGTGTCCATTCATCCCGAGCTGAACCCTCTCACTGTCTTCTACTGGCTGTAACTCACTTGAGGCAATAGTGGTTTCCCTGTGCAGCTCAGTTCATGAGGGCTTAAAGATGATTTGTTTTTCTATGCCGTGCATTGCTGTACCACATCAATTATAAGCTACCCATCAAACAGCTCTGTGAATGGAGATGCACTGCTTCATGTGTGATTGGTGTTTGAATTTTACAAGTAAATTTAAATTAGTGTGTGGAAACCCGAGTCTCGAGGGACTATTGGGACAAATATTTACAAATGATATTCTGGTTTGTCTGGGGTCACCTGAGAAACTGGACAGGGGTCACTTGAATGGGTTTGGCCAACTTGACATGGTGCTTCAAGTTCTTTTTAATGCAAATATAGTGTAAAAAAAAGAAAAGCTGAATGCCTGTCGGGTCTGTGTCAGGCTCGAATACTAGTCACAGAAATATGTGGCCTGAGCGGCCCTCTATTTGGTATTATAGTTAAATCTTTAATTCAGTATTGTATTCAGGTTCATGTGATTGTAGGCACAGTATCTTAAACTGTGCCTCAGGAATTACATTTTTGTACTAATTTGTTTTTGGCTTTAATTAGTTTAGCCTTGTTTTGCTACAATATCCTGTTATCTTTTTGTTCTTTGCACATTGATCCAGACATAGTCTCACTTTGCCAGACCTTCCTCCACAGCACTGCGAAGGAGGGTCTGGCTAGTCCACACAGCATTCCAGGATGCAAAATTACAAATCTCACTATGGTAACGCCAAGACCCGCCCTCCGAAGCAGCTCGATTGGTTGGGGTTAGGCATTTCACCTCAAGTGGTTAAGGTTAGGATAGCAGATTGGTCAGGGGATAGGACTTGAACTAATGGGGTCACGTTACCTTGGACGCCTGGCCAATAGTAGTGATTGAAGGGCGGGTCTTGGCGTTGCCATTGTGGGATTTGTAATTTCACTTCCTGGATGGGAGAAAAACGTGTTCTGGTTTATTGGCATTTCTTTAAACCAATCACAATTGTCTTGGACGGAGCCCTGGTGTCGCTGCTACATAGCCTCAGGAAGGAACTTGTTTTGGTGGAACATGTGTACGTTCTAAAGTAGTTTTAGTCGTGCAACAGAAAACTCAGATTAGACAGATAGTCTAGCTAGCTGTCTGGATTTACCCTGCAGAGATCTGAGGAGCAGTTAACCAGAGTCCTCAGAAATCCACCAGAGTTTAGAACGGCAACACAAAGGAAGCCCAAGGCCACGAATATCCGGCCTAAATGAGTGAAATCCGTCAGAATTTCTGTGGGCAACGAAGCAATCCTGGAAGAGGAACGTCAAGGATATAGACAAATCCAGACATGATACTTTGAGGAGGAAGTCTTGTCCTGACAGAGAATATCAATAGGCTTGGAGTGAAGCTGTCAATCTATTGATCTTCATCACTTCAACTTTGACTTGATGAAATAAGTGAGCATGGTGTATACTGTTGTCTTACAGTATGTGCTAACTGTGATTACTGCAAATTAACTAGTTTTTTCTTAAGATGTACACAGCAAATGACCAACAAACACAAATTCAACACGCTTCGTTTATACATAAACAACATGTTATTATATTGAGGAACGCAGAATTACGTCAGTTCGTTACGTAAGTGTATGTTCCTAGTGTTTACTCTGTGTCTGGATGGAGATGTCTCAGACTGGACGTGTTTGTTTGTGGAGGTGGTTATTTGTTCGCTCAGTTCATAATCACAGTGGGCGTGGGCTGCACTCAGCAGGAAACGACTAATACATGTGTGTGTTTGTGTAATATCCCTCAGCGGTTGCACACATACTGGCTCTTACAAACACCAGTATTTAGGATCACGTTTGAAGCACTCCAGTTTGCAAATGTTCCAGTAGGTGGACGTAAATGCTCAGAAATGTTTCACCCATCGACCAGCAGGTGGACCCACAGGCTCAGTGTGTGACGTGGACACATGCAGAGTCATGTACTCCTTTGCAACACAGCAACCATCCACATAGACTTTATTCTAGTATGATACTGTGCTGTTGCTCCCAAATCAATAAGAAAACAATTATTCATACATCAGTTGTGTTAGATTGTCTCTATAAAACCAAGAGGTCCTTCTATTTGAAAGCACATTATCATGAGCTTGCTTTTTTAATTGTTTCATTTTGACTCAATAATATATGATATTTAAAAAAAAAACACACGGACAGACTATTCCTGTGATTCAGTTAAGACGGACGGATATTTCTTAAAAATGGTTGAGTAAAAACAGAGTCTGATGACACATCCTTTATGTGTTTGTGTACGTGCACCTTTATGTGTCACACACCACCAAGGACGAGATTGTTCTCTCTTAGAATCTGCAATTTACTGTAAATCTATTTTTTATTTAACCTCCAAACTTATCAGCTGGGTTTGATACACTGAGTCAGGGCTAACGTGAAACACGGTCAGTGTTTTTACTGGACTGAATCCCAATATGATAAATCAATAGAAGCCTAAATATCTGCAGTGTTTCAGCCAGGACGCAGTGCCAGCCGGGGTTTCCTGCCTGCAGTGTGTCGTTTCCTCCTCCTGACTGGCATTGTTTAGCCTGTGAGGCTCTTCCCAGCAAACTACTGTACCTTACAAGCTCAGTCTGCGCTCCGAAAAGGAGAATTCAGACCTGCTGGACACCGAGGGGCCAAGAAAGAATTTGAGGAAGGAACTTTACAGAGAGGAAGATGTGGGGCAATTGTGTAACCTGGACGTTTTTTTTCCACCTTTGCGAAATTACGGACACCCATTCTGCAAGAGGACAAGAAGATGTGAAGGTGTTGGTGACTGGAGCGCTGTCATTCTACTCCTGGAGAGGATAGTAGGTCTCAGCATAGCTTCCTGTCTCCTCTGCCTCTTTGTTTGGAGGTAGGGAGAAGGGGAGAAAGTACTAAACAGAGGTGTATTAGGTTTTAGGCCACCACTTCCATAGGAAGTAAAATTTTAGTGCTTGTTGTTGATATTTTTCCTTGAACTCATCTGTTCATACACCTTACTTTCTCACTCTACCTGCTTTCTGTCCACGGGCTCGGACACGGCATGGACTGGCTGGCCGCTGGTTACTGGAGGTCCCATCTCAGACACGTTGCCTCGGGTAGGTGATCCTTACAGGCTGGACAACACAGTGAGGATGAACACTGCCATTGGTTGAATATATATATATATGTTAGGAGGAGATCTTGGGTTGGTATTTTCTTTTTCAAAATAAAAGACACCGAACTGACAATGAAACGACGGCGCAAGTACTGGTTTTGGAGGCGGAAAGGTAAAAACGCAAAGATGTGTCTGCTCTGCTGTTATGGTAAGATTTGGAAACTCCATATATGGCTTTACACTGAAATTGTTAAATGATTAATATTGTTCTTCATAAGTGAAGAAAAGGTTTTTTGTTCTGCCCAGCCTTTCACAAACATCTTCTGTGACGTATGTCTCATTACCATTAAACATTCCCTGAACTTGTTTAATCCCTGCTGCTCTGTTATCCTTGTTTGACTGGCATTTAGGTAATCTCTCTGTTCTACCAGCGAGCAGCGTCCATTTTCTAATGTTATCATCTGGCTGCTCTCCCACATAGACCATTTATTTTCCACTCTGATGATGCGTTGCTGTTCCCTCGGACCATAAGTGCTAGGGCTGCACAAAACAGGAGCTAATTATCTGAAATTATCTGCAGTACACTGTACGTCTGTAATTGTTTTTTTGATTAGGTTTTGTTAGCAGCCAGTGGTTTACCAATATGAATGTAGGGCTGGGCAATATATCAATATTATATCGATATCTATAAATGAGGCTAGATATATATTAAATTTTGGATATCGTTATATGATAGTGTTGTCTTTTCCTGGTGTTAAAGGCTACATTACAGACTGATCTCAATAAGTGGCGTATGTACGACACGCTAATTCGTATGCCATAATGGCAAGTAATCAAGACGCATACTCGCTTTTTAGCGTGTTTATCAACGCAGTTTGGCCTCCATTGACTTAACATTACCTTGCAATTGCATGTGAATTTACGCCATAGCGAGAAGTATGAAAGGGCGAAAATCCACGAAGGGAGGTTGGTTGTGGGGGGGGGGGGGGGGGGGGGGGGGTGGATGGGTCAAACAATACAGGACTTTCACCCAGGAGAGCAGGGATCGTGTCCCGCGTGTCACCTTTCCTAAACTCAACCGGTTCTTCTTTTCCTAAACCCAACCCGTCCGCTGAACACGGCGCTCAAAATGCGTACAGATAACACGCCACTTGTGCGTGTATCTTTACGCGAAGTCATGATGTGACGTTGCAGACTGCCGTCCGCTGTATACAGCGTAGACATGCACGCGGATAGCTCAAAATGTGTACAGATAACACGCCACTTGGCATAAGAAAGTGGCGTGTATGTTTATGCGAAGTCATGATGTGACGTTGTACATTACAGTAAAGTGATGTCATTTTCTGAACTTACCAGACTGCTTTAGCTGTTTTATTTGCCCACTTTTTTTGTTTACCCACTTAGTCATTATATCCACATTACTGATGACAAAATGTCATTGTGTGAATATATACTATAGTCAACTCTACAATATTGATGCAATATTGATGTATTTGGTCAAAGTTATTGTGATATTTTATTTTCTCCATATTGCCCAGCTCTATGTGAATGTTATGTAGCACCAATGTGTTAATGTAGCACCAGTGTTTGTTAAATCAGTATTACTGGTCAGACACAGTGTACATCCTTGGAGTGAGCATGTTGATTCACTGAGTCGCAGCATTGGTCTCCATGTGGACTGGCCTGCTGTGTGAGGGAGCATTTAAATCCACCAGGCTGGGAAAAAAAGACAGTTTTGTTCTCAGAGGCCTGGGAACCGTTTCCTCCTTTTAAGACCCTCTTCTAACCACTCTGGCCTTTTGGCAACATCCCTGATGACCCCATGACTTAACTGCGTTTGTGTTTAAAGACAGCATAGTAGGGCGATGAAAATGTGAGTATGTGTGTGTTGTAACATTACAACTCAACTGTGTACCTTTTTTACGGTGGTGTGTATTGTTGGTGATCTGGGGCGAGTCACCCTTATTTATTAGCACAAGAGAGGAAACACTGTGAGGCATTGGGCTTTCATTCTCATTGGCAGGAAGGAAAAGGCTGGGAACACCAGCAGGCTGGGTCCTTTCACCACGCTCATTGTTTCAACGTGGGAGAGGGTGTCACAAGGTTTAGTAACGCCACTTCTGAGTATCAGCGCATATACACTCATATGTTTGGATTGGCTTTTTGTCTATTTTTATATAAGCCTTCAAAGGGTATTTCTAACAGTTCTGAGAAAAGGTTGAGAGTATATGGTGGTCTTGCACATAATGACTGAATTTTTTGCAGTGAACTTTTCCTTAAAGATGGCTTACGGTCAGAAATGGGGGGTCACAAATTCCTTTAGCAGTAATAAGGCAAGGCAAGGCAGCTTTATTTGTAGAGCACTTTTCAGCAACAGGGCAATTCAAAGTGCTTTACATGAAGACAATCAAAATACAAGAATAAAAGTTACAGTGCAGTATAAGAAATTAAACATTAAAGAGCAGTTAAAAACAGTTACAAATATAAAAGCAGATAAAATAAGCAACGAAAGTATAAGAAATGGATAGTCATTTAACCAAAAGCAACATCAAAAAGAAAGGTCTTCAGCCTTGATTTAAAAGAACTGAGAGTTGCAGCGGACCTGCAATTCTCTGGAAGTTGGTTCCAGATATGTGGAGCATAGAAACTAAATGCTGCTTCTCCCTGTTTAGTTCTGACTCTGGGGACAGAAAGCAGACCTGTCCCAGACCACCTGAGAGGTCTGGGGGGTACGTAGTTTACTAGCAGGTCAGAAATGTATTTTGGACCTAAACCGTTTAATGATTTATAAACTAGCAGAATGATTTTGAAATCAACTCTCTGAGGCACAGGAACCCAGTGTAAAGACTTCAGAACTGGAGTGATGTGATCCACTTTCTTGGTCTTAGTGAGGACTCGAGCAGCAGCGTTCTGAATCAGCTGCAGCTGTCTGATTGATTTTTTTTAGGGAGACCTGTAAAGACACCGTTACAGTAGTTCAGTCTACTGACGATAAAAGCATGGACAAGTCCTGCTGAGACATAAGTCCCTTTACCCTTGATATATTCTTAAGGTGGTAATAGGATGACTTTGTAATTGTCTTAATGTGGCTGTTGAAATTCAGGTCTGAGTCCATAATTACACCAAGATTTCTGGCTTTGTCTGTTGTTTTTAACATTGTCGTTTGAAGCTGAGCGCTGACTTGTAATCGTTCCTCTTTTGCTCCAAAAACAACCACCTCAGTTTTTTCTTCATTTAATTTAAGAAAGTTCTGGCACATCCAGTCATTAATTTGTTCAATGCACTTAGTCAGTGTTTGTATAGGACTATAGTCTCCTGGCGATAAGGTTATGTAAATTTGTGTGTCGTCCGCATAACTGTGGTAACATATTTTGTTGTTTTCCATAATCTGAGCCAGTGGAAGCATATAGATGTTAAACAGAAGAGGCCCCAGAACGGAGCCTTGGGGAACTCCGCACGTCATATTTGTATGCTCAGATGTATAATTACCTATAGATACAAAGTAGTCCCTATTCTTTAAATAGGATTTAAACCAGTTTAGGACTGAGCCAGAAAGGCCAACCCAGTTTTCTAATCGGTGTAGTAATATGTCATGGTCGACCGTGTCAAATGCAGCACTGAGATCAAGTAATACTAAGACTGTAGTTTTGCCACTATCTGTGTTTAAGTGGATATCATTAAATACTTTAACAAGAGCTGTCTCAGTGCTGTGGTGTGGTCGAAAACCCGACTGGAAGGCATCAAAACCATTGTTTAGTGATAAGAAAAGGTTGAGTTGTTGAAAAAACGCTTTTTCAATGATTTTACTTAAGAATGGAAGGTTAGATATCGGCCTATAGTTGCTCAGTAGTGCCGTGTCTAGGTTGTTCTTTTTTAAAAGTGGCTTGATGACTGCAGTTTTCAGGGCCTTTGGGAAGATACCTGAGAGTAGAGACGTGTTTACAATCTGTAAAAGATCAGAAGACATACAATTTGAAACATTTTTGAAAAGGCCTGTTGGTAGAATATCAAGGCAACAGGAGGAGGTTTTCAGATGTTGTATAATGTCCTCCAGGTTTTTATGGTTGATCATATGAAATTGTGTGATATTGGAATTTGTTTTGCCTGGACAGTGTGGCAACACATATCCCTTACTTGATATGGAGCCACTGACAGTTAGTCTAATTTTCAGAATTTTGTCTTCAAAAAAGGAGGCAAAATCATTGCAGGCCTTGGTAGATAAAAGTTCAGATGCTACTGGTACTGGAGGGTTTGTTAACCTATCAACAGTAGCAAACAGAGCACGTGAATTATTATTGTTTCTGGCGATAATGTCAGAGAAGAAGGACCACCTAGCATTCCTCAGTTCCAAATTATAAATGTGAAGTCTTTCTTTGTAGGTGTTATAGTGGACCTGGAGATTATAAGCCATAGTAATAAGAGGTAATAAGGTAGTACATTGCTGGGATAAAACCTGACATCACATGCCGGATGTCTCTTGTTATCTCCGCTATCAAGGCTTTGCGTTGCCCAGGACGGACTGTGATTGGTTTAAAGAAATACTAACAAGTCAGACACATTTTTTCCCCTCTCCCAGAATACAGTAGATACGTGGTGTAGCTAGACTAGACTCCAGCGCTGACACAGGACCATGACGATAGTAATAGGGTGATATTGAAAAAATGGAGTATCACAAAATTAGGAGTTATACAAGCAAGTCAATACAAGCTTAGCGCAGATATATTGGTATGTTAAAACGTATACTATATGACGGACAATAAATAACAAAAGCTCCCAGTGCAGACATACCACAAATATGACTAAGGTAGTGTTGAAACAGTGTCTCCATTACATAGTTTGTCCACCAGAGAGTGCTGACAAGTTAGCCTTATCAAATTCATACTGTATATAAAAAAACATATTTAGAATATTCTATATGTGTTGCCCCGCTAGCTGCAGAGCCTTAAGATGGCCGTGTCAGTCCCTCTACCTGTCGATCAATATAGCCGAGAAAAGTATCTCAGTACTGTTTCAAATGTTGTACTAACCTTCATAGTCTCCAGAAGATGATACCTAATGCTTTTGTTGTCACTGCTACCATGTAAAATCTTCTCCTTGACCTCCATGACGACATATTTTGAAACAAAAATGGCCAGATTTGTTTTGGATATTCATACTCCCCACAAAATAAATTTTTTGATTTTTATATTTTCAAAAGGGCATAAACGACATGCACGCTTCCCAGAGCATAAACCCTTTCCATTTTGGACAATTCATCAGCATTCCTCTTGCAATTTATTCATGCCAAAATGAACACAAACTTTGAACATAAAATGTTTCATTCATGCACCAAACCATTTTAAAATCTGCTCTAGCACTACTCTTAGGACATGGTTTTTATTTTTAGCCACATCTCCAGTAAGACTGTACAGGTTTGTTCCTTCCACAATTTTGTGTTGTATTGTGAGCACTATAGTCTTTAGAGGCTTGACTGGTTGTTCTTAGCATGGTTACTTATTCATTTCACCTGTGACTTCCTTGTGTGTGTATGCCCAAAGCGCTAAAGGAGCTCAAGTTTCATATTTACAGAGCTTCAACAACAGTGTGTTCTACCAGATATGACTGGTGTGTGGATACCTGAGTCTGGAGGCAAAACTAGAAAGTCAGGTCGTCAGGTGAAGTTGATGATGATGAGCAAAATTTAGTACCCTTGTTTGTTTCCACTTGACGAGTCTCGCTGTGTCGTTGTCAGCCTCTTCCACAGTACAGTAGGTGCCTCCAGAAAAAAGTCTTTTTTTCTGTTTTCCATCACGTATTCCTCTGTTGCTGTTTCGCTTCTTTTTTTTCTTCAAGCTTCTCTCTCTCTCTCTCTCTCTCTCTCTCTCTCTCTCTCTCTCTCTCTCTCTCTCTCTCCTTGCTGAAATGAAATTTAAGCCTCCCACGTTGCCTGTTATCAACAGAGCAGAACACCCGATCAGCCCGGTCTGATGAAATGTGATTGCCCTGTTAGAGGGTGTAATGATGTGAAGGGAAACATAGTAAATTCTGTTAGCCTGGACTTAATTCGTAAAAACTAGAAAGGTGAGTACATGCAGGAGGTGGTGATCTAAGATCATACTGTGAATTCACACAGCGCTATTTTAGCAGTGCACTTTGACCAATAAAGGTGGATTATTACTGTAATAGATGATCATTGTCATAGTCTATATGATTGCAATGGCACTTGACTTGATAAACTGGCCTCTTATAAGGTCAGCAAAAACAGTATTGTAAAACAACGTACATTTCATCTTGCTACAATCCTTTGTGTGTGTATAATGGTGCACTCATGCTCACCGGTGCTCATACACACATACTGTCACTGATGCACGCCCATACACGGAAATAATGAAGTACTTGTCGCTCTCAGTGATGGCTCTCAACTCTTATAGTTAATTCAGGGTGGATTATAGTGGGATTTATTCTGTGTGTTTACTGCGAGGAAAGATGAGGAAGATAAGGCTGATAATGAAAGCAACCAAGCGTCTTCTGTGCTGAGATGGTGAACCAATTGTTTAATCAATTTGGTGTCTTGATATTTGGTGTCTAGCGTTAATATTATTCTCGCAACGCAGCTCAGGACCGACTGCACAGTCAGCATTGATTTTGGCAGACTGACAGCAGGTATGTTTTGTGTGTGTGTGTGTGTGTGTGTGTGTGTGTGTGTGTGTGTGTGTGTGTGTGTGTGTGTGTTTGTTTCTGCTGTTTGGGAACCAATCCAAGGTTGGTTGTTCCAGTGATGCGGGGGCAGATGCAGAGACCCGTTGCCTGCTCTGCCCTTCATGACAGATGTGCCCCTGCTGCTGACGAGAGATTTAGCCTCTGTACCTTGTTTGCTGTCTATTTGTAGCTTTTGTTCTTATGTGTGTGTATCTATGAACACGTGTGTGTCGGCAGACAATACCCATCATTCATCATTGACCTTCATAATGTGTGTGTGGTTCACCGGGAGGTGGGGGGAGTCAATGAAAACAGCAAGGGCTGAAATGCAGTGTGTGCATGCCAAGTGTGTGTGTGTGTGTGTGTGTGTGTGTGTGTGTGTGTGTGTGTGTGTGTGTGTGTGTGTGTGTTTGTCTCTGCTGTTTGTCTCTGCATTTTAAGTGACATGGGCTTAATTAATGATGTGTGTGTGGGAGGCCCGCAGTTCTTCGCTTATAGAGATGTGGTGGGTAATAGCCCGGAGCCATGCTGCTCTCCTCCCCTCTCCTCTCTTCTCAGGCCAAAGAGAGGAGACAGAGATGGATGGTGGAAGGAGAGATGGTAGGTAGAGTGGTAGGTGGATGTGGTAGTAGAGAGGTGGGGGAGTTAGTGAGGGAAGAGGGAAGTGCCAGCTGCAGTGGTAAGAAGGTAGAGAAATGTGTGAGGTGGGCAGCGTGTGTGTCTGTAATGCGTGGGAGAACGTAGTGAGGCATAAGGAAGGACAGAAGAAAATATATGCACATAGATTATGTTGTTCACGCTTTAAAATGTCACAAAAAATGAAAAGGACCATTTGCAATGCACCGACATGACATTTAAAAGCCGACTGAATCAATCAAATTGGAATCCTTTAAACTCAAAATGAGCTGAAAAGTTGAAATGCTTTGACAGGTTGAATATTGAAACAATT
The DNA here is from genome assembly GCA_023631565.1 of Gymnocephalus cernua. NCBI lineage: Eukaryota > Metazoa > Chordata > Actinopteri > Perciformes > Percidae > Gymnocephalus > Gymnocephalus cernua. Next base: position 5,064,392 of record CM042431.1, read on the forward strand.
TGATGCACACTCCATTCTGCAGATCCATACAGACACACTGAGCTGCTCTTGACCTGGAAAAGTAATTATTTGGATTTAAAGGTGCGCTAATCAATGTTTGTATACTAACAATACATCACATTATTTTGTGTAATGTCAAAATGGTTGCTCGTAATGTTGAACCCATCACCCGACCCTGCAGTCGCCCTCAGCTCTGTGGAGCTTTTTAGCATCTTTCAGCTTGTTGTTTGGTTTCTGGCCTGTAACCAGATATTTCTTCTCAGGAGTTGAAATAGAGCAAGTTAAAAGCAGAGTAAATATTGGATTTATGTTCATCAGGTGCCTCCAAATTCATGCTAAATGTTGCTCAAGTGTCTTTGCTAGTTTAAGACCGACCCAGTTGTCAATTTCCCGTCCAGCGCCCACGTCGTTTAAATAGCAAATGCACCTGCACCCAACTGTGCACCCATGGGCGTGCTGGTCTTACAGGGAGGTGTGTTCAGGTGCATTCTGGGAGCATTGCTATCTTGAGGCAGTGGGAAGTGATCGCACCATTGACCAACAGAAACCTGGTCTAAAGTCAATAACGCAGCATTTCATTGTTATTTTAACAGCAAATTAGTAAAATGCTCCTCGGCTCGTGGCGGTAAGACACTATGCTACACTACACAGGGAAGCTCAGCAGCACACATGCAAAAGATTACAAATAAAAATCAAAACACCTATGATTAATGAAGACACAAAGTGCAACTCTTTTGAACCATACGCCCGGCGCACAGACCCTTTTTTGTCACCATGGAAACAATACAATAGGTCTTCCTGCAGATAATAATCAATGAATGTGTTGGCTCATTAGAGGTATAATTTCCTAACATAACATTAAATGTGTTATTCAATGTTCACCACACCTCAGATGCCGGACATTCTTCTGAAAGTCATTTCCTGGCAGTGTTGTAATATAACGAAGTACAAATACTTCGCAACTGTACTTGAGTAGAATCTTTATGTATTTACTTCGTTATTTATATTTCCCGAAACTTTTACTATTACTCCACTACATTTCCTAAATAAAATGTATACTTTTACGCCACTATATTTCCCCTAAACATCTTAGATACTCGCTACTACAAAATAAAATCTGAAGAAATTTGTTACACTGGAAGAAAGCAGGTTTGGCGAGTCATTGCTCCTAAATTGCCAAGATACTGCACGCTCCATTCCAGTTGGTGACCTAATGCCTGTTTGTTGCCAAGCGCCAAAAAAAACTCCCTAGGCCAAAACTAAAGAAGAAGAGGAGGAGGAAGCATAATGACTGACAGTGTCATAGAAGCACCTGGTGCAGGCTCTGCTGCCATGGTAACAGACGATGACCACCCCGACGACAGTGGTGATGAAGATAACGTTACACACCTTTGGCCATAAAGTTCATTATCAAAGTTTTTTTTTTTACTTTTACTTCTAATACTTAAAGTGCCCATATTATGAAAAAAACAGTTTTCTGGGATTTAGGGTGTTATTTTGTGTCTCTGGTGCTTCCACACGCATACAAACTTGGAAAAAAACATCCATGCTGTTTTGAGTGAGATACGGTTTCTGAATGATTCCTGCCTTCAGTCTTTGGGTGAGCTGTTCAAAATCGGCACGGCTTTTTACGTAACTAGCCAAAACTACGGGCTAACTGTAGCATGCTAGCGCTAGCATGCTAGCTCGTTCTCAATGGCAAAACACTGCTACAACACACACTAGTTCACCATAATCTACAAAAGAACTACTTACATGTCCCTAGTCTGCAGGTATTCCACGCAAAGTTGGAAGTGCGCCCTCATTTAGAAGAAGTCTCCTTTAGCTAATCCTGCCTTGTAACTGACTGAAGTTAGAGAAACAAACGGCTATCTGGTGTGAGCCTCACAGCTACTGCGCACGTGCGACTCACTACATAGATGGTAAAGAAGTACGATGTCTCACTCTGTTGTTTAAACAGAGAGCTGAACACAGGCGGAAAAGAAGGTGAAAAGAGGAGCTGCAGCAATGTGCAGTACAACAAAAATATAGTGTTTTTTGAAAATTAAACCATGTAAACCTATTCTGGTACGAACTCTAAATACAATTATGAACCTGAAAATTAGCATAATATGGGCGCTTTAAGTACATTTAATATCAGAAAATTACTTTTGATACTTAAGTGCAGTAAATATCAGATACTTTAAGACTTTTACTCAAGTAATATTCTAAAAGGAGACTTTGATTTCTACCAAAGTCATTTTCTGGTACGATACTTGTACTTTTACTCAAGTATTGCTTTCAAGTACTTTATACAAGACTGTTTCCTGGTAAAATAGTGCTCAGCTCTTTACACTGGCAAGAAAGCAAGAAGATATTCTGTCATTTAATAACAGTTCTGTGCATATCATCACATTATTTTTCAGATAACAGCAACATATTTTCTTCCTAATTATTATGCCATAATGTCATTGCTGAGCTATGTGCTGTCACATTCACGCTCAGCTACCACTGTGCAACAGTCTCACTAATGTACAGATCCTGCAACTTTTTAACAGAATTAGCACCACTTAGTCTGAAAGCTGTCAGGGACAGTGCATTAGGATAAATGTGCACACTGAGTTCATTAGATGGTTTCTTTTAATGTCCTCATTTGTCACTTTTGGTTAGGACAATAACTGCAGTGCTTAATTAGGCCCAGAATCACTGCAAACAACATCACAGTATTAGATTCATGGATTTACTCCAGTTTTTAAATGTGTGTTTGTCTAACTTCTTGAACCCTCGAATATCCTCTTAAACTTTCCTTTATGGAGTTAAAGTCAGCAAAGTAGAGCTGTGCACCACATTTACAGTTCGGTTTGGTCTGTTTTGCATATAGCGGAGAATTTCTTTTTATGTTAATTTATTTTTAAAAGCATAAACAATGGATCTACAAAATTCTGCAATAATCCCTGCTTTCAGTAAGTAAGTAGGTTGCTCAAACTTTATTACAAAACGATGTGCACTCAAAGGAACATAATAGCGGGGCTCAAGCTTTTTGTTCTCTATGACGATGATTACATACTCACAGTTGGTTGTTGTTTTGGTCCAGTCTGAGGCCACATGAAGGACTTGCACCCCAGTGTGTTTTGGCCTACCTCTACTAATAGAGACCCTTGGGTGATGCTGTTGAAAATGACATAGTGTGTGTGTGATGTATATATCTCCAGAGACATTGCATTACCTGACTTGTTGATACTGAAAGTGTTGATACACAGTTTTCATCTGATCCAGTACCCTTTATCCAATTTGCATCCTACTGGCAAACCATATAATCTCATATGACATAATATGATCCCAAACATGGCATGGTTGGAGACTTTTTCATTTTTGTCCTCTGTTCTTTGATAAATCTGTGTACCATTAACAGTGTTGGACAGCAACGCATTACAGTTATGTGATTACTTTTGTCAGTAAAGCGTAGTGTAAGGGAATACAATTAGAATTCATTAACTACATATTAACTCCAGGAAACTCACAGTTATTTGGAGTTCCGGGACAGATTGCTGCTAGACACGTTAGCTTGGTGTTGGGGCTGGCAGTGAGGAAAAGGAAAAATGTGCCTCTCGGTTATGGCAATTCAATCTGTCACACAGAAGAAGAAAAAGGTAAACAACGGCAGAACTGGCAGCAGCATTGACATCAATGTTTCGATTCGATAACCTACTTGGTCAGATCAAGCCTTTCATTCACCATAAAAGAACTCATCTTAACCCAGTAAGTTAAGTAAGTAAGTAAGAGAAACTTGCAGTCACTCTGAGAGTCCTGGCATCCGATTGTCCTCGAACTTGTCCATGCTTCCTGTTTCCGCTTTGTCGCGCACCGCTGAAAAAAATAGAGTGGTTTAAATCCTGGGGCACCAGCAAGATCTACATCATTTTGACGTCACATTGTCATGCGACAGGTCGGGAACGGCGACTGTTAAGAGGCCTTAACACAGCCCCGGACCACTTCGTCAACGCCGACACTGTGCGACACTGTTCTTCTTGATCTGTAAGTTTATACCTCAGATAACAACCATACTGTATGTTGAGCCTTCAGACATCTATCGCTAGCTTAGGTCAGGGTTCTTCAACGTTTTTTAAGCCAAGGACCCCTTAACTGAGAGTGAGACGGAGCAGGGACCCCCTACTACTAATATTGTATAAAATGAAGTTGCATATTAAACCAGGCCTACAATAACGTGTGGGCGGCCTAAAGCCTTTACACATACCTTTTTAGTGCATAGAATACTAAGCTATTAATATTTGTTGGCATGTTTCTATCAATTATGTTATAATGTTAAAAATACATGTGGCAGATTGAATACTTAGGGTGATCTGGATCTGACTACCTTACCTATAGGCCAGTAAGCCTATCATCAGTGTTTGCTTTTTTCACAAATAGGCTGATTTATATTTGCTAATAATATGTTGGATTCATGTTAAGAGATTTTCATTTATGAAAAAACTTTCAAAAAATTAACAAGAATTTGGTGGCCCCCCTGCAGTAACTCTGAGGACCACCAAGGGGCCCCGGACGCCCTGTTGAAGATCTCTGGCTTAGGTTGTCAGCAAGCTACTAACTAGGGATGGGCATTCGATTAAATTTTCTTTGTCGATCGTCGGGAGAATTAATGATCAATTATCGATTAATCATTAATATTTTTATATTAAAATTCATTATTTATTTAACTTTTTATAAATTAAAAACACAATGAAAATACAAAAATACAGCATGTTTTTACCTCGATGAGATCTTAATTACAAGAAGAACAACGTGTGACAGTTAAACTGGAGGTTTGGCTAAACTTGAAGATATATGCGCTGCAGTGTTTAATTTAGCAGCGGCTGCGAGCCGGCGTTGTTAAACAGAGACCCTCGTTTGTTCCAAAATAATAAATAAAAATGATATAGTGTCAAAAATAACTTAACCATAACTTAACCAAAAACATAATACTACTTAGATCTGACAGGTTTTGTCAAAATGTAACTCAAAACTATCCAAGGCACGGACAAAGTAATACAAAATAACCAGTTACTCACATAGAACTTCTGCACCAGTCTACTTGTTTTTGTTGAGAAAAATAAGCAGGTTGACATGATACTGGGGTCCGAGGTTCCCTTAATACATCCATGGGTCAGACGCGACCGCTACCTGGTGATAATCCTGGCGGGGGTAAGTACATTGGCACGACACCGGCACGGGATGCAGGTAGCTACCTCCGCGCTAACTTGGCCAGCCCGGCCCAGGGAACTTCATTCCGTTCTTCGTTTCGTGGTGAGTTTCTACCAGTCCGGTGATGGTACGTCGTGACGGAATGTGAAATGTTGGTTCCAATATCAATCTCAATGAACGTGCAGATCCCTCCGGTAATTTTCCTCTGCTCGTTGTGCATCGCAGCTCCTCCGTGCTAACGGCGAGTTGATGCTAGGTTGAGACTGAGAGCAGGACGCACCGCCACCGACGTTAACCAGGGTCGGATGCACTTTGTTTAAGTGGTACATCATTTGAGTCGTGGACGTGTTGTACTTCTACACGGCGTCGCAGTGTTTGCAGTGAACTAAGTCGTTTTTTAAATCAAAATGGTCCCACGCCACACTTCGCCGTGACCTCTTCATGTTTACTTTGAATCAAAACGTAACTCGCAGCTAACTGAGCAGCCTATGGCGCCCCCGGGTGGTAAAATGTTTAATTGCTGCTGATACACTGGAAATCATTTCATTGCTGCAATCACACTACACAACGCAACCTGCATTAGTTTAATCGATGACAAATTAACGTGATCGACGAAATTCTTAATGATCAATCGTCGATCGTCAATTAATCATGCCCATCCCTACTACTAACTTTACCCAGGGTAAATGTAATGGCTCAGCAGTAGGATGTAGATAAACACAAAATGCCAACAAAGGTCCTACTGTAATAAACTAATTTAATTGATGATTGCATTGCCACTGTGCATACCTAATTGTCAATTACAAAATGCATATTCAAATTAAATGACAAAATGAATTTCCATTTGAATAATGAGGACAAAATACGTTTTCTTCACACAGAACATTGATCAGGAATCAATAAGAGAAGAATCAGTCTGATAAGCAAAATCGCATTGGTATAAATACAATCTTATCAATTTCCATCCCTACTGTGCATGGCTGCAGGCTGTCTGACCTTGTCTGAGAGCGCAGTACTGGCCTGTCTGTGGTAATGGCTCTGCAGTAAATGGCCAGAAGGAAACTGAGCATACAGTTATTTCTGTAGCCTGCTGATTTCCTGCATGCGGTTCTCACACACACACTCACACACGTTCATAGTCCGCAGAGACATGCACCACACACACATACCGCTGCTGACGGTGACGTCTGGACATAGTTATTGACTCTCTCGGCCTTCCGGTCACTAATTACTGTGTTGTGTAATGAGGCCTGCACAGACTCACAGTGTATATCAAGGTGCACGTGAGACTAAGAGTGTGTACTCACGCGCATGTATGTCGGTTGTGAGCAGGTCGTTTCATGTAACTGCTGAAAGGATTTTATTTTAATGGGCATCCATGTCCGGTTATAAAGGGTTAACAATAAAGGGTGTGTTAGATCCTTATACAGAGAATCACCAGCCCCATGCTGAATTTCCAGCTTTGGTAAAACATTATTTAACAGGGAAGTGAGATGAAAAAGTAGAGAGAATGAGATCAGTAAGGAGGAGCTGGTTAAAAAAATGGAGGATTAATGTTAAAAGAGAAAAAGAAATATGTAAAAAAATAGATGCAATGACAGAGAGGAGACTAGAAAGGAGGTCAGGACTGTGACGGCTGCCAGTCTGAATTAAAAAAAAAGATGGACAGAGTGAAGCTCCTTGACATAAAGATCTTTTCAGGCGAGTGCCTTAGGTGTGACTGTGGACTGTTTGTGTATTTGTGTGTGCATCGTATTCAACCAAAAGCATGTTTCTTCACACAACTTGTGAAAGCAAGACTTCTCTCAACGTGCCACTGTAACACTTATCGGTGCCTGTAGGTTATTTTCACAGACATGTTTGACAATATGAGAACAACTGAGTGCTCTTTCTCACCATGTCAACATTTTAGCCACTCCAACCAACCACTGCTCTGTAGTCTGCTGTATTCTGCTGAGAAGCACAGTTGTGTGTGACAATGGAGGAAGACTATGCAAATAGCAATACATCTACTGCATCTATTATATACTATATATATATCTATAAGACCCAATATGATTTTTAGGTACAATTCATTTTTGTATTTTTGCACCTCAGCTGGAGGCCTAAGTGGTTCTCTATGGGTTGGTAATGTTATCAGACTACTTGGACTTATGAAATCAGCTTAAAACCCCAAATATGAAGAAGAAAAACATGCAATGTCATCAAGCTAAAACAAAAATAACTACTTCCTGAAATGAAGACATTTTTAAGTCTTTCACAGGAGCTGTACATTTTAGACTTGAACTTGACTCTGACTTAGGGCTTGAAGCTTGAACTGGACTTGACTTACTGTAGACCTGACTCTAGACTAGTACGCAAAAATATGCACGTGTTTTCAAGTTTTCAGCCGGTAAAGTCCTGATGAGACTAAGATAAGTGAGGGGATCACAAAAGTTATTATCGTTCATCCCGAGGGGAACATGAATGTCTGCATCAACAGTTGACATAAGACATTTTACTCAAAATAAAAAGGGCCAAAAGTCAGGGGATTCCCAAATTCTCTAGGGTTTATTGAATAGTTGTTGACAAAGTTTAGTCTGGGACAAAGTGGTGAACCAACCAACAGACTGACATTGCCATCCACAGAGCCATGCATGCTAAAAAATAAATAGGCTACATGGTTTTCAGTGACTTGCAGTTGACCTATGAAGACTGTTAGCTTGGACTTGAGACTTGCTTTGATAAGACTTTGACTTGACACTGACTTGTCTCGATTAGAGATGTGCGCTAGTTGATTAAACGTTGCTATACCATTGTCTGTCGGCACCAGCAATACTAGTCAGTTAAACTTATTATTAAGATTAAGATTATTATTATTACGAGACCATCCCCAGTGATCCCCCTTGTCCTCTGACCGGTCTTCAGCCCCTTTCTTACACCCCGCCTGCCACCACCTCCTCTTTCTGAAATGGATTCAGCAGTCAGTCTGGTTCTTTCCTATTCCACTGAATTGGCCAACAGTACACTTAAACTAGCTTACTAGCTAAACTTAGCGGCCTATGAACAAACTGGCTAACGCCAGCTAGCTCAATGAATCAAACTTGCACGCTAAGATAGGCTACTAGTGGTACAAGCAATGCCCCTTAAACCACAGTCCACGTGGGAGTTTCATGAAATATTAACCATACAGCACCACACACTGGGTTTGTAAGGCAATATTTGAATATTTGGTTCTTTTTGTAAATATTTCTCCATGTGACTCCTCTCAGTGTGTAACTGCTGTTTGGTTGTCATGGGAAAAGAGTGGGTGGCCTTGATTTGCACTTCTCCCACTACCTCCAACCTGCTCTGTGCTGCTCAGTGTGATCCCAGGAAGAAAGGAGTTCAAAGCACATTACACAAGCCACTGAGAGTTAGGAAGATGACAAATGATAACTGAGATTCTATAAACCTTTACTTCAGGATTTTACTTTATAACACACACACACATCAATTCTTCATCATCTCTCTCTCCAGATGCCTTGCCTTTCTTGTGTCATCCCTCCCCTCTCTAAATGTTCTGTGTCACGCTCAGCACCTATATCTGCCATATAGCCACCAGCAGCAGCAGGGACAGCTGATGAGTACGCCCATTGGTTTCTTCCCCTCTCACTGGCCCTCCCCTCGCCCAACACAATGGGACTGATTGTCACACTCACACACAGAGGGGGCTTTACTCTGGGGCTGAGTGTCGCTCCCCCGCCATATGCCCATCTCCGCTGGAATGTGATTATCTTCACTCGCTATAGAGAGGAATGAGGAAAGGGTAAAAGAAGAAGGAAAGCATCTGGTAAGGCAAGGCGGGAGATTGAGATAAAGGGCGAGATAGTCTGTCACTGTGCATGCAAGCCTGTGTGTGTGTGAGAAAGAGAGAGAGAGAGAGAGAGAGAGAGAGAGAGAGAGAAGGAAGGGAGGATGCGACCAATGCAGCGAGGCAGCAGTTTACCACGAGCCTGAACCTGCCAGTGCGAGGAGCGACAGAGTGCAGAGAGAGAGGGGGAGAGGGGAGGGAGAGGTCTTTTCACTTCAGTCTAGCAGTGTATTTTAATTCCTTCACTAGACTCCACCTCACCGGACACAACCTCCTCTCAGGTTAGTGCCTCTCTCATTTTAGACCGGTTTACCAATCAGCACCGGAGTGCCGTATCCATCGAGTGCACAGTGCAGCCATGGGGCGTTGGGTTAACAGAGCTGATAGACAAAATGTGGGTGGTTCATGACCACAGAGACACTGAAACGCAGCCACACGTCGCCTGCTGAGGCTGATGGTTAACAAAGAGGGGAGCACTCACCACAGGATGTTCCTCTGAACCGGTGCTGTAGTTAAGCGTGGCAGCGGTGTGTGTGTGTGTGTGTGTGTGTGTGTGTGTGTGTGTGTGTGTGTGTGTGTGTGTGTGTGTATGTGTGTGTGTGTGTGTGTGTAATATAAAGCAGTGGGTACTCTAAGCAGTGGGAGCTGTATTGGCTGGAGGGGACTATTCATTTTCTTTAAGGCGTTGTTTACTGAGCCTCTCAGCTGCAGGCTGTCTAATGATATGCACTACACATCTGTAACTCACACACACAGATCACAAACACACAGCACACATGCTTGTGCACGGAGAGGCTACTGTTGCTGTTTTCAGTTATCTCTGTTTGCCATGATTGGCGTAATCGGCCTCAGCTGTCCACAGTGAGCTGTGGGAAAATATGCAAGAGCGTGTGTGTGTATGTGTGGATGCTTGTATGTGTGTGTGTGTGTGTGTGTGTGTGTGTGTGTGTGTGTGTGTGTGTGTGTGTGTGTGTTCATGTGTGTGTGTACATTGTGGCTTGCTGTTATTGAACTGTCTGCAAACAAAACTATGATTTAAAGTCACCTTGTCATTACAGCTGTAATGCAATCTCTTGATGATAGATGTAATCTTAACTGCGTGTAGTTGCTGCACTCTATCTTGGCTCCTAACATCAACAAAGGAAAATGGCTTTCTAAATAGTATTTATAAAAAATAATAAAATGTTGCAATATTGAGCTTTTTATTATTGGACAAATAAATGAGAAAATATGCCTCATGCTTTTTTCTCTTGAGACTCAATCTCCCCGCTGCGTGCACTCACTGGAACTCATTTGGCTTGCTATCTCTGCAGTTGAAACCATTAACTTTGTCTGCAGCAATATATTTTCTGTAGTGCTTCCTCCACTCTCTGTGCTTGACTTCCCATACAGGCAGGCAATGGCAGGGCTTATACCAGATCCTGCTGTTTGCGCTGCGAAGGAGGCAACCATTCAACGGTCCTTTTACTAACAAGGCTCCTCGCTGAGCCTGTGTGGGATCCCACTGAGGGGGTTCCTCCAGGATCAAGCAAGGCCCTGCAAAAAATCTCAAGAGCTCAGGTGGAAAAAAGGGAGGTTAGGATAGGAAGTTAGGAATGCTTCTGTGTCAGTAAGGGAGACACGCTGTTGTCCCTGTAAAAGTTATGGAGTCATGAAGTGCTTGGGTTTGGTGTGGCGTTGTCAAGATTGAAAGATCTGATTGCTCCCGAGACTTATCAATCCGTCATGTTAAGTTTTCATCAGACAAAAAATTGTCAAGTGCCAATATGTGGGCTTGTTGCAGTTCTACTCAGATGGTTAAATAAGCAGACTCTGGTGGATATTTTGGTTGGATTAGTGGGCAAAGGCATATGCAGATTTGCAGGTTTTGATGAACATGAACATGTCCTCTTCATCACTTCCTTACGTTGTTGAATGAAGTGGAAATGTCTCTGCATGCAGCATCACTGCTCAGGGGGAAGGGAACCTATCATAAACGCGGCAGGGGCCAGATACGTGATTTTACCAAAAATGGTATTAAAAAGGAGACAGCATGTTGTTTCTAAAGAGAAGCTATAAGTGGGAAGTGCTTAGAGCCTTATCACACTGAATACTAATGTACACACATGCACATGGAGCCTCACTTACTTATTGGCTTGGTATTTGTGTATGAGTGAGTCCCCCCTGCGCAGTCTCTGACTCTGCCATGCTCTGTCAGCAACTGCAGCTTACTCATTGTGGGATTCATCCACCTCACCTTCCCTGCTTCCTTTCTCTTCCCTTTAACTCATGGATTATTTTGTTCATTTCTCTTCTTTCTCTTACTGTAATGCCAAAGTAAAAGTACAGAAAGTCAGGTGACTCAGTTTATGTGGGTTTAAATATGGAAAGTGCAGATCTGGCTTAAGAAAAGATTTTTGACAAGCATGGGGACAGAAATGAGGAAGAGAAAGTATAATTTAGTTAATGCATGAACAGTTAAAGAGGAAGTTTGTGTTATTTTAAATGTTAGTGTGAGTTTCTCTCTCTGCCTCATTAATTCCCCAAACTTGGCTGCAGGCTCGCCTGCAGGCCTGCTTTCAGGATTGCAGGGTTTTCTGTGCATTCCAGCTCTGCGCTGAGAATACGGCTCCAGCGCCTCCAGTCAGAGGGGCTCATTCATACCGAGTACAATGATCCTGTTTGAGGCACAAGTTTTTACCCACGCTGTTTGATTGGCATTATGTTCAACTTCTGTTTACTTCATCCATAATGCATTGAGTCAAATCTGTTTAGCAATAATGAATCTCTGGTGCTTACTGTTTCCTTAATGAACTGGAATCGATAGAAGGAGATAAACAAAAGAGCATTTAAGACTGATCGAAATGAAGAATTCATCAGGAGTATTTTGATTTGAATAACGATGTGTTGAAACAGTTGACTGTTAGCTAACCACCGGCGACAACCACTAACCATCATGCATGTGTGCAGAAGACAACAAGCAGACACACGTGGCCCGTCCACACATGCTTTCCGCATTGTTTTTACGCTCATACTCTTAGGCACTGCACCTAAGCTGTATAATGGCAGGGGAAACCCCTGTTTACAAATGCTAAGCTATGATTGGACAAATCCTGTGTTTAGCGAAAGATCAATTAGGTAAAGTTCTGTAACATCACAGTTTCAGTTGTTGCTGTATTTTCAGGACAAACAGTAAAATACTCTTGGCATAATTACAGTATCACTGCAAATGATTCAGAGTCACTCAGTTAGAAATTAGCTTCTGAAATGTTGTCTGTCCACCACGACTTTTCACAAATGCCACGTGCTGTCACTCTTCCTGTGTACAAGGGCTCTGTTGTGGCTCCATGCGTCTTACTCGGTGCATTACACTATTACCAAGTGCAGTTCTTTGTTTGCATCGTCAGACAGCATGAGTTGAAGCCAGCATCAGATGAGTAACAACGTACTCATCAGCATCCCCTTGTGAGACTTTCTCATGGGGTTATTTTGGGAGATGGAGCTATATTTGAAGTTCAGGAAGTCATTTACTTTTGCAGAGGGAATGGAAATTTGAATGGCTATTTCTGCAAACATTTTGCTTTAAAATCGGTTGCCCTGAATGGAAACACAATTATAGGAAAAGAAATGCCCTTGGGGCATGCATCACTTCACTGAATTAATAAAAATGTGAGAGTGCAGCTGGTGTGCTTGAGTTTACTGTAGTTTATTGCTTTTTATAGACACATTCAGATTTATTTATTTATTTATTACACACAAACAGAATAATGGTCTTTTATGCTGGATATACGTCACTTCCACATATCTGCACTTGATCTGTGAGACATTTCAAACCCATTTGGTTCAGTCTTAGTATAAAAGGGCACGCTGTGAATAAGCACTGTTGTTCATTTGTGAACAGACTGGCCTGCTGGGGCCCAGTCAGACGTGGTGATTGGGTGGACAGGATATTGATTGACACATTTTGGAAGCTCCTGCCCAGCAGCTGTGATCTGTTTTCCAATGTAGACAGGCAGGTCACAGGGGGGTTGGAGGAGGAGATGGAGGGACTAGAAGGAGAAAGAAGGTGACAGAGAAAAACAGGCTGGTAGAGAAAAGAAAAGAGGCATGATGAAAGGGAAGATGTAGAGAGCTAGAGGATGAGAGAATGACTGCGGACTGTTGATGTTATCTAATTCTCTGGGCCCAGTGATCACACTACACTGCTGTTTGGATCTCACTTATAGGACTCTCATCAATCTCTTCATCTCTGTTATTATCTCTATTCTTTTGTACTAAATCACTCAAGGTTTCATACCTGCTTTATCATTTATAAATGTGTTTGCCATGTTTAAACATTCAGTTATGTCATTCTTCTCTGGATGATGATTATCACTGCAGTGACAACCAAGAAACATCTATCTTTCTTTCCCTCGCTTTCTGACTTTCTTTATGTGTTCTCTGAAGTAAAGACAGGAAGTGTTTAAGAAGGGGGGGCTGCTGTTCAGGTTCAGGATCACAGCTCGCTCAGTCCCCCACTTGGCCTGCCCTCATTAGACATGGGCCACAGAGCATGTTCAGATCATGCTAAAAGCTTATCTTCACATGCTGGGCCGTGTAGGGAGCACGCTGGGATGTAGAGAGTAGATGGACAGTGTCTGCACATGATGTACACATTTTATGAGGCACATGTTTAAGTTGGTGGAATGTGAGGAAGGCTATATTGTAGCTGAAAAGACTTTCTGGAGGAATCTTAGTTGTATTTGCTAAGGAAGACAAAAGGTCCACTGCTCAAATTTAATAAGCTTACCACTAGATCAGTGGTTTCCAATCTTTTAGGCTTGTGACTACTTAAATTATTACAAGTTATGGCATTAATGTGGACATGGACTGTGAGTATTTTTCAAAGGATCTTTACAGTCCTGAAAGGTATAAGTTAAAGCTGCACTAATCCCCATTATCATATTAACAATGGGTCACATAACTATTAATGTGAAAGAGGTCACTCATATTGACAAATCTCACCCTCGGCTCTACAGAGCCTTTTAGCTCTGTATTGACTGTTTTGGTTCACTCTCACCACTCTCATCCAACCCATTCACACAGACAACGTTAGTGACAAGCTGGTGATCATAGTGCAGCATAGCAGCTTAAGAACCATCTATTTCTATCAGTTGGTGGAGTCCAGAAAAGAGTTAAAAAGTAAATATTTTGGACTTGCTCGCTATGCTAATGTTGCTCCATGTTTGTTGGATGTGTAAAGCATCTGTTTGTTAACACATTTTGCATATCAACTCTATAGTATGATAATGTGTCAATGTTGTGTTTACAGCTTGTTGTGCTGCACCTAAGTGGCAAAAATAAGTACTACTGCTTTAAAGTTGTATATTGCCAATGGATCACATGACTATTTGAATGTAAAAGGGGATAATTCTCTGGGGCTTCATCACTAAGATCGCTCTTAGTGATGAAGCCCCAGAGAATTATCGTCTGACTCTGCAGCTTATTATTTGCATTTAAAGTGCAAACCTTTAATGTTTTTGGTCACACTTACCAAACTTATAGCGTCGTTTCCGGCCACAGCAGTCAGCTGTTGTCAGCTATAAAGCTCTAAAACCCCACTGTACCCTACCTGCCCACCACCAAACAGCAGACTGACACAATTAGTGGAGACCATTGTTCGACAAATGTTGGACTTTATATCTGCATAAATATATTGTAAAGACATTGGCCTATTCTCTGTACAACTCAATCACAGAACTAAAATGTTAGATATGTTAGAGACAGACAACATCATACAGTATGTCCTCTCCATGCGTTGGAGATGGGGGGTCTCATCTGGTTGCCTTGACCACATAAAGGCTGTACAAGGCCTTTTAATTTTCACTCTATTATGTTTGTGGCAGAAAACCATAATTCTTTGGTAATTGTCCATTATGGAGGGACAAGAGAGAAGGGAGACGGACGCATCTGGTCTCATTCAATAGCCAATCTCTACTATGTCAAGCATGAAAACCTCAGAGATGTGCTCACACACACACACACACACACACACACACACACACACACACATAGACAGACAGACAGATATGCACAGACATTATCACAATGGACCTCAGTATGATTAAAGGGGTGTGACTTGGCATATTAATGCATTCTCTCCTTTCCATTATTTATGAGTTATATGTGAATGGTAGTTATCCTGATCTAGGGCAGCCATGCAAATGAGAAATGAGGTTACTTTGCATTCTGGTGTCCTTATGGTCTTTTTTAAATATATTTAATATTATCTATTTTTCATCATTATAGGATGATAAGTCCCCTCTGTGATTTTTAATTTCAGAATCTCATTCATTTCTGCTGCAGTATATCAGGGCTGAGATTTGGTTAAAATTGGGCTGGGGGGGGGGGGGGGGGGTGCAGTTAGATTTGTGTAATACAGTTATCATGTGAGAAAATATTGTTAGGATGTACTGGCACAGGAGCAGGGAATAGATAATGTGGTTAATCATAGTAGAAAATGTATTTAATAATGGGTTGTCAGACTGTTTGGCAGGAGTGGGGATAGTTAAATATTAACTGTTACAGCTGGTTAATTTTCATCTTTTGCACGTCCCCTGATCCACGTGTGCCCCCCCCCCCCTTTCCACCCCCTCTTTTGGTGTCTCTTCTCTTCCCACTCCCTGCTCCCACCCTGGGGAGACTTTGTTGTTGCTGGCTAACCCTCAAAACATTATTATTGAAATGGTTGAATCAACATCTTGAAGGACGACTTCACCCTCCTCCCTTCCTCCTAGTCCCTCCCACACCTGGTGTCACCTGGTGACTCTCAACCGGTTTGTACAGTGACGAAGCAGCTAGAACTCTAAGGGTTTGATGGGTAAATATAGACATAAAGTAACCAAGCGACAGGACAACTTGTGTCTGAAGAGAGGACTGTAACGTACTCATAGATGTTGATTAAGCTGAGTTGAAGAGACATTCTGAAATGGATAAACATTGTGTGGTTAACAGGATGGGGAAAATGCAGCTGTTCTGGGAAGGAGTGCTCACAGGTACTGTAGAAATGTTTTCTTTTGTTAAACAGTCAATCAGCTCAAAAATATCAAGACAGTACAGTTTTCTTCGGTTAAATGATTGAGCTGTCGGTGAACCACTGAGAAAAGAATTGGAAGAAGCACTGGTTCCTACACAGAAAGCCCCACACACAGATGCTGCCAGACAACTGGATCTATCAGTGTAGGTCCCTTTAAAAAACATTTCAAGCATGCAGTGTGTTTGTTGTGGAGAAACCATGTAGATAATTACTCATGACTTGTACAAAGGGGAATCAAACAAAGTCTGTGTTAGGTCTGCCGATTTCAGCTTTCGGATGACAGAGATCTGTAGCACAGAGGAATAAAAGGTATCAGGATTTGGCTAATTGTTAGTCTGAGCTATTCATTGTTGGACTGGATTTGTTGACTACTTTAACCCTCCTGTTGTCCTTGGGTCAAATTTGACATTGCTACATCAGAAATTTGGGTTTTCTTCTCGAGTAAAATGAAGGGTCAGATCACTACTTCCATAGAATTGTGGGTGTTTTATTAAATTTTATAGCATTTGATAAAACTATGAAATGGTTTCTAAACAGTATTCTGCCTAAACTTTGACAGTCTGTTATTATTCACTTTTTTTTTTTACTCAAAAATATAATTTCATATAAATGAGGTTCATTCACCATGAATACATTTTTTTAAGAATTGTAAATCTAGTAATAATAAGAAAAAAAAGTGCAGGAAAAGCAACAAAAAAAGAGTCAAAACCTTGAGAAAAAAAAAAAGGTTGACCCGGGAGGACAAGTTGCATGGTCGACGGGAAGACAACACAAGGGTTAAACATGTGTTTGATGTGATTATGTGTGGTTTTACTCTATACACTTGGTGCACAGGAATACGTCCATTGTAGAGTAATCTTCTATTTCTGCTTTGACTGGCATCTGTTTCTACTAAATACAGGGCATCCATAATCTATAACATGTTAGATGGCCCAAATCCACATTTTGTGATGTGAATTACAAAGTGGCTTGAAGTGGTGAAGAGTGGAGAGAACGCGAGCAGTGACAGCGGGGAGACTAGGATGTCATTTTGGGTGTTGACTGAGGGTCAGAACCAAGTTTGTTTTTTAAGATGATTTTTTGGGGCATTTTAGGCCTTTAATTCCACAGGACAGCTGAAGACATGAAAGGAGGGAGAGAAGGGGAATGACATGCAGCAAAGGGCCGCAGGTTGGAGTTGAACCCACGGCCGCTGCGTCGATGAGTAAACCTCTGCGTATGTGCGCCTGCTCTACCAACTGAGCTAACCTGGCCACGTGCATTTGGTGTTTGAGACCGCAGTCGCCTGTCTGTTAGTCTTCTTGTTGCTATATAGAAGGTAGATGTAAACAGAGACAAGGCTGCTATTAACAGCTGATAGATTGACATATATATGATAATAGCTTTGTTTACAACACTTTGTGAGATACAGCATACACACACACGACGACAAGAAGTCAGCACTGTGCTTTTGATAAGCCCCTATCATTACCGCTGTATATAAATAAAACGCAAACCACCTATTTATAGTGGCATCAGAATGGTGGCCACCATTTTCTGATGTAACACTCAGGTTGTTTCAGGACAAGCAATAGCCTTAATGCTGGTAGCTGATTGGATTGTTGTGAATGTAACTGCTGAATTAGATTTTTGTTTACCTTGACTGCCATCATTGGAGGATTTGCTTCAGTTTTCCACCTGTTTTGATGCATGTTTAATTCATGATGCTAAGTAGAGGAAGCCTGAAGACATACAGGAAGCAGGTTGTGTTTAGTAGAAATTTGACATGACATAATCAATCATTTTTATATTCACCTTCCCCTGTTGAGTTTCATTATCAGTATTCAGAGCTTATCGGGAACTGTGTTTTGCATCACTTCCAAAATTCTGCCTGACTGATAAACCGGTGTCCACTGTGCATGTTGAAATGTGCATGTGAGTTCTGGCAGTTTCTGTTTTGTGCTGTGGTCAGAGTGTCAGAGAACTCAAGGTCAGGTCAGTAGCCGGACCACTAGACTCTCCCCATCATATATCATCACTGTAGTAGGTTTCCCCCAGACCCACATCTCAAACCCATTGATATCCTTCATGGATATTGTCGCTCCAGTTCTGCTAGAGTGTGTGGCTTTTTCTTTTTTGAGTGTGCGTGGGTGTGTGTTTTCAGTGCTGACATGCAGTAACGTATCCCCCAATTCAGGAAACAATAGGCGTGTGATGGCCAAGAGTCGGCTGGAGGGGGTCCCAGTTGAGTTAGTGGGTTGTCTCTATAAGGAAGTGTCAGATATTTACGTAATGCTTTTGATAAGCTGCTTATAAGCTGTGTGTTACAGTATATTCTGAATAGGGAAGTTATATAACAGATTGAGGTACTATTTATGTGTGCGTGCGTTCGTGCGTGCGTGCGTGCGTGCGTGCGTGCGTGCGTGCGTGTGTGTGAACAGCAGGCAGGCCTGTCATGAGGAGTCCAGATGGTGGGTGGAGAAAGCCCTCCTTTAATCCCTGAGCCAGGATAAAACACCCTCCTTCACAAGCATGCACACACGCAAGCACGCACGCAAGCACGCACGCAAGCACACAGACACACACACACACACACACACACGCACGCACACACGCACACAGTCAACTGTACCTCCCCTCGACTGCTTGCCTGACCCCACACTGAGTTTGTCCACTTTTCTTTTACGTGGCATTATGTCGGTCTTTGTTCAGCACTGCTGTTTACAATGATGAGTGACGCATGGACAGTCTACTAAAAGATTCATTAAATGACAAAATGTGTCTTAATAGACTCATAGTATATTGTTACAAATGCACACTTAAATGTACTAACAAAACAAAGAAAAGATTATGTACATCCTCTAGTGATTTTACATTTCATTCATGAACACAAACTACAATATGCATTCCTATAAGTTTGCACTGGAGTAATATAAAGATATTGTGTTCATTAATAATAGCCTTATCAGGTTTTAGTTATATGTAAGCTTATATTTAATGCACGTCTATTTCCGCCAGTACAACCTTCCTTGTGGCTCTTGTAAATCCCATCTGCGCTGTGTTTTCCTTTCCCCCACCTTTCCCCCGTAAAAGTGTCATAAGTAACATGACCTCAGTAACGGTTTAGTGGAATACAAAATCATCCTTTTAACATTTCTCCTCCTAATATTTGCCCAATCCTCCCTTAAATGCATATGCAATGAGGAGAAAGGCTCACCTTGCAGACACTCGCACATATGACACGCAAACTGAGGCTCCATTCTGGTGCATGTTTGATAAAGGAAGAACAGGCACAAAAGCCTTAGTAAAACTGGCCCTAATAGTCTATAGCAATGATAGAACTTCTGTGAGAATGTACTTAGTTACAGCGGTGCTTTGAGCTAATAAATTAATTATGAATTCATGTTACCTATTGTCCTAAACATCCAGCTAGAATAAACCTTCAGGATAAATGGTGTCATTGTCATCAATGTGACGTCTTTGACAGCACATATTATATCAGACAAAAGGTGTGTGTGTGGGGGGGGCTTACTAATACTCATGTGAGCCCATCATTGTTTTTATGACTGTTGCTATTTTCTCTTTAATCTTTTATGTGCATATTAAACGGCTGTGTTGAAAGAGTGTTAGCTCTCCCTACAGATCATGCCCTACATATCACAGACAGACTAATTAGGGTTTCTATCTCCAAGGGGCGGTGTATTTCTTTTCAATCTCAAAACAAACACAAGTCTGCTCCTGAGCTCGATAAACGCAGCTACAAGAAGAGGACTTTCAAACTCAAATTTAAATGTCTCCAGCTTTATGCGTGTCCAGCATTCGTCTATTCTTAATTTGATCTCCTCTCTCTGTACAACCGAGTCGGTGTTCCTCCTAAATAAAACATGGGGTTGCCTAAAACGGGTTGACGCTCGTCTCACATGGGGGTCGAGTATTAAAATATCTGCTCGTACCTCTTTTTATATAGTGAATCGTGTGCTTTGTTGTTGCAGAGAAGAAAGACAAAGCTGACTGCTTCCAGTCCAAGAACGCTAATGAGGAGGCCTGCGTGGCAGTGAAAATCGAACAGTCCACAGGTACGCAGCATCACCTTCACTCACTTTACAGCCACCTGCCTGCTTTTTCAATCTCTTTTTTTTATGCAGCTTTTCTTTGATGATTATGAGTATTTGATGATCACAGAAAACATCTGTGGGTGTTCAGTTAATAGTTGTATAGCTATTCAAGTCTCGTGTGAGGGTGTTGTTTATTTCCTGTGGTTTCCTGTCTGTCTGTATATGTGCTGGTGTTGATACAGTCCTTTTTTTTCTTTTTCTTTTATACCTCTTCTTGATCTTCATCTCGTGATGTGTGGGAGGTAGCGCTGCCATAAGCCAAATTAAGATGCTAAGCTTTGTTACTTGTCAGTCGCCACCTCTGATTCACAGCAGGAGGGCTGCACGACACGTATTTGCATTTGAAGTCAATATCACGGCAAGAGTTTTTTCATGCCTTTCAGTACTTTCTAAACTTGACAAAATCTGCCAAATCTTCTACTTCTTTCACACATATTGGCTGCAATGATGTCAACTTTAAGATGAGGTTGATGTGCAGAAAGATGATGCTGTGAAGGCCAGTATGAACACTCAGCACTGCAGCTCACAGCTATGCAGAGGTGTGAAGAAAGCTGCTGGTCTCTGCTCTATTTTTATATCAAACGTGTGTGTGTGTGTGTGTGTGTGTGTGTCTGTGTGTGTGTGTGTGTGTGTGTGTGTGTGTGTGTGTGTGTGTGTGTGTGTGTGTGTGTGTGTGTGTGTGTATATGTCTCACAGGCTGCATCTATGTGATGAATGGATGCGTGCCTCCAGGCCCCAGTGTCTTCCTCTTTTTCACTTTTTCTCATTTTCTCTCCTCTTTTTGTGTACCGTCTAATTCTCTCCTGTAAATCCCTCTATCCTTTCACCCCTCTTCCATCTGGCTTATCATCCGTCTGTCTTCTATGTGCTTGTCTACTGTCACTCTTTTTTTCTTCCTTTGTTTCTGTCTGTTTCATCCTATTCTTCTTCAGCACAGTTAAAGCTTTTTCTCACCTTCTGCCTTTAGCTCATCCCTGCTAGATAATACCGCTGTGTCCAGTTCTCTCTCCGATTCCCAGTCTCTCCACTTCCCTTTTCCCCATTTTCTTTCACCTCCCCACAACCCCCCAGCAGTTTTGACCGACTGGGGTTCTAATCTCACGCTGGCCCTTGGATTAGAGGATGAGGCAGGGTTAATCTGAAGAAAGCTAATCCCCTATGCCTAGTGGTAATGGTTATCTGTCACTCATGCAGACTGTGAGACACACACACACACACACACACACACACACACACACACACACAGTCTATGCCAACATGATGGACACAATGAACGCTTTGTGTAGAGTCACACATGTCCTGTAACTACCAATCCTAATCTCACTGAGTGATGTAGGGCACCAGAAATGGTTAGAAACTGGGTTGTGTGTGTGTGTGTGTGTGTGTGTGTGTGTGTGTGTGTGTGTGTGTGTGTGTGTGTGTGTGTCAGCTTATGCGTTGCTTGTGCGTACCAAGGGAAGCAGCAGTTAGGTTAGTTAGTGTCACTTTGTCTCTGTGCCTGGCCTGTGTCTCTGAAAGTATTGTTCCCACTTATACTGTGTCAGCAAAGAATTTACATGTCAGGTGTGTGTACAGTAATCTGTTTTTCTCATCTTATGGCAGTAACTTTATTTCTTAAACTTAATGTAAATGAGAAACCAGGTTTTCTTGATTGAGGTGCAAGGACCAGTCTAACAGTTCTGAATATGGGATTACTGGCCAGAGATATGTGGGTTATATTGAAGCCAGGTGCCTGTAAACACATTTCCTGAAAAGTCAGTGAAAGTGTTTGAGTGCAGGCCTGTGCAGTCCCTGCTTGAGTTCACTGACAGCATCTTTAAAGACACCAGTCAATCCTGTCCAGACCCTGCCAACAATAATGCTGCAAGTTGGCTGCGTCAAGTATTTATTGGCACTGACTTATGGTTGCACCACTGAGATGTGAGCATGAGAGTGCAGTTTTGGCCACCAATGCATAATCATTCAGGATGTTTTCAGTCCAAGTAGATTCATCTTTAGTGCTTAAAACGTACATGTTTGCTTCATTCGTCTGAAATCTGCATGAACTACTGCGCTGCTGTTACAGGTACAGTACAGGTAATGTAAAAGGAATTTAGTGAATGGAATACCCACTGGACAAACTGGTTACTGGAATGCCTGAGATTACTTCTTATCCTGCTCTGTCAGTGAGCATGCAGGTGTTTGACAATGTGTGTGTGAATCAGGTCTGTAGTACTTGAGATGCTTTTCTGTTGTCTCGGGCTCGTCTTGGACTCGTTGGTATTTGGACTCTGACTTGTCTCAGACTCGGCCATTGGACTCGCCAAAATATTCTAGTTGGTCTCGACCGAGTCCAGCACTATATGCTTTTGTTCTAAAGTAACTTCCTCCTTCAAAACAAAACCATAGATGAAGCGTGCTTGTTCAGAAAACAGGTATTAGTTTGATTCAAAATCCATCTAGAACAGGCACTGAGATTGGTCACCTGGTATACACCTGGCTGGCTGCATCATATTCCTCAATCATCAGGCTTCAATCATTTTCATTTAGGCCACAGACACAATGTCAGCGAGCACTTTGTACTATGAATTCTTCAGGACAAGTAATAAGTTCAAGAATGGGAACATTTCCATTTTATATTTTAAGTAAATATTATGGCTTAATTTGATCCTATAGTGTTTTATTGCACTTGCTTTTTGATTATTACAAATAATAAAGTTATCATCTTAATAGAAGATATACTGTCTCTCACATCACATAAATTATGAATAGGTAAGTCTTAAAGAGGATTCTTTTTTTTCTGTCTCGGTATTGACTGTCTCTCATTTTGGTCTTGACTTGGACTTGAACCTCTTCTCTACTAGTCCTGGTCTTGGACTTGTCTTGGACTCGACAAAGGTCGTCTTGACTACAGCCCTGGTGTGAATATACATGCAAAATAATCCCACACACATACATTTCACATATCTACATATGACAAGATAACAAGAACTATTTCTGTCATATCATAGCTGTTAGTTTCACTTTAAATATGGCTTCCTGTATTGGTTTCGTTTTTTTTACTATTAGATGGGGCAAAGTTGATATATAACACTGTGCATTACAGCAATTACTCAAACGAGCAAGCAGCTCTGAGCTTGACTGTGACAGACACCAGGGAGCAGCTTTGCTCACAGGATAAATACCAAACATGGAGAATCAAAAGTCACAGTTCCGTGTACTGACTTCTACAAAAGGTACATCTCGTTCACCTGTTCGTGGGATCTTTGTTTCATTTTCATTCATGTCGATCTAGATTTGAACTCATATGTTGGATTTTACCAGACGTACTTTTCACTTTTGTCGACTTGTTTTTATGTCTTGATTCAATATTTGCACAGGAAATGTGCCTGAGGAGGAGAAGTTGATGGGATGACGGTTTAAAATAATAGATTAGAGGCTTTATTTGGATTTTAGCAGGCAGATGGGAGAACTACAGTGTGTGGCACTCCAGGCTGCTTTACTGTGGTGCTTGTTAATCATTGATCAGACTAATCAGACAGAACGAGAAGTGTCACAAGCCTGTTACACAAGCAGGCCTCTACCAGTGGTCCTGTTGCACACCACGTCCTGCTGCTTTCATGGTCAGATTAAACCGAAACAATCAACAAGTGAGAGGACGCTGGAGAGCACCTTAGTCATGTTGTGTGCCTGCAAGAGCTGTGCATGTACCGCTTCAATAAATTTGCCATAAATCCAAATTTCATGTAGCTGGACTCTTAACGGTGCTGTTTGTAGTTGTAGCTCTTAAAGTGTAAATGTGCAGATCCTGTCCCTTCAGAGGAGTGTGTGTGTGTGTGTGTGTGTGTGTGTGTGTGTGTGTGTGTGTGTGTGTGTGTGTGTGTGTGTGTGTGTGTGTGTGTGTGTGTGTGTGTCACTCTGTGTGGCTCTGTGCGTTTATTTTTTTTTTTTTAAGCCACTTAAATAGCGGGTGTGTGAGCGAGAGTGAAGGAGGAGTCTTGTGCTGCTCTGCCAATCTTCTCCCTGAGCTGAGTCACTCAGCGGCTGCGCTGCCTGGGAAGATTGCATGGAACCTTAACTTTTAGAGCTCTTCTGGGACTCACACACTCTTTTACACACACACAGTGTGGTCCCTCACTGAGGATACACTCTACAGTTGTTTTCTTGTCTGTATCAAATCTGAGGTGAGTGCATCCATTGGGATTTTTAATTTAAGAGAATATTTCATTTCTACTTTCTCCGTTTAATTCCTCTTGGATTGTCTCTCCGGATTGTCGTCTTATTTAATTTCTTGTTAGATCTTTGATCTTAGATAAAATAATACTTGTAGTAATGGCTAGAACAAGATTGCATGCTCTCATGTTCACCTGCTCTTTATTATCTGCAGATGTACGACAGTGTGGCAATATTTACACTCTAACACTGGCAGAGCCAGTCTACATATGTAAACAGGCACAGACGGATCACTTGTACTTCAACCATAATGTAACAGTTGCAAGCTGATTTTTGACCAACTGAAGACTGTGTATGTGAAGGATTTTTGATCAAATATTCTGGATTTGGCTGTTTCCTTCATGCACCTTCTTCTCACATGTTTTCTGACGTTGCTGTAGCTGTGTAGAAGCCACCCAGACGATCTTTAATATGCCAACCCATTTATTAAGAAGAAGCAGAATTTGTAAAAAGTCCTCTCAGACATTCCTTTTGATATGAATATTTGTGCCTGTGGAGTCACAGGGCAGGGACACGCTGCACCACAGAGACGGGTTCTTCCTTTAGTTTTTACACTGAAGTAAATCAGCACATGTTTTGCAAGAGGGGGTTTTGGGCGGGGGACACGTTAAAGACAGGTCAGGCAGGTCTACTGTCAGGTGACAATGCTTCTGGGAAGGTGGTGCAGTTTCTGTTCTGAAATGACAACAAGGTATGTCAGAATTTGCTGCAGGCATCAGTCTCGTGGTCGCTTCACCACTTTGTTCTAGACTGAAATATCTCAACAACTGTAAAACAGATTGCCATACAATTTTCTATAGACCATGATTGTTGACAATTGTGCAAAAATGTCATGGCAATCCATCCAGTAGTTATTTAGCTTCAGACCAAAGTGTTTGACCAGCGGACCTTGCCATTATTGGTGCCAAACTATTTTGGGCACTTGTTGGGATGAGTCACTATTTTCGGATACTGTTTGTTTTTTAGTTGCAGAGAAAGATATTAGTGTCGGAGTGTTACATTCCTTCAGCCTCCTTTGCTGGCTTACAGTAAACCTATTCCTCTAGTGCTGTGATGTGGCAGAGCTGGAGGGCTGTGGGTGGGGGGGTGTTAACCTCAGGAAGTAGATTCTCTTTGAAAAAGGAGTCAGATCTGCCCTGATGTTGTTGGATAGCTCTGTCTCACTGATAGGCTCACACAGTCAGGGAAGATGCTGTTCATGTTTTTGGGTAGTGTAAAGGATGTCTGTGCAATCAAAAGACGCTGGGTGCTTTGCAAAGCAGCATTTTGCACAAGTTGTTCTTTCTCATCTGCACTGCTGCGGACACCTGACCTTTACGTGAGCATTTCTTATGTCCCGCACTCACTGTGCAGTTCTGGATTTATTGAGATAGAAGCAGAAGCCTTCAGGCTCAGTCCACTCAGTAGTAAAATAAATGTTGCATCTTTAGAAGGTAGCTAGTTGCCATGGCAGCAAGTCTCACCATCCTTTTAACAAGGACAGAGGCAGAGGTCGAGTCTCAGTTTGACTTGTCTACTCCTCACTTCCTAGTCTGCAGCAGCGCTCCAAACGGTGTTTCGGTTTCTATGCAAAGCAGATTACCTCTGTAGAGACAGACATCAGTTGGATATGAAGACAGCAAATGTTATATCACATATAGTACCTCTTGTGCATTATAAAACTCACCTAGCTGAGTCCTTGTCCAGCAGAAGCTGCTCTTTTGTTTCTATCATCCACTTTAACAAGTCTCAGACAACAGGGCATCTTCCCCGTCACACAGAAGGAGGATTAGAATCAAAGTGTTTCTGCAGGGTGGTGGCTGGCTGCTACTAATTTATTGTGCATGGCGGTGTGTCACTTGTGCCAAGACAGCTTTAATGAGACGATGCAAGAATGAGTGTGTTACCAGGAGCAGCAGTTCCTGCCAAGCACTCGGCTTCTGAGAAAGGGAACTAGAGTTGTTCCTGTTTGTAATGTCACAGAACTGGCTGCGCTTGATTGCTGCAATGGTTCAGATTAGAGTTTAGACAGTTGGTCTGATCCAAACTCTAAATCCTTTCTAAGCAATTGTCAGAAGAATTGGTACGCGGTTCCGATGCATTTCCAGACCTATCTACTTGTATCTCTACTTACATATCTCTTTTCTTATCTTGAACGGTAACAAAACAGATTGGGATTATTTATTTATTTGTATGTTTATTTGTATATGGACAAGTATGTAGCATAGACCTATGCCACACACCACATCATTTAGCCTAAGCTAATTTGCAATGCACTTCCCTAGATGGACCCTTTTGGTTTTTAAACACAATAACTCAACACTTAAAAGTAAAAGCCATTCAAGTAAAAGCTTCCAGCTGAGGGATTGGTGTGTGACACAGTTAATAATAACCCTAGGAGACAGAGCCAGGCAGTGGAGAGTGGACCCCCTGCAATCTTCCAGGAGAAATGCTATATGTGGAGCACAATCTGCAGGCGGAGGCTTCGTTTTTAGCCATATGTATATAATATGGTGCATAACTTGTTGCTGGATGTTTTCTTATGATCTCTTAATGTGGCCACGAGGGGAAGCCAGGCACATAATCAAGAGAAATTCCTGAGGCCGCCTTCATAATTGATTGGTAATTTTGGAACCGTGTTTAGAAAGTCTGCTCTCTCAAACACAGCGTGGGACTGTTTCCAGTCAGACAGTTAGCTCGAGCTGTTGTCTTTAATTACGGTCAGGCTGTAAAAATAGAAACTGTGTGAATATGTGATTCTGTGGGAGATTTTCTCTTTCTGTTTCAGGATTGGTAAAATAAAGATCACTGTAGGGAAAATAAATAAGGGGCCCTAAGCACCATTTTTGGCACATAGTAGCAAAACTTCAGTAAACAAACTGCATCTGGAAGGGTACAGTACATATATAGTACATATGTTTTTTACATATGTTTTTTATAGTACATATGTTTTTTAATCATACAATTATTTTCATAAAAACTGAATCTACTTTTTATTTGTCACCATTAAAGGCTAATCATTTGGCTTATAACATGTAAAAATGACACTTTCCTAAAGCCTAAGCTGACATATTTGAGTATTCATCCAACAGTCCAAAACCTACAACCTATCAATGTGATATAAGACAAAGAAAAGCAAGTGAGGGCCTGGATCTTGGTCATGTTTGGCATTTCTATTAGCCCTGCTAGCAACCCCACAGAGCTGCTAGCTCTGGGATTCATTTTCTATCAATCGACTGGTGAATGAATCATTTCAGATCATATCATCTTGATGTATTTGTCAACAGGTTGGAAGATCATTTTCTGAAAAAGAGTTATTTTATTTATTCTTCTAAAATTGCAGATGCTTTTAGTTTGATCTATTTTTGGACATGAAACTGAGTCTTTTAAGGAATTAAGACCTATTTATCAATGATTTATATTACAGGGATGGAAAATGTCTCCCTCCATATCAGCATCACTGAGTGCCAAACAGAGGAGGACCAGACTTTTCTGTCTGTGTACTGTAGACCTTGAATACAGAACAGATACAAATTAAAGTAGTAGGAAGTTTTGTTTTTTGCAAAAGTGAAAGTCCGCATCCTTGAAGCGTCACTCTACAGCTATTCCACTACTCACACTGTTTATGTGTATAAGTTAACCAAGCGCAAAGCTACATTGATTTCTGCATCCAACCCATACATCAGTGCCACTTGTTAAATCACACACACCTATTTAAGTGACCACCTTAAATGGAAACCAATACACTGTAAAGTAATTAGAGCTCCTGTGGTACCATATATGGCCTAAGTACAAGCGTTTCACATGTATGTGCGTGTGTTTGTGTGTGTGTGTGTGTGTGTGTGTGTGTGTGTGTGTGTGTGTGTGTGTGTGTGTGTGTGTGTGTGTGTGTGTGTGTGTGTGTGTGTGTGCGTGTGTGCGTGTGTGCGTGTGTGTGTGTGGGGTGTGTGCTGTGAGGTCAGAGAGAGGTGTATTTAGGCTACTGTAAACACTGCCAGTGTGTCTGTCGCTCCATTAAATCAGTCTGTCGGCTCTGTCTAAACACTGATGCTGTACCATCTGTGGCCAGCTGCTTGGGTAAAAGCCTCACCGGAGCTGATCATCAACTGGATCATTAGCTGGATTATCAACTGAACTGTCTGACACTCTTTAATATTTAGCCTGCAGCTGTTTATCATAAACACATTTGCAGGAATGAATACATTTAAATCTACATATACAGCCCTGTGTATGAATACGCTGTGATTGTCAGCCGGGATGAGATATGGGAGGAATAATCTCTCAGTGTACGGGACACACTTAGTTTGTTCTCGTAAAACCACAGTGATCTCCTCAGGCCTTGACATTTGTTGAGCTGTTGTGAATTTGAGTAAAGCAAAAACAACGCTGTAAGAGTGTTCGTTAATATTTCACATCCTACAAAATAAAATTCTAAATTGTAGCAGAGAATTGATCAGGAGACCTCAGCTCTCTGGGCCTCTGTCTGCGTCGATTTAGCACATTTAACCACTTGAACTCCAGCGTTTACAGCACTTCCTTTACAACCAAAATCCCACTTATTGTGAACAACTCTGCTTTTTCATGTGGTTGCACTATTGCATCAATTGGGAAGTTCTAAATAACTTGGTGTAAATATACTGTCATAAATTGCCAGCAAGAAGAACATTTTTTGGAAGAAAGAAAAAATACAGCTGTGGTTCACTCTGAGAGACTAAATACCAGTATTGGTGCCTGTCCATCTAACAATGCACTGTTGTGATATATAGGTATAGCAGTGCTGTCACTTGGAGTTTGTAACAATGGATCTGCCAAAGTATTTTAGGGACCTTTATTTTGTCATTCTCTGCCTCTCTCCCCTCGTTTCCCGCCACCTCGATACTGTCCTCTGACTAATGGGAAAGTGATAATGACGTTCACATGAAGCGTTACATCTATTTTTGTCTTTGTCAGAGTCTTTCATAATTTCATAATCTGCATCAGCACTCTCATGCCATTGACTGTGAACAGTAGAAGGTTGTTGTTGTAATGGTCCTGCTCTCTCTCTCTCTCTCTCTCTCTCTCTCTCTCTCTCTCTCTCTCTCTCTCTCTCTCATGCTCTCTGTGTTCTTCAGCTCTAGGCAGTAGCCCGGCGTATAACCACAGCAACCCACCCAGTGTGCAGGCGTGTCTGAGTCGGGCGTGCAGCGGGACGACTGACAAGAGCAGGAGAGGGGTCAATGGAAAAAGCTCTGGCTTCAGGCCTGGGCTGCCGTCTAAACCACAAGGTACACGACAACACTGCAGAGTGGGAGGGTCAGTGGACACATTTGTATCAGTCTATGATTTCTGTGTGAAATCAGTGAGAAAATATTGACACGCACACACTGATTGTTCCGTCTCCTGTGACCTTCCTCCAGCTTTGATTTTGTCCGTTGGTATAGCCGTGCCTGAGGACTTCCAGGATACTATAGGGCTGCACAATATATCTTTTTTTATCGCCATCGCGATATCAACTTCCACAATATACACATCGGGAAATGCTGCGACATATTGCAAAGGACACTCCGAGATTTTTTGTGTTTGTTAAAAGAAAATATCAGGTGGCCAGGTTAGCTCAGCTGGTAGAGCAGGCGCACAGAGATATTTACTCCTCGATGCAGCAGCTGTGGGTTTGACTCTGACCTGCGGCCCTTTGCTGCATGTCATTCCCCCCCCCCTCTCTCTCTCTCTATATATATATATATATATATATATATATATCAGTAGAAAACTGCACCTTAACAAACTGTTGTTCTTTTTTGTGGTGCCTTTTATATTTAATTCAATGTTCAATTTGTTCAATAAAATTGATGAAAATGTTGATTTGGTTTCATTTGTTTTAAATTCAACAAGCACTTTGTTGTATTTTAGCAGAGTACTGAAAGCGACAGAAGTGAAGATCTGAGAACACTGAAATATCAGTTTAAGTAAAATCGTTTTATCACATTTTTCTCATATCATGCAGCTCTAGTATATATATACTGTATGACTCCACACATGCTCAGGCCACTGCAGGGAAACAGTGAAAACAGGAATAGAGTTATGTAAGTTGGCCTTGGATCGGTGAACCCTGCGCCTCGTTCCTCTTTTATTTGTGACGAGTAAATCATTCCCAAGAGATAAGGCGAGAGACAGAGCTCCAGTCTCTCTGCTGCTGTAAATCATGCAGGACATTTGATAACTAACACATGCATGCAAGACAAGTAAAACTGTTTAGTTATGCTATCGTTGAGCTGGGTCACTTGTTAAGTTACATGTAGGGGATTTACAGTAATGCAGCTCAGTGCCCTGTGTGTGGTGTCAGTTGGGGTAGCCTGTACTGCCCCCTTCAGGATTACAGTTGACATTGCAGTGGCATATTCCATCATGAGAAAAATACAATCATTTGTATCTACCCAGCATCCAAAATAGTCTCTAATGTTCCAACTTTTCCTGTCTTCCCTGCAGTGCCTCCAAAGCCACCACATCTCCAGAGCCCGGTAGCGGAGCTCTCGTCCCCGCTGGGCCGCGTCCAGAAACCTCCACTCAGACCGGGCATGGAGGAGGGAGGAGGGGTGGGTAGAGGAAGAGGAGGAGGAGGAGCAGCAGGAGGAAGAGGGGCTGTGAACCGGGAGAAACCATCCAAAGTCTTAGACCTCATCAACCACTTTGAGGAGAACAGGTAGGGGCTCTTTACTCTCTGGTGGTGTTTGTGTTTTCCCTTCAACTATAAGGAAAGTATATTCTGTTAAAAAAAAAAAAAAAGAGTTGAGTTGAGTATGGGATAGTGTAAGGTATATCATCCGATCTGTAATATTATTCAGTGAAAGTGGCTCTTCAATATGTTTTTTTTTCTTTTGTAATACCAGGACAGATTGGTTCCGGTTGAATAACTCCACTTACGTCAGTTGATAGCTTTTGTAACAAAAAGAAATCATGTAATCACAGTGACGGAAAACGTTTCCTATGCCGGTTATTGAATGGATGAAAAGCAGAAGTCCCTCGATTGAAGTCTTCATCCTGACTCATCGATAGTAGCACAAGCAAGAGCCGTAGACAGAACAAGCCGAGATTAGCCCGTGCTTCACAGACCAAGTGTTAGCAAAGGGGATGAAGGGAGATTTGTACAGGCGTGGGGGAACACAGCTCCTCAGTCAGTTGTGGGACAGGACTCAGTGTTGTGAAGTGAAGCCCAGGAGAACGAGGTAGGATCTCTCAGACTATCTCCACTTGAATGCCTGCACTTTTATCTTGTTGCCTCGTGGTTACATGGGGATTTTAGTATTCTGTTGGCTTTGCTTTTACACTGCTGCATTTACTCAATCTAATGCGGGGATACGTATCTACAAGGCTTACCAGCGGTTCCTCCTTTTATATGCATCACATCTAGTGGTGTAGTCTAATGTATTGTAGTGGGTATACTGTATTGTATATGTATGGGCCGGGATGGGGGGGGGGGGATATCATATTGGGGGGTCTGGGTGTCCTCCCCCAGGAAAATTTTGAGCGTCAAAGACTTCATTTTCTGCATTCTGACACACTTTTATGAACCAATTTACAGTCTAAATATCTTTATTTAGCCTATGCGAAGAAAAAAAACAGATGACAATTCATAATATATCAAAAATATAATGGAAAGTATGACATCTGAGTATCACGTCACGAGTATCACGCCATTGCACATTTTTAAGTAGGTATATGGAAATCCTGGAGCTTTCTTAGTGGTTATACTAGGTATACCTGTGTATCACGTAGACTACACCACTGATCACATATTGTTTTATTACTATATTAGTCATGTAAGTTTTGATTGTAGCTGCAGCCTTGTCTGTGCGAGAGAGGCCCATTGGGAGCAGCAAGAGGCACAACAATGGTGCTCTTGTCCCAACTGCTCGTACAGTAGAGCCCAAAAATATTCAGTCTGCAGCAGTAGCATGCCCACTCAAATTTCACTCAGAATCTGTCGCCTCATGTTCCAACTCATCTCTGGCCTGGATCCCTGAAAACAGAATCACAGAATCTTAGCAGAATCCCAGGCTTTTTCCAGTGTTGAAGTGAGGTTAATCAGAGCAATCGGGTGTGTTTCTTTCCATGTAGACTCTGCTGGGCTGTGGTTATTAGCTCTCTTGTGGCCTTGAAACAGAAAGAATAGAAAGGCCCTCAGCTTCTGAGAACAGAATTAGCCTGCTAATATACTAATCTGGTTTCACATGGCACTTGGCTGCCTTAAATGCACCTTAGAGGACAGCCACATGGCAAGCAAAGCTGTTCTTAATTCTTGTCTCGTTCAGTCTGTTTTAAAACTCTTGTCATGTACTGGAGCACTTACTGTGCTATGCAAAGACAAACTGCTTGCTTGTGTGCACCTACACACTACAAAGGTTGAGGTTTTCCAGAACAGTATTTAGACAGTATCAGCCAATCGTGGTATTACTGAGTCTACCTCTGAGTGGGACACTGAGGTGGCCTGACAGCCCAGAAATGATTCATCTGTGGAGTGTTTCACCAGCCTGTTGTTGTTCCTCTATTTATACATACTTCCTGTTTCTGCCGGACAGTGACATTCAGCACAACAGTGAGCCTCGCCGCCGAGGCTAAACAATAACCGGCTGATGTGGTTTTTTTTGTGCACCAAAAAAAGGTTAGATCACGTCTATAGTTTATCTTGTTTATTTACTGATCCTTGACTGTAGTTCCTAGAAGTTTTTTTCTTAGATTCATGAGATTTGTACGATTCGTGACCAGTTTTAAAAGAGAAGTGAGAACAGCAAAACGGAGCTAAGATACAGTAGCTGCTGTAGGTTGCTGCTTGCTGAGGTCTGGAGAGTAATTTACAGGGAAACAGCTGGACGGACTGCCAGTACAGGATGTAGAGCCACTGAATGGTGACATTGTACATGCATGTGTGCGTGTGTTTTTTGTTAATCTATCTTCCATTCATGTGCTGTATTTCAAATGCAGCCCCCCCCCCCCCCCCCCCCCCGTTTAATTCACGTTCAAGGTACAAATGAAAGATGTTACAGTACAATATATAATGTGGGTTCTGCTTGGAAGTAGGACAGCGTCTACCTCTGGGGAGTAGTGTTGTACCTCTCCCCCTCCTCCTGTCCTCCTCATTACTCCGTCTTTGCTCTGCACACACACTTCCTCTGCAGTACACCAGCTCTCAGCAGCCTCGTACACAGACAGAAGGAAGTTTGTGCATCTCCACAGTTTTATTTTTAACTCTCACACTCAAGTGCAAAAGCTCTCTGCTTGCCGACACGTCTCACACTCCCTGATCAACGTGCAGGCTTGAGCAGCTACTGAACACACTCCTGTCATTTTTCTTCATCTCCCTTTCCCTTTTCCTCTCCTTTATTTGTTAAACTCTTTTTGTCCTTTTGACGGACTTCCTCCTTTGCCCTTTCCTCTGTTCCTCCAGCAGCACAGAGCACAAGAGGGACGGCTCACCGCTCAAACAGATCAGCAAGGCGTCCAACCGCAGCCCCGCTCACCGCGCCTACCAGAAGCAGACGGAGAGCGACAGGACTCAGGAGAACCACTCGTCCGTACCGACCTCACCGCAGGATGCCCACAAACCGGCAGCTAACGGGGTGCTAGCTCAGATGGAGCAGGACAAGGAAAAGGAGGATAACCAAGAGAGGAACAATGAAAGTGTGATGGTAGAGACTGACGGGCTGCTAAATGGAGATATGGGGTGCGGGAGCACAGAACAGAGTGATGTTCATTCACCACCTCCACACACAGACAGGACTGGTACAGAAAGCTACACTGAGAATGAGGACAGTGGGTCTAAAGTAGAAAGTGAGCACAGGAACGAAGAAGGAAGCACAGACCATAAGGTATGTTTTTGCTACTTTGTTGCCCTTGCACCCAAGTGATCTGTGTATTTGCTTCCCTTGTGTCACATATTTACAGACAGACAGAGCTGTCTTGTTGCTGTCTCAGCAGTCTCTTATAGACAAACATGTATTTATGATCTGGGCTTTCAGCACAATTAAATTTTCTGAACTAATTCAACTCTGGCTTATTCTAACATTGTGTAACAAGTGTAGAGTTACAAGGGTGTGTGTGTGTGTGTGAGGGGTTATTTTCTGCGAAGGCCAAACAGATGTCAAACGCTTGAGCAGCTGAGTTCGTGCCTCAGCGACCTTCCCCCGTGGGAGCCCGCTGTTCTCTACAGATTATAAATATAGGTTCAGATCAATCTCTGTCTTCTCTGTGAAAACAACCTTCTTGCTGTTATGGGAGGCAGAGGAAGAGCCATGAGCAGTGCCATCAATCGCTCCATGGTGAAATGTTCAGTGGTAATAACATTTTTTTTCTGTTGCTGTTGACATGAGAGGGAGCTTTGACAACTTGGAACTTAACTTTGGTGATGAATTCTTTCTTTGTTTGGGCCATTGCTAACCTGACTCCGCCAGATGGATTGCTTCGCATTTCCTCAGCATATCCATCTGGGAACTTTCCGTTGGAGAAAGTTTGGGAAGGGGCAAAAATACTGGTTAGCTGATTGGATAAACCATCTGTCTATCACCAGCTATGTTGGTGATAGACGGACCACATCAACCAATCAGATCAACGAAGTGTATGACGTACCAACAGAGCAACGACGAAGCCAGGCTACCCCTGTTGCTGCAGGCAAAGCACAGCTCGTTAGCTCAGCAAGCAAGCAACATGTCGGTAAAGGATATTTGCCGTTTGTGTAACGAGAATTTAGGAATAAAAGGCCCCATTTCAGGTTCCCGGTCCATATTCCAAAAGAAGGATCCAAGAGAAAACAGCATTAGCGAGCGGCAAACAGAATCAGGGCTGCCGCTGTCTGAACCATAGACAGTATATGGTCTGAACATGTGTCTAGATCAATTCAGATTTGCATGCGTTGCTTCCGCTTGCTGAGCCTCGTGAGACCATCCTGATCTCGCGAGCTTGTCGTTGCGTCACACCTAAACCCGCCTCAAAACCAACGCTGATTGGTCCGGTCGTTTGGCGAACGGCTCCAAATTTTCTCTGCCTCAAGATGCCAGACTGATCTGAGAGCAGAAAACTGGAGCTCGCGAGATCAGGATGGTCTCACGAGGCTAGGCCATTGCATGTTCTCGAGTCGAATCAAGTAGCATTCGATCTGGATTTGTTCCAATTATTGGATTTCTAAGCATATCATTTGTTTTTGCTGTTTGGAATTATCTTGAGTTAACATACAGTATCACTTCTCTTTGTGTTGTTTGGTACAAAACAACTTCTTAGATACTCAGCCAGGTTATTGGCTTTTTGTAGTGGTGGAACAAGGGCTCACATCCTGTTGTTACCAATAGAACCATGTAAAACACTACACTACAAGTTAAAGTCCTGCATTGAAAATCTTACTTGAGGAAAAGCTCTGACATATTAGCAGCACACATTTACTTAAAAGACACTCCCAATGGACAGCAGAACCAGTGATGATATGTTTTTTTATCCCAAGTGTTCTTCTTTGTCAAAACTTGGCACCTACGTTACCCACAATTCATCTTGACCGCCAACAGTTTGGTCAGAGATTCAGGTGTGTAATGCTAGTAGCAGCTAATGTAGCAGCCAGCCATTAGCCTCAAGTAGAGATGAGTGGTGTATTCCTTGTAACTCCACACCACAACATTTTTTTATTTTCAAATTGTAGTCTTTAGCCCCAACTTCGCCCAACTTAAGTGACATCACTTGAGGCAGTTAATCAGACATTGTGCAGCTCCCTCTAGAGCCACAAAAGGCTTTTAACAACTTTGTTTTCACAATATGCAGTAGTATTCCCTAAGTCCTAAAACTGTTGTGTATAATGGGTGGAGTTCTGCAGACAAATGGCCACTGTGCATGATACATGAGTGTATATATAATATATAATATAATACATTATCTGATTGTTAATACTGATGCATCAGTACATACTGTAGCATTTACCTGCTGCAGCTGGTCAAGCTCGTTTGGACTACTTTCTATCCAGTTATAGTCCAGTGGTTCCTAGTCTCACATTGCCAGACCAATCTCTACAGCGCTGCCAGTGCTGGAGTATGGTCTGACTACACCTCTTATCTATTGTGGCACAGGGGGAAAAACGCTCTGGCTTGTTTGTCTCTGTCTCTTGTTTGCCTCTGTCACTGACTGATTAGTCTATATCCACGACGTTCCACTTCCGGGATTGCTCCATTGCTAGATTTCACTTAACATATACTCAAGTTTACTCCACCACTTTACTCAAGAAGTTACCTTCCTCTTTCTTTGTGTTGGCGTTCTAACCTCTGGTGGATTTCTGAGGACTCTGGTTAACTGCTCCTCAGATCTCTGCAGGGTAAATCCAGACAGCTAGCTAGACTATCTGTCCAATCTGAGTTTTCTGTTGCATGACTTTTGAACGTACACACGTTCCACCAAACCAAGTTCCTTCCTGAGGCTATTTTGCAGAGGCACCGTGGCACTGTCCTGTGGTTAGCGCCGTCCATGATGATTGTGATTGGTTTAAAGAAATGCCAATAAACCAGAGGATGTTTTTCTCCCATCCCGGAATGCTGTGTGGACTAGCCAGACCTTCCTCCGCAGCGCTGTGGAGGAAGGTCTGGCAAAGCGAGACTGAGTGATGAATATCCTGGTACAACCGTTGCAGCAGACTAGGGGTCACGTGTCACGAATCAGACAGATTGGAAACATCTGGTTTGATCTTGTAATAATATGAGGCTGATTGCTGATTTGCTAAGATAATTTGAGAGGAGGATAATGGTTTCTTGGTGATATATATAGTGTGGAAATATTCTGCTGCTGTAGTAAACTGTCCTGGCATGCAACAAAAACATGCATATCATCATGTGAGTATGTGTGTGTGATGTTTTGTTGAGTACATTTTGAGGCTACAGTAATTGGTTGTTTCACACCAATTGGCATCTCTCAAAATCTTTGTTTGATTTGGGGTCATTTCCCTTCTTCCATATTTTCATTTCCTGTTCTGAGAGCTCCTGTTACACCGCAGCCCATTGTTAAGCATACACACACACACACACACACACACACACACACACACACACACACACACACACACACACACACACACACACACACACACACACACACCAGCCCTACATGCTGCTGTATGCAGCAACAGTGAAACAGGATTTGACACAGGGCTGCGCTCAGACAGCAGAGGAATCACTGATGCGTTGAAGCTGAATCAGAACAATAAATGCACAATCTGCAGTGAACATTTTCTTATTGAAATGCAGAAAATGCAACACGTGGTTCCTCTGCTATTCACTCTCTGACAACTGTTTAAAAAGAGTGATGTGTGGTGTGAATCCAGTCTTAAATGAGATCAGTGACAATGATGTGGGAATGACTACCGAGCTGAAACAAATTCATGCGCTGCAGTTTGTCAGCTCAATCTAACTCCAGTCGCCATGTTGTAAAAGCTCACTTAGGATGACCAATTACTCAACATTATAGACTGAAACGGTCATTATGCAGACTACAGACTTTCTAGCTCAACTGAAAAAAAACCCTCCCTTTTCATGTTATTTAAGATCACCACACACGTAAAGATTCCCATTGATGTACCCTCTGTTTTCAGGAGACAAATGAACAGAAGCTGTTTAAGATCGCCAGCGAGCTCTTGCAAACAGAGAAGGCCTACGTAGCGAGACTTAACCTGCTCGACCAGGTGAGGAACTCGGTGAAAGCTTCACTTCATTTTTTTTGACATAGTGAAGGGTTTTAAATTGCACAGTATAAAAACCCCTTTTTCACTTCTCAATTAGATGTCACTTACCGGCTCTATGTTGTATACGGCACGTTTCAGGTGTTCTGTGCGAAGCTAATGGAGGAGGCGAATAAAGGAACGTTCCCTGTGGACGTAGTGAAGAACATCTTCTCCAACATCGTCTCCATCCACACCTTCCACAGCCAGTTTCTGCTTCCAGATCTGGAGAAACGCATGGGAGAATGGTGAGCTTCGGCCTGGAATGAAATGACAATGAATGTAAAAAGGTTGGGTGTCTATGTGAACCTTGGCTTCTTCACATTGTCTCTTTGTACTGAAACCAACACTCAAAATACTGACGATAAAGATGTTGTTGTTGATCAAACTAATGTACACATAAGAGGATGATAAAGATGAATTATACAACAAACACTAACTACCACATTATGGTTAACAAATTGCAGTGGTTGAATGTGACAACTGTACTTAAGTACATATTTCAGTTACTTGATAGATAGATAGATAGATAGATAGATAGATAGATAGATAGATAGATAGATAGATAGATAGATAGATAGATAGATAGATAGATAGATAGATAGATTTTTCATTAATCCCAAAACTGGGAAATTACAGTGTTACAGCAGCAAAATATCAGACACACAGCACATTTACAGAATATACATGAACTAATAGGGTACAATATGCATGAAATAATATGTATACTTTACTTGAGTCTTTTCTTTTCATGCCACTTTCTACTTCTATTCCACTACATCTCAGAGAGAAATGTTGTACTTTTTACTCCACTACATTCACCTGACAGCTTTAGTTACTAGTAACAAAACACATGTAGTTTATACAATCACTGTTTTATTATAAATGAATTAAACACAGGACTGTTTTGATCATTTTTGTGAGGATTCTTCTGCATTTAGTACGTGGCATTTTCAATGCAGGTCTTTTACTTGTAACAGAGTTTGTTCTTTTTACTTACAGTGTGGTATTAGTACTGTTACTTAGTAAAGGATCTGAATACTTCCACCACTGACAAATTGACCTCCTTCTCTCCCTTCCCGCAGGGAGTCCACACCTCGCATAGGAGATATCTTGCAGAAACTCACGCCTTTCCTCAAGATGTACGCAGAGTACGTGAAGAATTTCGAGAACGCCATGGAGCTGCTCAAACAGTGGACTGATCGCTCGCCTCAATTCAAGGCCATCATTCAGGACATACAGGTACTGTGAACCAAAGTCCAGTCCGTAAATATATTGATTCATGCACTTTTATTTTAGAAAGAAGATCGCATTACTGAGAGAGCACAGATTCATGCTGAAGAGTTGTGAGAAGCACCACTCTTGTGTTGTATTTGTCATCATCTAATAGGTTTGGGGTTGGATAAACACATTTCATGTTTACATATAGGGCAAAAGTTGTACTTTTCCTTTGTAATTCCTGGACAGAGTCAAGAAGCCTGTGGAAGCCTGACGCTTCAGCATCACATGTTGGAGCCCGTGCAGCGAGTCCCTCGCTATGAGATGCTGCTTAAAGACTATCTGAAGAAGCTGCCGCCGGGCGACCTGGACCGACGAGATTCTGAGAGTAAGACCAAATACCTCAAATTCCTGCTCCAAGGAGTCCTTTTTATTTCACTTTATTTAGGCAACCCATCTTTGTTTTTCTTCCAGAATCGTTAGAAATTATCGCCACAGCAGCCACTCACTCCAACAGCGCCATACGTAAATCTGTAAGTACAGACGTTTTAAAGCATTTTCAGTAACACTTTACTGGAAGGTATCTACATAAGAGTGCCATGACACAGTCATGACACATGAACCCTAACCCAAACCTAACTTGTCATGACAAAAACCGAATGACACTTAATGACAGAAGCGTTATGTCATGAACGTTTATGACAGTACAGGCTGTAGGGAGTTGGGTTTGGAATCTGAGGGTTGCTGGTTCAAGTCCCCATACGGACCAAAGTATGGTGGTGGACTGGTAGCTGGAGAGATGCCAGTTCACCTCCTGGGCACTGCCAAGGTGCTCTTGTGCAAGGCACCGAACCCCCAACTGCTCAGGGCGCCCCCTCACTCTGACATCTCTCCATTAGTGCATGTATAGGACCTGAGCGTGTGTGTAATTTAGACCTGTATGTAATGTGTGTAATAACAACAGCGTGAAAACATTGTAATTTCCCCTTGCGGGATATTAAGTATACATTACATTATAATGTTTATGACACGTTCATGTCACTCTTATGTAGATACCTTCAAGTAAAGTGTAACCGCATTTTCTGTAGACGTATAAGACAGAATCTCTTCGACACATTGACATCCAACTAACCCCAACCTCATTCAGGAGAATCTGAAGAAACTGATGGAGATATACGAAATGCTGGGTGAGGAGGAGGACATCGTTAACCCCTCGAACGAGTTCATCAAAGAGGGCCACATCTTAAAG
This sequence comes from Gymnocephalus cernua, assembly GCA_023631565.1. Classification (NCBI taxonomy): domain Eukaryota; kingdom Metazoa; phylum Chordata; class Actinopteri; order Perciformes; family Percidae; genus Gymnocephalus; species Gymnocephalus cernua. The sequence continues at coordinate 5,104,919 of CM042431.1, forward strand.
CTGGCGGCCAGGAACACCTCGGCCATGGAGCGATACCTCTTCCTGGTGAGAGAAACTGCCGAGCACAAAAACATCTTCTTATCTAGTGAGGGAAACATGATGAGGCGAGACTCCGTCTGCACAAGTCAATTGAAACAAGTGAATCATTTCAAGCCAGGAACACCTCTGTGTGAGAGTACATCGGGGGCACATAAACACATCTCTCAATTACTGAGATTGCCAGATGATGTGATTACGTTTGGGCTGTTTCTTATTAGCTTCAGGCTGAATGTGTCCCAGCTGTGTAATTCAGGTTACCTGCAGAGTTCAGGACTGCACCCTTCGGAAAAAAACAATGCCAGGAACCGACACTAGAATAGCGCTGATCCTCAGTACAAACTTTTGTTTCTTTTTTTCTGCCAGTTCAACAACATGCTGTTGTACTGCGTGCCCAAGTTCAGTCTGGGAGGGACGAAGTACACAGTGAGGACGCGGATCGGCATCGACGGCATGAAAGTCCTGGAAACGACCAACTCGGACTACCCTCATACCTTCCAGGTGTCAGGGAAGGAGAGGATGCTAGAGCTACAGGCCAGGTGCATGTTATACTAGTCTATATCCACGACGTTCCACTTACGGGATTGCTCCGTTGCCGCTGGAAATTCTGCCAGATGTCCTTTTTTTTCCGTCCGGATGTCCATTAGTTTCCGCTTTCTTTGTGTTGAAATTTTAAACTCCAGTCAATTCATGAGGACTCTGGTTAACTGCTCCTCAGATCTCTGCAGGGTAAATCCAGACAGCTAGCTAGACTATCTGTCCAATCAGAGTTTTCTGTTGAGGAAGGTCTGGCAAAGCGAGACTACTTATATGCAGACATTTCATACATAATACAAGAAGAGGTCATTTAAAAAAATGTCCTTTTTGCAAACCCTGTTAAAAGGAGCAAAAACAACCTAGCCCCTCCCACTATAAAGTATATAATGGTATGTAATTTGTACCATATACAGTATAATTTCATATATATATGAAAGACCACCTGAATGAGCACACCCAAACTCCATATTTAGATCCTATAAATCTCCAAATACTCTTTGACCACAGCTAACTGCTATGTTGGTACGACTTGGTGTTGTTAGAGGAACAGGAAGACTATCACATAAAGTTATGGCGATATACATATTTACGTTTTTAATGCATTTTATGGCTTTATTTTTCCTCCTCAGCTCAGAGCAGGACAAGGCAGGCTGGATTAAGGTACAAACAGTACAATCACAATCATTGTATTTTCTTTATTGATCATATGTGTGTTGAAGTGAATGAGTTACACATGAGTTTGATGTTTCTTTTGTCCTTCAGGCTTTCCAGGAGACCATTGAGATCTTCCAGCAGAAAAACGAGTCATTCAAGAATGCACTGAAAGATGTGGAGGAAGTGTCGGTGAGTGTCACTTCAAAGATGTGAACACAGTTAAACTGTCACTGTCACACTGAGTGTCTTTTTTATTTGGATATAGAATGCAGAGCTGGGGAAGCGCGCCCCTTGCTGGATCCGCGACAATCAAGTGACGCTGTGTATGAAGTGTAAAGAGCCTTTCAATGCTCTGACACGGCGGAGACACCACTGCAGAGCCTGCGGCTATGTAAGTCACCTTGATGCTGCTATGTCATGCATAGTGCATGGACAGTAGGTGGATGAGAAAGCATCCATCAGGGTGGTTTAGCACAGCAGGGAACGTTACACATTCAAAGCTCACAATTGCATTTTAGGCCTTTGATTGTATAGGATAGTTTAGACTTGAAAGGGGAGAGAGAGGGGGAATGACGTGCAGGAGTAAACCTCTATATGTGGGCGTCCGCTCTACCAGGTGAGCTAACCAGGTGCCCAGAAAATGGTGATTATAAACGTTAACAAATGATGTGATGCCAGTCAAACACAGGGTTAAAGGCTCTGGACACCCACACAGGTGTTTTGAGTTTATCCGGCTGATTAGACCTCTTCCCAGGACTGTGTGGGTGTGGTTAGACTTGTTAGCTCTTGCTGCGTTCCAGACACAATTTCAAGCCCGCAAGTTACAACTTCAAGTCACGACTCACAACTTGGTAGGGTTCCAGGCAAAGTCACCACAAACCCTTCTAGCTAGCGGCTACCTACCGTTGACGTTAGCTAGCGCTAGCTGTTATTACGACATATTTTGGGCTTCATTTAATAAACAGTAGTACACAATCGTATGTGTATTGTTTTGATTACAATGTGCGGAATTACTTTACGTTGCCTATTTATGTCTATTTATTTCTATTTCTCACCGTTTATCACCGGCATCAGCATCAAAAGGGGTCGCCATTGTTGTTTATGTGACGGTAAAACTGTAACTGGGAGTACAACGATCTGGTACGAGTTGACGAGTAGTAAGTTACGGGTTGGACGGCCGTTCCAGGGCGCTTTCACGGGTAGAAGGTGGTGAAAACACGAGTTATGGGTTGCCTGGAACGCAGCATTTGTTGCACCAGTCAGGGCGGGACAAATGACAGCTTTACCATTCTTATTGGTAGACAAGATTCGTGACCTAATAAATTCCCATCTAAGCTCCGGCCCACTTCAACCTGAGCAGAGGTCTAATCAGCCACAATAACTGAAATCACCTGTTTGGGTGTTCAGAGGCTTTTCAATGATGATAGAGGATGAATGTGTGGGCTTTCAGTCAGGGAGATCAAATGTCTCCCATGTTAGTCACACTGTCAAAAATATTAGATTGTTAGAGCTCTAAGACGCTGCCGTTTTCTTTCATCTCTCTCTGCTACTGATCAAAGGCAAAATGCCCCAAAATATGCCTTAATAATTAAATCAGATAATATAATAAAATAACTATAGTGCCCTGTGGCTTAAAATCGCTTTAGAGTAGTCATAGCAAATTCAATTATGCTTAAAAATCCTTTTAAAGAGTAGTGATAGTTTTGATTTGGTTATTTTTCTCTTCTCTTCTTTCTTACAGGTGGTGTGCTGGAAATGTTCAGACAATAAGGTGCCGCTTGAATATGATGGCAACAAGATGAACAAAGTCTGCAGAGACTGCTTCTCCATCCTGACTGGAGAAAGCATAGTCGAGGGCAAGAAGAAGGGCATCCTGGAGGTGAATAGGATATATTGATACATACACCAATACATACACACATGCTGGGATTTTCTAAATAAGTAGATCATTGACATAGATATACAGACGTCACATACTTCGTCTTGAACAAGCATTGGTTTACTGATCTTGTGCTAATTTGCGACCGTCTTATGCAGATCGAGGCGGCTCAGTTCACAGGCAGCAGCATCATGTGTGGCTTCCTGCAGTACTGTGAGAAGAACAAACCTTGGCAGAAGGTGTGGTGCGTCATCCCGGAGAAGGAGTGTCTGGTGCTCTATCTCTACGGAGCTCCGCAGGTAATAACACCAAGAACACAAAGCAAAACATGTCATAACTATTGTGAATTTAAAATCAGTTCATGCAGATATGATAGATTGGTATGTGTAAAATTAGAGATGCAATATTGTGTGTATTGGTTATCCTGTTGTAAAAATCTCGGATATATATAAAGAAATGACTATATAAAGTGAATGAGGGGTGGGAAACATACAAGCTTCGGTTTCATCCTGCTCCTTTTCGGACGTTTTTTGTTTTGTTAAAAACATTTTGGTAATAGTATCTTTTTTTTCTTTAAAAAAAAAAATTATATAAACAATTTGTAACAATGGATAGATATTGCTTTTTTTCCTTGGTGTGTTGCTACGCACTTTTTATTTTGGTAATATGTATGTGTGTATATGTATGTGTATATGTGTGTATTTGTGTGTAGGTATGTACGTGTATATATATATATTAGTTTTGTTTGAAATAAAATAAATGAAATTAAATGAAATGAAAAATACCATTCTCTTCATCCCTGGCTGTTCCCCTTCCTCAGGATGTGAAGGCCCAGTGTACTATCCCCCTCCTGGGCTACTCTGTGGATGACAGCGCCCGGCCCACGGACCCCCCGGTCAGCTTCCGCCTCTCTCAGTCCAAGTCCATTCACAACTTTGCTGCTGAAACCGAGGAGCTTAAGCAGCGCTGGCTGAAAGTGATTCGAGTGGCAGTGACGGGAGAGAAGCCAGACTGCTCAGAGACCAACGGTGCCAACACGATGGACAACAACAACACACAAGAAGCTACTGATAGCTCATAAGGGTGTGTTTTCTACAAGCAAACCGCTGTCGGGTTGCTCCAGAAAAACAGGATGTGCAGATGTGTTCTGCACACACAAAAATACAAATGCACACTCTCCATGCTGTCCTTGAATCTTAAAGACGAGTGGAAGAATCAGTGCTGGATAAGCTGTCCTACCTTACCACTCTCCAGTTTGTCGATATTCTCATGAACCCACACAAGAACGTTTGATTCACTGCTAGAGCTGTGCTGGATTACTAAAGGACATGTCTGGTGCAATCAACACTAGAGCAAAGGGGCCTCAGGATTGATCGACTTCCCTCAAACAGGCACTATGAAGGACAGCTCAAACTCAGTCTTCATACACTTTTAATCTGTGTCAGCTCCTCTTGAGCCAGTGCCCTGTACACGATGTGAATCAAAGCAAAAGGACGGTCCAAAATAAGTCTGCTGGTGCTTGCACTCAACTCTGTGTACCTGTACAGTATAAATGTGTTTTTATGTACATAATTCAATCACAAACTTTGTTTTGATAACATAGAAAACATCGAAGTAGTATGGTATAAAGTATTTACAGTATTTTGCCCTTTCTTTGCTTCAGAAGATGGATCTAAAACTGGGAAGATGACCATGTGGTTGGATGATGTTCTGGTCTCCTCTCATCCCTCAGTGAAAAATCCCCAACTGTCTAATGCTAATCAAACTTTGAATGCATGTTGGCTGATCTGCCTGCTTTGCAATTGGTCGCACCTGTCGTGTAGTGTTTTCTATGAAGCAAAGGAACTCATCTGTTAATTAAACCAGGTTTATGAATATAGTCAACAAACTATAGCAGAAATTGTTGTCCTTGAGGTTGTATATCATAATGGCAATAGGTATTGTGATATTGTACATTTTCCAGAAAAAAACAGTTGAGAAACGACTTATTGATGCAACCAACTGTGAATGTCTGTTTTTGGCTCATCCAGTTAAAGAAATGCCTGACAAAACAAGGTGCTTTATCACATCGATGCAATAATCCTGTAAATTCATAAGTACAATAAGTCAGTCCTGCTCACTTATGTGCAACATTCCCAACAATGGCAACCAGAGTTACTGTACATAAGGTGCACTCCAGCAATTTAGCAGTGCCCCTCTATTGATATTGGTGAAATACGAGACAGATGTGTCAGAATTGAAGCAGCGGAGGCAGAGATATCCCCGAGTATAAGCCCAGCTTATAAAACACAGGATCCTACAATTCCCATAATGTAACTCAACAGTGACTTACATTAGGCCTTCCCTGCTGAAATACTCGTTTTCTCTCAGATATTTAAAGTTTCAAGCCTAACTCAAGATAACCCTGATAATGTCATTGCGATGTCATTTTCTCAATTTAGAAAGCTCCCTGCAAACCCACCGAAGACATACCACGGTTTCCACAGCCTGAGTAGTACTCTCCATGACAAGTTTGTTGTATTCATTATTTAGTTTCCTCGGTAGAAAAAATGCAAGGTCACAAATCTCTATGGTCTCACAATATGTATTGTCATACATCGCCCAACCCTATGGCCCTGACGGTGCCATTTGTATTCAAAAGGCACACTGCAATCATGTGTATTCTAATATGGCATAACAACTGATAGATGATAGTCGTCCATGTGCAAAAGTGAGGATGAATGGTTAATGTTTGTCTACCTACAGGGCAGTCATGGACCTTAATTCATGTGGAGAGGATCAGGTTGTTTTTTTTTAGATGCAAACGCAGAACAATCATAGATATAGCAAGCTGGTGCGAGAAATGTAAATGCGTTTTTAATGCTGTAATTAATTTTATTTAAAGTAATTTATAGAGTATCACAAGCATGATCTGTTAAAAGTAGCACAAATTTGTTCCCTGACTGTCCACTAAGAAGCGCAGCAGGTAGATGTTATTTCTGAGAGCAAATGTTTTTCCACTAACTCATCAAACGTGTCACCTTGTGCTTCAGTGACAGACAGCGACCAGTCACAGCACGTTTCGGTTTGCACAGTTCCCCCCTGTGCTCGATGCTGGTGCTCACTGGAGTCTCACCCCTCTGAACTCTTTCCCATCCTCAGTATTAAAAAAAAAAAAGAGCACAAAACTTCCCCATCTGTAAGATCTGAATGTATATCCAGATTTGTATGTCCCGTCATCCCCTCCCCAAAGATTTGAGAATCTACGCACTTTACAGAGTGTACCTTCAAAGACAATAAAATGAGATGAAATATGATATGGGGAGCATGCCTGTTTGTAATGTTATGTTGCTGTTTAAATGACTTGACCTACAATGTGTTATAGTAACTCAAACCAGTCTGACACCTTCAGTCACATCAGTCATTGTGATGCTACTTTTACAAAGTTTACTTTTTTTTTTTTTTTAAATGTATGTGAAAAGGGAAGCCCTAAATAAGCTGACATCTGTAGCTTCTGTAAAAACGTGAACAGGAGGAACCTTTCTATTCATATACAATGTATACTCACCCGAGTGCGTGTCTGTAGATAATGACTCCAGTTTGCCATTACCAACAAAATACATTCCATTTCTGGTAAGGTTCAGTTGTCTAGTTCACACACAACACGAGTATTTAACAGATTTAGAAAACTTTTATTTTCATAAAGGAAAAAAAAGAGAAATCAGACCAAAGAATGAATAACAAATTCTCTTAACGAGTACAAATTTCATAGGTGTGTTCTGCAAGTTACTTTTCTCACTTCTTTGAGAAATGCTCCTTGCACAGTGCTACTCAAACATAATTAGTATTGGGTCACTCAGAATGCACCACGTGCAGTGATGGTGTTAACATCACACAATAGTCAAGAGAGGAGCTGCAACAGATCAGAAAGTTGGAATCCTTGTAAGTTTTTCCACTGTCGCTTGAAAGCAGGTTTGAGTCAATATCAAACTGAGATTTGGGGTCTTGGACAGTCCTTGCATTTGTGTGTGTCTCAGCTTTTGGGCTGTCGGAGCAGGCCACGGATCCTGCGAACCAGGGCCTGGATGAAGGTGTAGCGGGAGCGGACCTGGCTGTACAAACCCTCCACCTCCAGCAGCTTCCTCTGCAGAGCCTCTCCGAAACCTGCAGCCATGTCACTCTTCAGCTGCAGTGACACAAACAGAAGGGATGATGTAGGTAGTAATGTAAACAGATGCACAACATTAAGGTTTGTCAGTGCAGCATTCAGAGTGTAACTGACATTACACGTGTGCCATTTCTTACCAGGTCTAGGTCTTGCTGGCTGACTCGGGATAGGCCGAGGCAACGCCCTCCACTTGCCTGCAACCCGCCAAATGAGTCTAAAGAACATGAATATTTAAATGAAATGATTGCAATCAAGCTAAAATCACTCAGTGGAGTTTTACTAACAACATTATGTATCTGCAAGTTACGTCAGGTCTGCTTTAAATGTACATATCTCACCGTCTGTGAGGCGAGATCTATACAAACTGGCTCCAGGCATCAGGGAGTCCTTGGGGTCGGTGGGAGTACAATGCAACAGGTAGTACTCCAGGTGGCGCCACAACACAAACAAACATGTCTCGATAACATCTGAGGAAGAGGAATGTCAAGGCATTTCACAGCAATTCAAAATGTGGCATTTCTACGTGGTTTTATTCCAACTTGCGGAAGTGAACTCCCAAAGACAAATGTACAATAAGGGGCTAAATGCGAGTTGATTTTTAATTCTGGTGTGCTGAAAAGGGGTCGGACAATGTCTAACGCTGTAGTCCTATCAATGCATCCGTGCCTGTAAGGGACCAAAGGATACAGGAGCACAGGGCCAGCAGCTTGGCTCTGTTGTTGATCAGCTGGACCAGTCGTCTCTTGGCCAGCAAGCTCCTCTGGACTGATGAGATTTTCTCCACCCCTCCTGGGCCTGACACCAGGCCTTGGCACAACTACAGAGAAGATGTCTGTAGTTAGAACTGAAGACAATGCAAATTGGAGCCAAAATTGTGCATCAAATGAAGATTGTTTTTTTTTTTTACCTTACCTTAAAATTCACCATTTACAAGAGGGGAAATAGTTTGCTCAACGTGTACAGCAGTGTGGTGAGAGTGAGAGAGTGAATCTGTGTATTGGTCCATCATTACCTCCTTGAGCTCCTCAGGAGGCAGCTGATCCAGGCTCTGCAGCTTGCCCAAGCTTTGTCTGTGACTCTGGTGGAACCGGAAGAAATCTGCAGCGCTGTTCTTCAGCAGGTACAGGACCAGACCCAGGCTGGGGGTGCGGGAGTAAGCCATTGATGGCAGAGTGGATGACAGATCTTAAAAAATAAGCGCCGCGGTTCAGTCTCATACTTGTAGAAGTGGATAAGCGCTGCTGAAAGTAAAAAGCTAATTTGTTGCAAAAGCCAAAAAGGCCTTAAGAGATTATGGGTTTCTAGATTGATCTATCAGCTATTAGACACTGGAAAGGACATTTCAATGGAAACAAGAAAATACAATAGTATGCCTTGTTCACAGTATACAGTGACACGAGTCATCCCTTTTCCTCGTCCTAAGCATGGGCAGAATATCACTGACCTGTGCGTCCTCCGTCCCTGCCAGCTGGCTCGCTGCCTGACGGGCTGAAGAGGCAGATGCTGAACTGGGCCTGGGCTGAGCTCTGCAGCAGCAGCGTTTGGCAGTACTCCATGATGTTAGCTCGCACCTGGGTACAGAGGACAGCACCTCTCAGGTCACTGATGAATAATCATGACTATGTGGAAACAACACTCCATTCGCATTGTTTCAGTGCCATTTTTAATTCCTTTATCCCCCCCACTGTCAATTATACTGTTGGAATATGTAAACTGTAACTTGGTAACTTCTAACTAGGAAGTCACTTCTGACATTTCAAGGAGATACGCCCATCACACTGCTGAAGAAATTGCCAAATACCATGTAGGCACAGGCACCACCACCCTTCCAGGGACTACCGGTGGTCCCACGCACTCGTTTGAAAACTAAAGGTGACCGTTCCTTCTGTGGAACGCCCTCCCTATTACCTACGTTCTGGAGTCTCGGTTGATGCTTTTAGAAAGCAGCTGAAGACACACTTGTTTCAACTCGCTTTTGTCTCATGTTTGTAATTTTGGGTCTTATTTTAATCTTCATTGGAATTGTATTTGTTTTTTTCTGTTTTGGATCCTACTGTATTTTAACAAATATCTTTTGTGTGAAGCACTTTGTGACTGTCTGTAAAAGGTGCTATATCAAAAAAAATTATTATTATTATATTCCCCATGAATCTCTTACTACTTCATTTATAGAATGCTTGTTGTCAGACCTGTTGCATAGCCACCTCCATCTCCTCTCGTCTTTCTGCTGAGTCTCCAGGTGCAGCAACCTCAGCCTGCTTTAGCAACCTCTCCTGCTCGCTCCCTGCCAGACGGCCAAGCAAGGACAGACAGAGACGCTGAAAAACAAGAGATGTATTACTAACTGTACAATTTACACATTGAAATGTATATGCATTGTCAGCGATACAGTAAAACGCATCTATACTATACCATATAAAAACAATGGCAGCTGTCTAACCTGGAATCTGTTGATGTGACCCTGGAACTCCATTATAGCCGCACTGTTGACCTCCCCACCTGTCTCAAGGGCCCCTGAGAGACCAAGCAGTACATGAACACCATTCATGCAGTCTGATTTGTGTATATAAGGTTTGCATAGGGTTGGGTATCATTTGGGTTTTTTCCAATACCGGTGCTAAATCGGTGCCGGTGCCTAAGCGGTGCCTGAACCGATACTTTTTAAGAAAGTAAAAAAAGAAAGAAGAAGAAACAAGAAGGATAGGCCTACTAAACAACAGTCGTGACATTTAAGAACACATTGTTTATTACTAAGGCCATATGGTCAAAATTAAATGATTTAATAGTAATGTAATAACTATAACTTATAATAAACAATAACTTTTTTCACCAGTAAACGACAAAAACAACCACCACCTTTGAATGCACCGCGAGGCTGTAGGTTACCAGTTTCAGTGAATGCACCGTCTGTGTTTTTCCGACGTCGGCATCTGCTGCGCTGCAGAGCAGACTGTTGATATACAGTCACACTTTACACTGTTTAACGTCACCTGTCAGCATTTTAACCGTGTTTAATCCAGCTGCTAGCTAAAGGTAGGCTAACGTTACCTGCTGTAGAGTGTAGTGGAAAGTCAGGCACCGAAATAAGGCACCGAAATTTTCGTTCTTATTCGGTCTCGTTACTACCGTTTACGTCAGAACCAGGGACCTATTGGCACCGAGTTTCGGTACCCAACCCTAGGTTTGCACAATGAAAACAGGAAAATATAATAGAAAGCAAAGTGCATTAGAAGAGAAGAATGACTTATTAATGTACCTGGCAGAGCCGTCTTACTGATGATGCCAGTGAGCAAAGAGAGCTCCTGCAATGCTCCCATACTGAGCTCCTGACAGCGCAACAGGGACTGAATGGTGTCGGCATGCACTATCAGCCACTGGAGAACCTACACACACACAGACAGACAGACAGACAGACAGACACAGAGAGAGAGAGAGAGAGAGAGAGAGAGAGAGAGAGAGAGAGAGAGAGAGAGAGAGAGAGAGAGAGAGACAGAGAGAGACAGAGAGACAGAGAGACAGAGACAGAGAGACAGAGACAGAGAGAGAGAGAGAGAGGTAAATGCAATGTTTACAAATCTTTATATGGCACTCAGATACAGTATACAAACTAAAAGTTGTCCGAGACACACAGAGAGAATCTGACTTCTTGGGATTTTCAAGGTAAAATGAAGAAAAGAAAAAAAAAAAGGTTGTCTTTGTGATCTTTATAATTGTGTGCTTACCTGTGCTGCACCCTGCTGGTGGTTCATGGTGGTAGAGGTCAGGATCACCTGAAAGAGCCTTAGGGTCGGTAAGAGAATCTGCCTGTAGCGGTCCATAGGGCTGGGGATGAAGCCGGATGGGTCCCGCATCACCCTGTAGACCACAAGGGAACAGGCACAGACTTAGGTAATACTATTAATAGACACCTTAAGAAAAGGGGGTCATTTGGATGAGAGAGAAAGAAGCTAAAGTCAGTTAAATGCACTAGAATAAGGACAAGATGCTTAATTTAAAATTAAAACTACCTGCCTTTTTAACTTGCAAGAGTTTGTTTTGTTGCTTTAGTGAGGCATTACCATCTTAACATATAGTTTTTAATTCTTTACACTAATGTGGTAAAATTAGTCAATTGAGAAGGCTCAGGTATAAATGTAAGAAATGTACTTCTTCTGGTTATATTTAATCCAAAACGACCAATTATCCCTACCTGTGTGCATCGCTGTCTGGTACCATGTCAAACACCTGGCACTCTATCAGCTGTGCCACCAGCCCACAGCGCAGCAGCTCCACAGCTCCCTGACCTGTCTTAGCCACACGAGTCAGCAGAGCCTAAAAAAACACAGAGCAGAGTTTGTGCCTTCATAATCCCTTTACGTTCAGAGGCTTTAGACAAAGGCTACAGGTCCAATTTACAATGTAAAACATACTGTGTCTGTATAAGTGCACATCTCCTCACCATCTTGCTCTCATAGATGTAGAGTGGTTTGAGGAGGGGTGGCTGAGGTGTGAGCAGGCTCTGCAGGGCGCCATCATCCTGTCTCAGGCTCTCCACTAGCGACCGCAGGTAGCCACTGTTGCATAAGTATACCAGCCACTGATTCTGACGGTCTATGGACAAGATCCGGTCCAGCACCGCCAGAGCCAACATCTGACAGACAGGAAGAGGAGACAAGGATGATAAAACAAGCACTGGTTAGTAGACAAAAAACAAAGAGGTATTTGTCTCAGCTATTTAAACAGAATTTCTCTCAACAGGGCTTTGCAATGCCATATGCAGGTTTATTTTCAATAACTATTTTACAATGTTTTTGAAACCTGACGACACAATGTTAACATGTCAGTATGAGGCTGAAAATGGCAGAGTAAGTACATAAGTCATATTGTTGTATGAACTGCATGGTTTACCCTGCTGATTTCATGGCCATCACAGGCGTCCCGACACACAACCTCCATAAGAGCTCTGCCATAGCTCTCAATGATAGCGAGATTCTCTCTCTGCAGTTTGGAGAAACCATCCTCGGGGGCTGTGAGACGTTCCCACATTGCCTTCCCTGCTGGAGGGATGGAGAGGGAGATTTTCTCAGATGACCAGACAACATATGTACATTGCCCCCTTGACTTAATAATACTAGATATCCATATCGCGCTTGAAATAAATACATGTTTTCTAGAAAGTCTGAATTAATGTTTCTGTGTTGTACCTGTCTGCAGAGTGTCTGGTTCTTCAGGTTTCTGGGCAATCTGAAGGTAGTACAGCAGGGAGCCATACAAGTGAGCACGCAGACGCTGGTATCCACCTCCTTAAAGTATAAAAGACAACATTTTAAAATGTAACCTGACCCAAGGTTTATCCTAGCAACATATCCCATGTAAAATATTGTAGGTTTATGTCATCACTTACCAGTGCAAAGGATAAAGTCCAGCAGCTTGCGGAGAATCAGGTGCAGGGCGGAGTTGGCGATGGAGGCAAAGCCAGAGGATGCTTCTAATCCCGCCCCCTGCTGCTGCTCAGACAGGACTGATTGGCTGAGGTGGGCTGTCAGAGTGAAGACTGCCCCGGCAACAATGGGCATCAGTTCTCCTGCTGCATCCTCAGATAAAACCTGGGCAATGCACAGTGACATTTACAATTAGCTTTTATAACAACCTGGAGATATGAGGTAATCGTTTTGCCAGCTCTTACTCATTAGCAATGTTCCAGGTTGCGTCGACACGTCGCGTTTCTTTAACTGTCACTCACGCGTAGAAATCTAAAAATAGCATGGCTGCCTCGAGCAACAGCGTAAGTATTGATTCCTTGCAAGTTCAACAACACGTTGATAAAAGGCTTGCACACGGTCTTCTAAAGTGTGGAGTATTTTACTCTTAATGCCAACAACAACATGGTAGTCTGTTGACATTGTAAAATGATCCCTGAGTCAGGATAACAGCAGCATAACGCTGCAAGTTCTGCTCACCTATGCCTCTCCAGCTTCTCCCGTAGCTCAGCCGTATACAGCATGTCCTGCACTCACTGGAATATGAGGTAAACTGTGTTGCGTCTCCCCCATCTGTAGCACTGTCTTCGATAATTGCGCAACCAGGCCAGATTGTTTCAGATATCTCACGAGTCCTTTATAACGTCAGTTATAACGGCTCACGTATTAAAAAAATGTCGAGTTTAAAATCGGACTTGGGCTCATAATTCCCTTTAGAAATGAGAGAGAATAATTGCACTTTTTTTATTTAAGTTTTTTTATTTGTTCATTCCTCCTAAAAGTGACTTGAAATGTTAATTTGTTTTATTGTTGGATTTATTTGATACATCTGATTTTATATGTTGCTAAAATTGCACTTTTTTTACTGTAAGATTAAAGGGAGAAGAGTTTGGATGTTAAACAAGAGCTTATTCATTATTTTACCTACTGTTAAAAAAAAAGCAAATACAGGCTACTCTTTTTGCACTTGCTCTGTTTATTATTTTTGTATTCCTCCTGAAAGTGACTTTATTTTGTTGTTGGATTGATCGCCTACATCTGGCTTCAGGTTGCACTACAAATTAATTTTAATTGAACAGAGCAGTGTTAAACAATTTTAATAGTCAAATAGAGATTTGAACCTTATTGAAATTTGTTTTGTGTAAATTGTTAATAATGTAGTAATGGGAAAATAATTGCTAATTGAAAAAATGAATCGTTAGATTAATCGAAAAATTAATTGTTAGATTAGTCGACTAATCGAAAAAATAATCGCGAGATTAACAACAATTAAGCATTAGCATTAAAATGACTGCACTCAAAATACAGTTAAAATGCCCCTTCAATGCAGTGATAGCATTGCTACACTTATTTCACGTTCCATGTGACAATCATCACTGACCTTATCGTGCAGGTCGAGCAGCAGGTCTCTGATGATGAGCTGCCTGTCATCAGCAGGTATGAGATCAGCAGGGCAGGTGGTCAGCAGCGTCTCCACCAGGCTCCTCCAGGACCGCAGGGCATGGCGCTTTGCACTCAAACTCCTACGGACACGGTTGCGTTCCACCACCTGCTGCAGGATGGAGTTCACCTCCTTGAAGAACACACCCAGGGACAAAGATGAATGTAGACAAAGCATTTTTAGCCCCAGCTTTCATCCCTGAAAGACTCACAACAGAGTGTTTTTAATCACAGCTTTTGGGAGTCATTTACAACATGTTGGTAAATTACACAAACATTAAGTCCCATTAGTTTTAGTACACTCACCTCCATTAACAGGGGCCTCTGTCCAATGGCTGCCATTCCCTGCAGTGCATTCACCTCAGCAACCAGCACTCTATGCAGCAACTGTAAAAAATAAATAAATAAAATATTACACATCAGTGGAAGATCAAACACCTATAAACACAAGAGAGATGAGTAAGTGGTGATCCTGGAAACCCACCTTAACGTTGCACACAGTGTGTCCTTGCTCATTGACATGCTCACAGTTGGAGATCACCTGCTCTATCTGAGCTCGCTCAAAGAAGTCCAGCTGCAGCAGCTCAGGCATATCCTGACTGAAATCGATGGCGTCCAGCACACTCAGCAACTTCCTGCGCACTGATCATATCAAACAAGGACAAGATGAGATTAAAAGTCAGAACCAATCTGGTAGAATTTTAAGAGCCTTAAATGACAGCTTGAATTAATTACTCAAAATATTCAAGTGTGTGAAGAGTCATTAAGTGTTGACTCTATGTAGCCATCGATATTTTATTTAAATGTGTACTGAGTAAGGATGCCACAGTCAGGAAGTTTCCCCACCAGTTAACGAACCAATGACAACACCGGCGTTACTGACTACACCGGACATTTTACAGTAAAAGATATTCATCGATGACGCTCAATATCTGAAGAGTGCTTACTTTGACCTCGGGCCTCTCTGGTCAATCATCTGCTGCAGCTGCACCGCGTTCTAGCTGCAAGGTGGCCACCGGAGTTTACAGATTACTTCATTAACATTATCAGATTCCCGTTGGGCATTGGGTTTACATCCAAAATATTGAGTTTTTTTCAATAGTTTTTTTATTTGATGAACGTGAGCGCTGATACGCAAAAATTAACTACACAGGTTTCATTTCTATAAATAAACAAAACAGCAGTGAGGGCAGTGGGAAATAAATGTAAAATCGGTGTGTACCCGACCATTGTGTAACACCAGAAACACTGACTACCGTGGTAAGCCTTGTACTCAGTGGTACAAACTAGGCCTGCACGATTAATCGTTATAAAATCGCGATCTCGGTTCACTCTGCTCGCGATTTAATTTTTAATAACTTCGATTTTATATATATATAAAAAAAAAAAATCCTTCCTTGGCTTTTATTTTGATAGGACAGCTCTCACAAAGTTCAGGGCTTCACCCTAAGCCAATGACAAAGCGCTTTTTAGTCATGTGTTTCACTCTGTCGAGCGAGCGCGGTAGTTTGGAAATAAACAAAATGGATATTGATGAAAACCCAGGCACTAGTGACGAGAATCAGCCAACAACTCAGTCTCAAACCGAACTCGTTCCGAAAAAGGCTCACATTCGGTGGTGTGGAAGTATTTTGGATTCAAGCAAGACGACGAGGGTCAGTCTGATGTGATTTGCAAGGCACGCTTTGCCCTCGTTGCAGCACCGTAAGTTAACACCACAAATCTTTACCAGCACCTCAAACGTCACCACAAAGTGCAATATGATGAAGTCGTACAAGGCAAGAGGTCCAAAAGTCGTCCAACAACGCAGATATCTATAACGGACGCCTTGCACAATGCGACGCCATACTCACGTAACTCCAGTAGGAGTAAGGAAATAACGGAAGCAATTGCTTACCATCTAGCAAAAGATATGGTTCCAATTTACACCGTAGAACGTGACGGATTTCGAAAGATAATCCATACATTGGACAAACGCTACTCAGTACCCTCCCGCAACTATTTTTCACACGTTTATAATTCTATAAAAAGGCAAGCAGTTAAAGAGTGTGCTAAGAAATCATTGTGTTTTTGATACTGTACTTAAATTGGCATTTCTCTAGAGACCGAAGCTGTAGCTGCAGCATGTTGATTGACATGTTTTAATTATGTTAAGACATGTTGGAGTTCAGATAGAGCCTGTATCAGGGCCGGATTTAGTTAAGTGTGTTATATGTCACTATTTTGGTAGACTACTGTACTTAAAGGGACAGTATGTACTTTATTTTATTTATTAATTGAAGCCTCTGTTTACAGGTGTGTGGTGATGCACAATGTGCTATAGGTGCCAAAAAAAAATCTCTGTTTGGTACTGCCAATTTGTTTTGTTTTGTCATGGTTCATGTGTGTAATAAACATTACACTTGATGAGAAAAAAATCGTGGCAGAGAATCGTGATTCAATTCTAAGCAAAAAAATCGTGATTCATATTTTTCCCTGAATTGTGCAGCTCTAGTACAAACCTTTAGAAACTGTGTCAAAATGCAGGAACCCGCTGAGTGATCTGGTTTCTTCCTCCATTCCCGATTCCCCATCAGCTAAAAAAGAAAAGGTGAGGTTCTTAGGTTCATTAATGAGCTTTGTTGAGTGGTCATGATGATGGGGAGTTTGAATGTGCATGTGGTGATCATTACTTTATTATTTATTGTATATTTATCAGAGTATTGCCAGACTTTGGCCAATTGAAATTTTAAGATCTTTTAAACCAATAAATATAAAAAAAGGCCAAAAAGTGTGTATAAATTGAAATGTGTCCTGTGAAACCACTTGACAACAGATATACCTGTATGTTGAGTGTGTGGCTGGTCATCCAACAGGAGGCTGACAAGGCGTTGTGTATGTGAACGCTGGCGGTTCAGTGAGGTCACCCTCAGCTCAATGGCAGCTGTTTTCATGAGCCAAGACATCTGGGAGAGGGCAGCGATCTGGTTACCTGAAGACAGCAGAAAGTAGAATTGAAGCAATGAAAAGAAAATACTTTTACTGTATTCTCTTTAACATTCATATTGTATCATTGCTTCCATTTCCTGGCTTTGTTTTTTTACAAGTATATCTCTGCGACACAATTTTTACATCCATTATTTTCTTCCAGAAGGAATACAAACAACCACTAATTTCTATTAATGTTATGAATTTCCTGCTTCCCAGTTCCTGCCTCTTTGCCTCATGTTTTTCCATTCATCACGTCCCTATTGCTGAATATATATTTTAGGACCAAGGAGATCGGCCGAGATCCTGAACTCACTAGGCAGGATGAAGGGCAGGTGCTGCAGGTGAGAGAACAGGAAGTCCTGGCTGGTCCTCAAATAGCGCATGGTGGGTCCTGATGTATCTGGGTAGGCACACAGCTGGTAGATCACCTGAGAGAGGGAGACAATGACAGAGACACGCAAACGAGAAAAGAAAAAAATTATTAATCAGACAGACAATCAGCCCACACACAAGCTCCAAATTTACATTCAACCTGCTGGGCATAAAAGGCAAAAATGAAGGTGCGTTTGGAGTAGAGGATGAAGAGTACCTGGTAGCAGAGCTCAGCCAGGTGTGGGGCCTGCTGTGTGAGTACCGGTCCTGATCTCTTCTCAGTGCCTCTCTGCAGCAGACTCAGTATGGCGTGCAGGCAGCTCCGTGGACATCCCAACACACCTGTAACACACAAATGCACTGTCAACTGAAAGATAACACTCAGGTCATCTAATCCCTTACCATCCAAACCAGAAGCCCACAAACATTGCTAAAATCACAAACAGCCACCAAAATGAACATGCCAAGAGCTACAGCTGTGGTCTGACCTGGGTCCTGGAGGTTGGTGGAGGACACAGGCTTCTTTACTTCATAGCCCAAAAGGTACAGGGCTAGATTTGGCGTCTTCAGCTCCAAGGAGGTGATAAGCAGGTTCAGCATATGGATCTGGGTTTCATGCCGGATTCTTGCAACCTTCTTTTGTGGGTGAGAGTCTGGAAGTTTGGGGGTTATGAAGTAGGTAGATTTCACAATACGAAAACAGCAGGATTTAAAACAAATGCAGAAGATGGTACTGTTTCAGACTGATGAAAAATGTTACAGACAACACAACGTCTCTCTCACCATCTGCATTTTCTATTCCCTCCTCGGCCTCTTCACTGTCCAGACACTCCACAAAGCCTGCCATAAGCTTGTCACTCACAGACTGAGGGACAGAGACAAAAATTGTTCTCAATTTCAAAACACAACAAAAGATTCCCACATGACCGCAGTGAAGATCACCGACACAGACGCACTTCAGTGAATTGAGTAAAAAACACACCCTGACCAATACATATTATAGAAACAAAAACAAATTGCATTGTTTGACTTAATACATTTTGGGATCATGTAATCCACATTGAGAGGCTATATAAAAAGTAGAATGGCATCCAGGATTTATTCTATCTAATTGAAATATGTAAATGAGAATATATTAGACTACTGTACAATATCCTGAAGATTTGGAGGAAAAGTATTTTCCATTTGTTAAGAGTTGAGACTCTGACATATACCTGGTCATGTGTAAAATCTCCCACCAGCCTAGTCTGAATGTTGGGGTAGTTGGCGATACGACGCAGGATCTTGGCACTCTGGAAGGCAGCCTCTGGGTTAGAGCTGCTGTGGTACAGATACCTGTGAGGGACAAACATAGGTCACCATTAAGTTCTACTCATTCTGAACAAATTAGTCTTTTAAAGAGTAGTTTTTTTCTTAAATATAACCTACTATGACTTCTGAAGAGGTTTAATTACATTTCAACTCTACTAACCAGTAAAGCATGAAGAGATACACACACATTTTATTTGAGAACAGACTCAACAAAAAACATAACCATGAGGTCAATACCACAGTTTGGGTATTATTGTGCTATTTTGTTTTTTGTCTTTTAGTGTGTTATATAGTGTTTGTGTATGCAATAGATGTATAAAGTACAAAAAAAAAAACACACACATTTCATTCCAAATGGAGCTTTCTCTCTCACAGACAGCACTTTTTCTCAACTGGAATTTCTCAATTAATAATGTCATTGATTGGGAAAACCAGCCCAGTTTTTCAAATGTGCTGCCCATTGTCCCAAGCACAGCCCGCCCAGTTGACCAATCAGAGCAGACTGGGCTTTTCAGGAAGGCGGGCCAAGAGCTCAAACTGAGCGTTTCAGGTGGAGGCACGGCAACAATGGGCAGTATGAGAAATATATATAGTATGTTTTTTTGAACATCAAAGCAAGTAAAACTATTCTAGGAGACCCCAAGAGTACAAATTAGGGGTGGAACAGTACATGTATTCGTACTGACCTGAAACGGTTCGGGCGTCTCGGTTCGGTACATGAATTTACACGGAGAATACACAGTATAAAAATAAATAAAACTTGCGTGCAAATGAATTAATGTAATGCGGAACTAATGTAATACGGAACTACTGTTTGATACGCAGGTTCTGGGGACACCTAATCTGTTGCCCCGACCTTAGCTCTGAAGCTAGCCAAGCTCCGCCCCGCATATGCAGTGTTTTGTGAGGTCGACGGTCCAGTGAGCGAGTCAGAGATATCAGCACTAAGGACGAGTATGGCGAGTGGTGGCGACCCACAAGAGTTCCCCGCCGACCTCTTAAGATCGCAAGTTTGGGAAAACTTCAAGACTGTATGCCTGCAGCCTGGAGCCTCCCGTGTCATGCCCTCTCGTCTCATGCCCTCCCGACTGGTGCTGTCCCCGCCTCAGAAACGTCAGTATTCGGGTCAGTTACAGTAATACAGGCGAGAGAGTGGTGAATAAGACGAGGACTGTGTCTCGGCGTTGTTTAGCAGTTGTCGGGTATGTAAGTGGAAATACATCTAACATTCTAATGCATATCCGATGCCATCACCCAGATGTGCCAATCACTGGAACGAGACAAAAAAATGTTTTCCAACTTCTCCTCCCTACAGTGCTTAACCAGCCTCAGATACACATACAAATAGGGCCAAAAACATCACTGAAGCAATCGGAATTTACATGTTATCTTCAATGCGCCCATATTCACTCATATTTGCTGTATGTACTCAAACCTTGTTAAAACATGCCATCTCGTCCATATATTTTTGTTTTGTTATTATTCTATGTAATTTGCACTTTCATAAATAAGAGATACTGTATTTTCAGTTTTATAGCTGATCTTAGTTCCAGATGGAGTCTGGAGATGATGTGGGATACTTATTGTTTACTGTTCACATCTTACTTTACATACTTCAGGCTGTTGCAGCTGGCTCAGGGGAGATACTGCATGACACTAGGTGGTACAGCCTGAGACATGCACAATATAAAAAGTTTGCCTTCTGCATTTTTGTTTTGCTTTTCCCTCCATTGTACCGAACCGTGACGTCAGAACCGAGGAACTTCTGTGTACCGTTACACCCCTAGTACAAATATGATGCTAAAAACGAGCATAATAGGGGCTCTTTAAAACCTAAATGCCCTTACCTGGCAATATTGACAATGTGATCTGCCCTTCGAGTTTGAGGACTGACCCCCTGCAGGAGCTGCTCCAAGGGGGAAACCAGCATAGAGGCCTGGCTCTCCCTGAGGAGGTCCATGAACGCCACCTCCTTCTGCAGAGCCAAATCCAGCAGGCACAGGCAGTGTAGCACCGCCGACTCCAAGAGCTTCTTACCTGTAGGGGAAGAGTAACGGAGCATGTCGTCAGAACAAACATACACACACGAGCGATCTCTCTTTCTCTGACAGCAACTGCATATGTTCTCTCACCAGGGAAAGGTGCATAGGTGTCCAGCTGGCGTACACCCTCCTCCAGCAGGCTGAGGCAGAGCGCCAGCATTGGCGAGTCGTTAAGCAGGTGGAACATGATGCTGTGGCCTGGGGGCTTGTGGGCTGTGACCTGCTCCCCCTGCAGCTCCACCATCTCCTGGACAAAGTCGGACGGCTGGGGCTCGTAGTCCCGCAGCAGCTTGTGGAACACCTCCAGGACAGCATCAGCAACCTCCCACTGAGAGATGGCAAAAATGGAAAAAAAGGAAAGCAAATGAACAGATGTATGTGTAGTTCAAAGAGCATACGTGCATGCCGCAGCTACATGTTATCACCTGGAGAGCACTACACAGCATTTTACCTTCTCAGCTGGACGGCGATATGCTCTGGTGGGGAAGGGGAGGAACACCGAATCACGCAAGAAGTTCAGGTAAGGCTGAAAGCCTGGTACGCGTAGCCCCGCCCCTAAATTAATGGGCAGGCTGCTCTCGACCAGTGTGCTGATCAGATGACAGAAGCCTCGTGTCAGGGGATACTCCTCGCAGCTTGACTCAATCTCACTCAGCTCCACCTGAGATACAGAAAAAAAATATATCGACAGTTTGCCACCTAAATGTCCATCCAAGATAAGATAGGAACTTGATTAATCCTGATAGACAGTATAAGGATAGAATTGTTTTTATGCCGAGGAAAATTCTTATACAACTTCTTACAGGTTGCATAACTTTTGAACAGAAAGGTTTCCAAACTGATGAGAGGTTAAAGTCAAATTTTAGTCTCTAGCTTTATGCTGAATAGCAATTTGATCTCAAGTGCTACTACAACAACAACAGCATTTAAAGATGAGAACTCTCTTACTTTTTGTCTGCATTATTATGCATCACAACATGTTTGGGTCTTAAATATTTTTTTTCCTTTGGGCATCAACAAAGGTTACCTCAATGCAAATAAAAAAAATTATCCTGGCAGCCCTCAGTGGCCTAATTGCTGTCTATACCAACTAATGAGCCATATTAATTACAACCCCAAATCAGAAAAAGTTGGGACAATATGGAAAACACAAATAAAAAAAGAAAGTAGTGATTTCTAAATGTACTTTGACTTATATTTAATTGCAGACAATACAACAGCACATAATTTAATGTGTTCCTCATGATTTTTATTGTTGTTTTTTTTTTCAAAAAAACAAAATTCCTATTTTGGTTCTTGCAACACATTTCAAAAAAAGCTGGAACAGTAAAGCATTTACCACTTTGTAATGTTGCCATTCCTTTTCACAACACTTAAAAGACGTTTAGGGACTGAAGACACATTCTCTACTGGAGACAGGTCGGGACTGCAGGCAGGCCAGTCAAGTACCCGTATCCTCTTCCTCTGCAGCCAGGACTTTGTAATGTGTGCAGAATGTGGTTTTGCATTATCTTGTTGAAATATGCATGGACGTCCCTGGGAAAGATGTCTTCTTGAAGGCAGCATATTGTGCTCCAAAATCTCAATGTACTTTTCAGCATTAATGGTGCCATCACATAAGTGCAAGTTACCTTTGCCAAGGGCACTGACACCATCCCATACCATGACAGACCCTGGCTTTTGGACTTGTTGCTGGTAACAGTCTGGATGATCCTTTTCTTCTTTGGTCCGGAGCACACGGCGTCCATTTCTCCCAAAAAATACCTGAAATACTGATTCATCTGACCACAGTACACGTTTCCACTGTGTGATGGCCCATCCCAGATGCCTCTGAGCCCAGAGAAGTTACCATAGGGCTTCCTTTTGGCACAGTACAGTTTTAACTGGCATTTGTGGCTGTAACTACGTATTGTGGTACTTGACAAAGGTTTGCCAAAGTAGTCCTGAGCCCATGTGGTGATATCGCTTATAGATGAATAACAATTCTTGATGCAGTGCCGCCTGAGGGATCGGAGATCACGGTTGTTCAGCTTAGGCTTGCGCCCTTGTCCTTTACGCACTGAAATTCCTCCTCATTCCTTGAATCTTTTAATTATGTTATGCACTGTTGAAGGTGAAATAAGCAAATATCTTCCTATCTTTCTTTGAGGAACATTGTTTTTAAACATTTCAATAATTTTCTCACGTATTTGTTGGCAAACAGGCAATCCTCGGCCCATCTTTGCTCCTAAAGGACTAGACCTTTCTTGGATGCTGCTTTTGTACCAAATCATAATTACAATCACCTGTTGACATCACCTGTTTCAAATCACATCATTATTTAACCAATTTACCTGATTACTAGCCCTAAATTGCTCCTGTCCCAACCTTTTTTGGAATGTGTTGCGGGTCTGAATGACAGGAAAGGATGTACATTTACAAATGAAATTAAGTTGACCAGACAAAACATGAAATATTTTGTGTTCACATTGTCTGCAATGAAATACAAGTCAAAGTACATTTAGAAATCACTACTTTCTTTTTTATTTGTGTTTTTCATACTGTCCCAACTTTTTCTGATTTGGGGTTGTACCTATCTTGAAGTTGAGAAACACAGAATAATTCAAAACTTTCCTTCAAATTGGGTTGGGTAGTGAGCATCCAGCATCACAATCACTAACCACAAAAGACTCACCTCAATTCCAGCTGCTTGCCTCTGTCCCGGGGCTCGCACTGTCTGCAGGATCTGTGGTAAAAGAACATGAAGTTAGAAAACTTAAAAACCGATACAGAAATATCTGACAACACAGCAAACTGCACAACTATTTCATAACACTTCAAAAATAAAGTCTTTTAGAGAAAGATAAGAGAATACACATACAGTTTGAAAAGAAATCTGACAGCCATTCAGATAATGGGACTCACACTAAATTTAAAGTTTTTTTGTTAGTCTGGTATTATTGGCAAAATAAGAACACTTCACAGACTCGATCCTCAACATTATATAGACATCAAATGACATTTGTTTGTTTGTTATGTTAATACTTTATACGACAAATGGCACTCTCCTTCTTCTTATAAAATCATCAACTAAAATTGTTCTAATTTATAAAGGCCAACCTGTGTATATTCCAGTGACTGCCAGAGTGAAGCAGCGATCTCTGGTGACTTCCCAAAGGCTGCCAGGCAGTGCAGGAGCTCAGCCTTTAGGATGGGAGGAATGCTGCACTGTAGCAACCCTAACATCACTACAACTGGGGTCCACTGGGGATGCTCACACAACGCCAGTCGAGCATTTTCACTCTAGGGAGAAAAAAAAAACATCACACACAATACATCTCAATACAGTTAGATAGGAACAATCTCAGCAACTTGAATGTAAGAGTTTTCAAAGGCACAAGTATAGTATATAACCAATTCAAAATAAGCCTTAATGTTGTTTTATACTCCACGTAATATGAGCACATAACCAAATATGCCCATCCTTCTAGTGAATGTTGTTCCATACCCATGTAATGATGGTTGTGAGCAGCTGCAAAAATGAGGTGAGTCCGTCCAGCTCTCTTTGGGTGATGCCCCTTAGTGGCGGGTGGCGGTAGTGTGCTGCATCTGGATTTGGAAAGTCTCGTCGCAGGTTCTCATGGTAGAGCATAAGGGAGTGAAAAAAATGTTCCCAAGACACCGGGCTGCCTGAAACTCCCTGAATGTTGTCACCTGCATACATAAAATGAATTGGTATTCATTTGGATATGTATTTAACTAAAGCAATAGGCTTTTAGAGTCTGATGTTCATATCAACTAAATTTGAAGCTAAATTATTTAGGATTCGAAAGTTTTTATATTTTTTGTCTTCATATTTACTACCGAACAGCCACATAATACAAAAATAGTCAATACTCTAATGGCAGAAATTCCCAATCCAGATTACCACAAAATCCAATGAATTTATCCTTGCCAAGAGGCCAAATTTATTCTTAATCCCAGACAATTTTTTGTCTTTCACGTTACACCAACAATCTGCTCTTACTGTGTGCGGCTCCGTTGGTTTTAAGCAGGCTGAAGGAGTAGTGGGCACACTGAGGACCATTGGCAAGCCCTTTCAGCATTCGGAGATAGGGGATATAGAGGGTGGCGGGCAGGAGGTCTCCCATCTGACGCACAAACTTGGACAAAACCACCTGCAACAAGCACACGAAAAGATAAAAAAAACTTTCAACAGAAAGAAATAACATGGTTTGCAAAACCAGCTTCTCTCATGACAGCCAAAACCCAAGTGATACAAATTCAACATATTGTATTACCTTTCATTACTACTCTCTCACCTACTACAATTCTTGGTGTGAGAAGAAACTGAATTTTTGTGCAAACAGGTTCCACAAAATGCAGCTCCTACCTGTTTATGTGGAGGCCTTTGCAGTGCCATTCCCAGGTAGGATCCCTGCAGGGAGGTGTGTTGGAGAGACTCTGTGGGACACCAGAAATCCAGACCCAACTCCAGCCCAAATGAGTCTTTACTGTAAAATTCGCCGATCTGGAAAGACAAAGCAGTAACCAACACTATTACAACTGTCAGGCCACTGCAGCATTTTCCCCTACACAATTTTGCTCATCTAGAAATTGAAGGTTATTTGACTACTGCAATCAGTATAATTTTGGATAACATTATCTGTTAGAACTTTGAAATGTAAAAAGTGATGTTAGCTGATATGTGTACGTGTGCATGTGTTTGTAAAAAACACTGACGAGGATCATGAGGTGGTCCAAGTCCTTGCGTAACGATGATGGAAGCTCGCTGTCCATCTGTAGGGACATGTGCACCAGACGGGCATCCTCATCAGCGCGGTTACGAAGCTGTTTCACCTACAGTAAAAAACACAGAAAGATGTTAATTACATAATTAACCAGTATGCAAAACAACAAAACTACAACCTGATAACTAATCAGAGACAAGCTGACACTACAACATGACATCCATACAAGTCAACCTCTTACTTAAGTATAAACATTGGTAGTGGACACCTGTGGCATCTCTCACCTTCATTGGCATGAGGGCCAGGAAGTCTGTGATGAGTGAATGGAAGCGGCGGATGTAAAACTCTTCCTGGGAAAAACTCTCACATCCCAGCATTCCCTCCTTCATAAACAGGAAGACATCTCCCAGTAGAGCCTGGTCAACCAGAGCCTCGTCTGCCTCAGTGAACTCAACCAGGGCTGCGCACACGCACACGCACACACACACTACATTTTAATGACTACTATCTTTGAGACCTCATATTCCATCAAAAGGTTTTCTTCAAACAGCTACAAGGCATATTTGCTGTTCAAGAAAAAGGGCCTTACCACATCCCTGTGGTAGCTGAGAAAGGACCCTCAGAGACAGAGCCCAGGCCAGTCGACACACAGCCTGCAGACCTGAAAGCTTCCACGGCTGGCCGTCCATCAGACGGCTGTGCACTGCAGACACATACTGCCTCTCAGTCAGCATTGGCAGTGCCTGGATCAGATCTAGAGGAACAAAGACAATCCATCACTAGCTATAGAAGAAAAACACTGAAACTAACAGCAATTTCTGTTGACGCTGCATAGCGCCGCAACGGAGAGAGCTGGCCAGCTGACGGAGCGAAGAAACGCCGAGGCAAGGACAATGGGTAAGGCCACTCACCGCAGCCTGGCAACCAATAGGAAAACAATTGTGCTGTGACAATAGCTACAAGTAGTGCGTTTTAGTGGATTTAACCAACAACTTCAACCAGAGTTAAAATTATTCACACTATATGCATTTAACATGTTCTCACCTTCTCTATCTTCTGTCCCTTGTTCTACAAAGCTGACATCCAAGCAGTAGAGTAGTGCCATGACCAGAGCCAGGTTCACACTGTCCAATGAGCCATCAGCTTGAGCTGTCACTGTCTCCAGGTGGCCAATAAGAGCCAGGGTGTCATCTTTAGACAAAGGTGATTGGCAGGTCCATGAAAACAGGCTGTCTGCCAGGGCCTGTCGGCTTTCTTTAATGAGGTCAGAGACCTGGCGACAAGAGAGGAAGTTAAATATTCCGTGCGTTATATTTTTCTACTCTGTTTCTTTTTAAGTTACAACAAAAAGCCACTGACTGGCTTTGTACTAGTTAAGTGTGATTGATAATGAATATATTGCAAAGATGACCATCTCGGTTTCAAATTAACACAAAAGATTTGCTCTCACCTCTTTCCTGTGCTTCTCATTGCCCAGGCCGCGCTCCTTCTGCAGTCGTTCAAACTCACGTGTCACATTTATCTCTGACACCAAGGTTAGGAGGCGTTTGGTCAGACCCTGGTTCATAAGTTCATCTGTAAACCGCGTTGTCAAAGCCACCAGCTCTCCACTGAATGAGAAAACAAGCACAGTACAGGTTAATAAAAAGAAAATAGGGTATTAATAAACAACAACAGGACAATCCCATGCTCATCATGCGGACTGTTAACAGCACCTGTCATTGCTTGAATGTACTACTTGTATATAACATTATCACCTCAGGTCTAGGGTGAAGGTCTTGCCATGGCGTGACTGGATGAGTGTACGCAGGGAGTTCGCCAAACAAAGCTTTCCATCCCAGTAGAGCAGCACAGCTACTAAACCTCGTGTCAGACCTGGAAAATGGGGCTGCTGTTGCTCACCTGGAGATAGATCAACATATTCAGAGAATCCATTATGTGAAACAGCAATGTCTTTACTACTGAAAGTTATGCAAGGCTTTGTCTCCAAATCATAGATTTGATCAGGACAAACCTAAAACAAAATAGCCATTGTAAACCTTTGTAAGTGCAGTATCTATAATACAAAATACCACATAATACAAATTTACTACATAACTTCTTTTATACACTTACAAGTCACGTCTTTTTTTAATGTCCACTTTACCTGCTAACAGGAGCTCCAAAGCTGCTAACTCTCCAATATCAAACAAATCACTGAGGATGAAGGCCTCTGAGAGGAGCTGCTCTGGAAGGAGCCGGGACCCCTGCTGACCTTGGATGGCGATGCCTTCTGTGCTGGCTTTACGCACCTTCTCTCTCTGCTCTGCACTCTTTGGCTGCAAATGAAGAGAAGACCAGATGTTATTAACATGAGAGTCTCAAGACACACTGTATATCAAAATGAGTCTGTCTGCACCAAGGAAGTTGCAGGATACAGTAATACACAGGAATAACACTATTGTGACATTCACATATGAAATGACATTACAAATTCGGACCCCAGGAAAAACAGCTGCAGCACTGTTGTAGCTAATGGGGATCCTAATAAACTAAATTAAACTTAAGAAATGATGTGTTTGCACAGCATCTCACCGGGTTCTTATAGAGTGAGAGAAAGTGTGGCTTGTGTTTCTTCAGCTGCAGGTCCAGCAGGTGGACACTCTCTGGCTGTCTCCTCAACACGGCCCCATCCACTGTCTCCCACAACTCCTTCAGGGGCCCCCACAGACTGGCTCCTGGGTAGGTAAATGGGTTTTCAAAAGGTCTTGTATGATCACACATGCACAGAACAGTTTTTCCCACTCCTATTCTGATAGTTTCCTATAAACATACTTGTCACTGTTACCTCGCCCTTTGAGTTTACATGTCATAACTGCTAAATCCTGCACTCATACTTGGAGTCAAATTCTATTATGGCAATAAAGTAATGTTTTAATGTTAAAGTGAATAATTGTTAATGCAATAAATAGTATCTTTAATATCTGATGACCGACAGGACAGGATGTTGGGCAGTGACAGTTCCATGATGTGCAACAATACTGCACAACAGACTGCAACAATAAGTAATAACTAGATAGGATGCTTATATATAAACACCATACAGACTTATAAAGAAAGATGAAAGATGTTGTTGAAAGAAACATGCGAATGGCAGTAAATTCCCTTAATATTACATTACTTATATTAGTTTTGAATATAGCCTAAATGGTTTACACTTTACGTTTGTTATTGTAGATTAAGCCCAATTATTCAAATATACTGGGTATTTATTTATTATAGTATCATACCCCTAGGTTGCCTAGCTGTCACTAAGGAACATCAACCAGGTCTTTACAAATCTCACTGTCACCAGTAAACGACTCACTTATTTCACACCGACAGGAGTAACGTTATTGTTAACCAGAGGCCAGTTTAAGTCTGGACCTTAACTGTTAGACGAGATGTCTTGTCTTATTATTTGTTGCGTGGCGCAATAGCAGAAACCCAGTAGTAACGTTACGAATGCCAGGCAGTGATGGCAAATATGTCTTTGCTTGACTTCCAAATCACTTAGTTTAAGTTTTGTTTCCGGATAAGTACACTCGCCTGCTGGCCCATTGGACAGGAGTGGCGTCAGAGAAGTCACATTGCACGTATGGCATTAATTATAATGTAAACATTTGGTATAGACGTGTTTGCCCACGGCACCGAATCATTGTTTAACCAACATTAGCTAGCTAACCTAACGTTTACTCGCAGGCTAGGCTAAGTTAGCCTAGCAGTCTGAATTTGAGTGATCTATCACCATGTGCTCAAAACATGACATGCGACAAGACTAGCGCTAAAAAGCAAACGTGTGTTTGCTTATATTTGAAATACCAATTAATAGTAACTGCTCGGAATTAACGCAATTAAGCTACTTAATGAAATAAATATAGTTCATACCCGAATTTACCGCCATCTGCGCCGCCATGATACACTGGATACACACTCGGAAAATTAGATAGGAGGTTTTGGGATGGTGCCGGTTTAAAATTTAAAAAGTATAAATTCTATAAACACGCTTCGATAACATTTGCTCAAATAAAACCCACCAGTTCTATTTAAATGCGAGTACTGGGCATATGTACTGGGTAGTTACGTCGGTAAAATGTTTAAAAAATTTCCGTAATTCTGTATAATCCTTCAGGCGAGGTCCTCGCAAGAGGTGCCTTTTAGCTGGATGGGGATTGTAGTTTAGTAAAGGAGACGAACACAAGAAGTAATGTAAATAGATTTCTGGGGATTCAATTTTTATTTTACAAATTATGTTATCTTCCAAATAGCATTTTCTATTTGATAAAGTAATACTCGCGTTGTCTGAAACCTTGAAACGCGTTAATGGACCACAAGTGGCACCAACATTGGTTCCGCCCTGTGCTCGGCCGTACTGTTTTGACGTTACACCAAGATGTCCACGCTAGTCTGACAGTTGTGGCTACATGACCGCTGGGATGGAAATGTGTTATTCATGAATATAAAACTTCGATGCCGCAGTACATGTAGCACCGCATTCAAACAGAGGGTTTGGGGACTTTAATCAAACAATGGCTCGCGTTGTGAAAGGCTTTCGGACTCTGCGGAATCACTGGAAGAAGTCCACATTTGCTGTGTGCGTCCTGTCTTACGGGGGACACTGGCTGTATGGTAAACACTGGTACGTATTTCATGTTATGGTATTTCCTCGGATTAGCTAGATCAGTTGTATTTATTTGGCTGTGAAGCACTTTGTGACTGGTGTCTGTGAAATGTGCTGTATTAAAACGCCGCTTGCTTGCTAGATGAAGTACAGGCCTGTTCGTGTGTCTTACATTGTGTGTCTTGTATCTTATCAGTGACAATGTTTTGCGGAGGGAGGCTTGCCTAGTGGCCAGGGTAAGACATCACGTATTTATTGTCATCATTTAAACTTAAACCTTCTTCAAGTGCCTTTTGTCCTAATCACCGTCGTCATCATAATCTCTGTTAGGAATTTGGACGTCAACAGATAGCACCACAAGAGCGTCTGAGGAAAGCAACAGTGATCTTGAACCCTGCAGCTTGTAGTGGGTAAGAAGACAGGCTTCTTAAAACTTCTCATTGCCAGTTTGGTCTGGACTTCAGAAAACAGTCTTTCTCAGTATATTCCCAACTTCCTCTCTTAATCTTCCCCAGGAAAGCCAACAACCTGTTTGAAAAGAATGCTGTTCCTATTTTACACCTGGCTGGTGTGGAGATTACAATAGTAAAGGTATATTTAGCTCTTTGTTCCTCCCCTTAGAATCAATCATTGTTATTCGTGGCTCTAGTAGGGATCCTATTGTGTAACACCATGATTATATGACCTGTTTACAGACAGATTATGAAGGCCAGGCAAAAAAACTAACTGAGCTCATGGAACAGACAGACATGCTGATCGTGGCCGGAGGGGATGGCACCTTGCAGGAAGTCGTCACGGGTTTACTGCGAAGGCCAGATCAAGTGGGTGTCACATAGTTATTGTGTTGAGCCGTCATCAGGCTTTGGTTTAGGGTTAATTGCAGAACGAGACGAGGACAACTTAATCCGAACTTCTCTCTTAATGATGGATGTTTTTCTGACTACAGGATACAGTCTGTAACACACCGATTGGATTCATTCCACTGGGCTCTCACAACTCACTGAGTCCAAGTCTTCACCTCCTCAGTGACAACAAGGTCAAGTAAGTATCTCTTCAACATTATACTGAAACAGATCCAGATTTTATCATCACACAATCTCCTAACCTGCGATAACATGTGTACAGGGTGGGTCTCACTTGCTGAATATACTGTACGTATATGGTATGCGTAGTAACTAAAACCCATTTTTCCACCTTGTACATTTACCAGAGACATCACATCAGCAACACTGTCCATTCTGAAGGGAGAAACTGTACCTCTGGATGTGCTACAGATCAAAGTGAGAAACTGGTTCTGTTTACTACAAATCCTCCAAGTTATGAACACAGTATTTGTATTGAATGCAGATATTTGTTTTCAGGTCAAATTAACAGATAATTTAAGAACTATATCATGTCACACTTTATAATATGTCTTTCTTCATCGAATAGAATAAGGACGTTTTAGATAATATTTTTGTTTTTGTAATGTAGTGCGATATTATGTGTCAGAACTTGGATAGGAATTCAAGTGTGTGTGTGTGTGTGTTTGTGTGTGTGTGTGTGTGTGTGTGTGTGTGTGTGTGTTTCTAGGGGGAAAAGGAGCAGCCAGTATTCGCTCTGATGGGACTACGTTGGGGTGCTTTTAGAGATGTGGCTGCAACAATCAGCAAGTGAGATTACACCATTGGTCTCTCAGATTATAACTATGACATCATTTCCCATGCAAAGGAGTCATTAACCATATTTCCCCATAGATATTGGTACCTTGGACCACTGAAGACAAAAGCAGCACATTGGTTTAGTACTCTACGGGTAAGGCTATGTTTGTTATTGACAGTATATTGAGCAAATGTTGGCCTTTTATAAAATATGTCGTATTGGAAAGCAATGTCAGCTACCACCAATGGGATAGAGATTCCTCCCTGGTATGAAAATCTTTTTTTTTTATTCTTTTGTTTAACTCTTCAATTGCTAAGTGCATTTTCTTTCAAAGGAAGTGTGTGTGGCATTAATTGCCTGTTTACAATTGAATACCTGATCGATTGTTGCATTGAGTTACTCTACCTTAAACAGCTGTTAACCTGACAAATATTTTATATTAAATTGATATCAAATCTTATTATATAGGTGTAGGTTTCAGTGTAATCCTAGTATCCTATAATGATCCAAATGCTACTATAGAAGTTTTCCATCCTGACAAAAAATATACTGTAAGTATATCATAAATCTAATCCATAAGGTATACATCTAATCAAATCAGCAGTCTATAAAATACAGTAGACGTCATGAGGTTATTGCTGTATTTCATATCTCCCCCTGTTTCCTTGTCACCTATGATATAATGATTAGTATTTTAATCGTACTCTGTTGTAAATTTTTCAGGAGTGGCCCCTGGTCCGGGACGTCTCAGTGTCCTACCTGGATCCCAGCCTGCGGCCCCCTGACCTGCCATCTCAGAAGCCCCCCAGACCCAACCTGCTCTACCGCATCATCCGCAGGCTGAAAAACCACTGGAACCCTCCTGTCGAAGGTAGTGTGTGTCACTGTGTTGATAACGTTTGGATCACAACATGGCAACATGACACCAAATCCCAAGTTGTATTGTTTGTGTGTGTGTGTGTGTGTGTGTGTGTGTGTGTGTGTGTGTGTGTGTGTGTGTGTGTGTGTGTGTGTGTGTGTGTGTGTGTGTGTGTGTGTGTGTGTGTGTGTGTGTGTGTGTGTGTGTGTGTGTGTGTGTGTGTGTGTGTGTGCGCACAGAGCCTCCAAAAGTGGAAGAACCAGAGCAGTGGAAGGAGGAGCAGCTGTCGACGTTGGAGCTGTTTATTCAAACGCACAACAAGAACCCAGTTGAGAGGGTCAGTCCAACAAGAATTGTTTATATAAAGCCTTGCACGTGTTGTTATAAAATCCTGAGCAATTGAATGTTAACATGATCCCACCAAACCCCATATGCCTTGTTTTCCTCTTTGATTTTGTTTTTGTAAACTAATTGTTTCTATTTATTTGAACTTGCAGCGCATAAATGACTCCCTGATGATCTGTGCAGAACCGGACAACTTGACTGTGGGCGAGTACATCACTGTCGGGTTAGTAGATTCAGTTTCTTTTATTAGTCTGTTGCAAACAGAAAACATTATCGAGGCTATATACACTATATTAAAGTTCATGTTTAAGTAAAAGAATGTAAATGTTCTTCATTATAGAAATAAAAAAGAAGAGGACCCAACTGTATTCACTAAATACTCCACTAAACTGGAAGCCAGTGCTTGCCGGCTGCAGCTGCCAGAGGTCAGTAACCCTTTGATTGGTTCAATCCTATTTCACTGTCTCACATCAAAATCAATACAATTTAGGATTGTGCTGATATTAGTCAGTTTACTACGTGCTGGCGATTCAATTTTTTTAATGCTGTTGTCTTAGATCACGTGCTTTATCTCGAGATAATCAAACCCCTTATCACAAAACAAGAGGTTGTTTCCTCTTATTAGGGCCTTCTTCTAATGTTTACCAGAGGGCAGGAGTGCCATGCCAGTCATGAACTATGGTTAGCGGCCCAGATGCAGCTGACGGTGACGGAATTGGTGAAGTTAGCGGAAAGATGCACGGTTTTCAAAATAAGGTGGTGACAAAGGGCATAATACAAAATATATCTTTGGAAATAGAATTAATTGGATTATAATCACAAGAAGTATCAAACATTAGCCTGGATGCCAGCCAAACTTAGCCCCGCTCACAACATTTGATGTCGGGAAGTTCAGTCTGGACTTGATCCGTTGTGGAGCAACTATGCTTGAACCAGAGCTGTTTGGACCAATCAAATTGTCAGTGCGGGCTTTATACGATGATGGACAGATGATCAACAGTAACGTAATCAACCACGTCAACAAAGAGCGCTTGGCTTGACGTTTATAACAAAGATGGCTGCTGCTGGAGAATTGAGATGTGTAGATTCCTCCATCGCGTCTGTTATAGAAGATATCGACAGCACATTCATTTTAAAAGAGGAACAGAGAACAGCGATCAAGGCATTTGTCGATCGGAAAGATGTTTTTGCCGTCCTTCCTATGGGATTCGGCAAAGGTTTAATTTATCAGCTGGCCCCGATGGTCGCTAAGAAGACATACGTCACATACGCCATTGCTCTGTTTGGTTGTAGGTCTATCCACTTGAGCGCCGAGGCATTAGGCTCGTTCAAGATGAGCCAGATCTGCGCAGAATCGATCACCGGCGATCGCCGCCCGTTGCATGCCGGTTAGATTTGTGTCCGACTTGATCCCGACTTTCTCTGACGTCATGCATACGTAGCAACGATAATCTCACGAGAGCAAGGCGGCCGCAGTTCGGAGACGCAGGTAGCGCAGTTGCTTTTCACCGACTGCAAGACCCAGGCGGACACAAGGCATGCTGGGAAACGCCGGCCTCTCAGCTGATCTAACAGCTGATTGGTTCAGAATCGACAACATGATGACGTTTTATATAAACTTTTTATTGATTTTGAATCAGAGGGATTTTAACTGCTGTGTGTCTGATTTAAAGGCTTATTCTGTACAAATCACATGCTGTGTGGCTGATAGTTATGTTTAGAAGTCAGAGAGACTAAATCTGATCAGATTACAGATCATCTACAGTCTGTTGTTATTAAAATCAGCAACAGATCACATGTAGGCTAGAGCATGTTTACAGCTACTCTGTCATAATAAAAACATCTGGAGACTGTGTACAGGCTGATATATGGGTCTGATAACATTATATTAATCAGAATCGGACCACAGTGTTTCTGTAACTTCCTGTTCAGCCTGAAGGCTGCTGGATACGGCTGGAAACTGTCCGACTTCACAGTGGACTTTTGTCACCGCCCCCGCTGCTGCCGCCTGCTCTCGTCCACTTTACAGGCGAGGAGCAGTTCATCTCGAACGAGCCTATTTTCTTTCCTGGTTCGGTTGAAGCACGCCCCATAATCACAGCCCAGTGGAGCAGTATCAGACTCAGATTCTGACTAGAATCTGACTAGCATCAGATTCTGACTAGAATCTGAGTCTGAGACGACATCAGGCCAATAAAACATGTTACCCGTGTCCCATATGAACTAAAAAGAAAATTCCACAGAATTGTGAGGAAATGTCTTTAGTCTTTGATTTTGGGGTTGCTGGAAAGAAGTGAAATTAATAATTCCTGACAATGATTTGAGTTGAGGACATCTCTGACTACATGCAGACACAGAATCAAGTATTTGTACTCAATTTAGAGATATGCCAAATTAAAAGTCCCATATTTGTACTGTGAAAATATCATCATTGATTACCTCGTTTTCTCGAGATAATGAAAAAACTAACTTGTGCTCTTGAGCTAACAGATAATAAAAAAATTAAAAAAAATGCAAGCATAGCTGTCTTCAGCTTCGTTTTTTTTTTTTTTTTTTTTTTTACTTCTAAAGCTCTGTATGTTAGTGTTTGTCTTGACATTTAACTTCACGTCCTGACCCCGCAGGGTGCCGCTGGCTTCTACAACATCGACAACGAGGAGTATGAAGCCATGCCTGTAGAGATAAGGCTGCTGCCAAGAAAACTACGCTTCTTCATCAGTGCAGAGCGCAGAGAGCAGCTCCTCTTACAGATGCAGTGATGAAACAACATTTAACCAGAAAGAAGACAAGATCAGCAAGACAAAAACAGATTTCAAGAGAAACACAAAAGAAAAGAACCAGATGCCATGAGACTAGGGCTGGGTACCGACGCCAACACTGACCGAATCGCCTCTAAAGTATCAAGTATCGAAAAAGGCCTCGTCATTCAATACCTAGGGAGTAAATCTCATCAGCGTCAGTGAGCCAATAAGCACGCAGCATGCTTCTACTAAGATCTGATAATGTCTGTGATTGGCTCGTTTAGGAACCGGTATCAAAGTCACGGTACCGGTATTGAATGATACCCAGCCCTAAATGAGACTCTGAGGTCTGCTTTACCAGCAGTTTTAAATGCTCATGAAGTACTGATGGAATGTTTTACTACATGTAAACATTGATAGAATATTCAGTTGAACAATTATGAGGAGAACGATATTACATGCTGTTGTATATTAAAGGACCAAGGCTTTGTTTCTGTAATCCAGTAACCCGTTACAAACTGGCTTTATGTTTACTGAATGGTTTACTGTTGCCATCACATTTGAACTTGGTCAATAAAAATAATGTATGTCAAATTTGAACACAGTGTTTTTTGGTTTAGATATGGGGTACAGACGTTTGTTGGAGGGCTGGTGGTGAGGGCACAAAGTAAAGGTAGTGGACACAGATGGAAGTGACAAGAAATCTAAAGTAGCCGTGCACAAAAAGCAGTCTGAAATGTAGGATTGGAAAATGTTATGTTAGAGTGGTGTTGCTACGTACAGTAAGCGATTTCCTTTTCACATCAGTGCTTTGAGCTGGCTGAGTAGCCACTGGGGCTCAGTAGAGTATGGCTAGGTTGGAGGTATATACTGTAGATGAATGAAGAAAATCGGGATGCTGCAGCATTCTGAATGTGTTGCAAATGCCCAAGATCTTGGATCAGAGCTGCATTTCGTAGCCCTTAAATTGCCTCCTCGAGTCCTCCACTTGCCTTCCTACCTCGCGTCTTAGTCCCTCCCACCAAGGAGACGCAAGGAGATCATGGGAGGAGAGAGGCAACGAGCAAATGTGTTTTTAGAGGGATTGAGACGTCCTTTCCTCTGAAGCGTCACATGAATTTGTCAGCTGTATGAGTTAACTCCTTCAGTGGCAAGGCTTCCAGGAAGGCTGCTCTCGTGTATCCTCGCCTATAGCTCCTCGGCGATCCCTCCTCGATGCTTGCTCCTCGGGGCAGAAATAAGAGCTTTGAGATGGCCTTCGCAGAGGAGGGACAGAACAACTTCCGGTTCAGCCGAGGACCGAGGAGCTATCGGATAAGGACCATGAGATGGAGCCCAGGAGTTTGGCAGACTCCTTGGTGAGGCTGGGTCTAATATGACAGGATTAAACAAACGGCTTCAACACCTTATAATATTTGGTTGTTCAGCAAAACACAAAGGGAGGCTCTCGTTCATTTGTTGCAGTGGAGAAAAACTCTTGTAGGGGAATGGCAGTGGTTTAATAAGTTCCAACTACCATCCAATAAGGCAGTTACAGTTGTCTCCACCTCAGTCAATGTTAAAGCGCCAGTAATAAAATAACTGTCTTGTCCAGATGATCCTGGAAGTTGTGTCGTGGAAAGCAATGAAAGCAGTGATCCTGCTCTGCGAAGGAAGAGGTGTAGGTAGAGTAGGGTTAGGAAGGGAATAGAGGAAACTAGTTATGCAAGGTTAGAAGCAGAGGATTAGGCAACACCTAAACTGTATCAACGTTTTATTGTTTTACAATGGCAGTACAGTGAAATGAACAGTTGCTCATGCTATTGAGTTTGTGTGTACATTACTGACATCTCTTACAGTGTTTGACATTAGTAAAGGTGAAGACATATTTGCTATTCTGTGAATACTCTTGATTTACATTACAATCAAGAAGGAAACGGTTACACTACTTGGATGTGTTGCTGCACACGTGCAATACTTTTGCCACCTATGACATTCAGTAGAGTGACACGCTGTACAAAGGACTCGTTTAGTTAATGCTGGTACACATCTGTGAATGACTCCACAAAGAAGGCATTTTATACATTGGTACAAGTTGTGTACATTCCCTTATACATTGAACATACACCTGTAAAGCAAACACCATCAGAGACAAGAGTCTACATCTACTGACATGAAAAAGACCAGTCAACAGGTTTCACTGGAGACAGTAAGGTCGTACAAAAGTGCGTAGGACAATGTACTTAATCTGTCAGCAAATACTGTCGACGTACGTACAGTGATGAGTCAGACACTTTGCTGTAGTAAGTTTGAGAAAATCACATTTGCTTAAGGCCCCATTTAAACAACAAAGCTCAAGTGCCCCTCTCTTTCAGATACAATACTTGGTGCACTGTGTTTATTTTATTTTGAATGAACCCAGAAAACATATTGGGGGGGGGGGGGGGGGTCAAGTCAAAGGACAGACTATCAGCAGTTCTCAACCTCGGGAAGGCTGAGAACCACTATTCCAAATGTATACGAGGCAAACAGAATCAGCCTCAACCAATTATCAATCTGATTGGCAGCGTGATGGATTAAATAAACCAGTCTGCCAGGATAATTCAAAAGACACGGTTGGCCCATATCAGGAGCTGGATTAACTCCATGGGACTGTGATGAAAGGACTGAGGAACCCAAATCTCCAAAAGCACAAAGAGATCTTTGTCAGGGACACAGACAAGCAAAGAGGATCCCTCTGGAGCTGATCAACAAGTAAACTACAAATGGCTCCATCAAGGACTCTTCACTCAACACGATCGCAGAACAAATATTGGCTTTTGTTAAGGAATCAGCCAGTGGTTTGAGTAAAAAAAACACACACACACACACACACACACACACACACACACACACACACACACACACACACACACACACACACACACACACACACACACACACACACACACACACACACACACACACACACACACACACACACACACACACACACACACACACACACACACACACACACACACACACACACACACGGCTCAGACTGAGTCATACACATAGCATAAAAAGGTACAGTTAAGCATGATCACTTTGTGGATCAGGAAATAGTCCCGTGGTGGACATGGTGCAGCATTCATAATAGGTTAGTGTTATAAAGTCACATTCATTTACAATTCAAGAAACCTCAGCTTAAGGTGAAACATGTAACAAAACAAAAAGTTCCCAGAACACCCCCATCACTAGCACTTTGACTGTGATCAAACACAGAGACACATTGTATTAGATGTACCTCGTGTTGAAGGTGCATAAAAAGGACAACAAAGTGTTAAACAGCTTTTCCCTTCTCATTCTGTGAGTCAGCATAATAATAATTAAGCATCCCCATAATAAAAAAGAGGACATCACACTCATTAACAAACATCCTCCTCACCTCTCACTTTCAGTTGTGAAAGAAATAGTAAAAAACTGGAAAACACATTTACATGAAGAAGGCTGATTTTAACTAGCACAGACTCCTATTTTTGAAAGGCAAATTAAGTAAAAAGCATTTTAATTATTTTACTAAACATAATCATCCAAGTATGTTAATACAGCAGGATGGAATTGTTGCACATTATGATGGCTAGAATCTTCTATAAAACCTATTTGAAGCACAAATTCATTTCCAGCATTAAAACCTCCCCCCACTTATTATGAATGGTTTTTCGTCAGACAAACCGTACGTAAGTGCACTACAAAGCTGCAGGATTGTGAATGTTTCAATGACTTCTTCACTGTGATGTGGTGCAGTGGAGAACGACTAATAATCCTGCTGTGATGACCATGCTTGACCAAGACTTCCATACTTTTATGCTGTGCTTCAGCCCTGGCCACTTAAGCCAGAATCAAAGTCAAACAAGGGCACACACGCAAACACTTATTTCTGAAGAAAAACAAAACATACATAAGATGTGAGTGGCTATAAGACCACGCAGCTGCCAATCAGTGCTGTCGGCTAGGCAGGTGTTCAGCAGCCACTGCGGACCGGTGCACCAACGTTAAGTGTCCTCATCATCCACACTGTTTGGAAACAGTCTCCACAGGTCAGATGAGACATGCACAGGAGGGAAAACAGACACCCAGGTGGGGACATTGGGCGACAGATGGAGGTCCCAGGGTGGAGGCCGTGTCTTTGGTGTCTTGGTGTGTGTGTGTGTGGGGGCCTTGAAGGCACAAATATCCAGTGGCGTTCCGGGTTTTCAGGGGGCTCAAGGGCAGCAGAGGTTGTCTATGACCAGCGTGACGTCAATACCGTAGACCTCCAGCAGGTCGACCAAGAAGGAGCGATCACCCTGGGGATCCAGCCCCATGGCCCTCACGTGTTCAGTGGTGAGGGTGGGGTCAGTGCTCCCTGCTACATCTGACAGGGTCTGGAAGATGCGGTTATTCAGCTCCATGAAGAACCTAGGACATGGTTAAAGACAAGTGCGTCATGCTCTAGTCCTCCATAATAGTACTACTCTCCTTAAACCTACTGCCTGTGAATAGGACTCGAGTCCACAAGCAGCTATGAATACACTTGTCAAGGACTCACAGAATGAAAAGATCCTCTTCATTTGACGTGCAGTCTCCATCCACCTCCTGAGAGTACAGCAACATTTGCCTGAAAAAAATAAATAAATCATCATCATGATATCTGACAAATAGGATCTTTATGCCTCTTATTGTGCTCTTCACTGGCCAGTATCTATGAGTGTTCATGGTAATTATGCAGTTTTTTGATAACTCAAATATGAATGCATGTATCACATTTGAAAAAGCTGATAAAATGTAAAGTATTTTACAGTGTGTACCTCTGTTCACTCAGTTTCCTGTACTTCTCCTTATCTGCTGCATTCAGTCGGAGCAGCGGCTGCAAATGGCTTCTGTGCGTTTTCACATTCTGGTTATCAATGTAGACGTCGTACAGCTCCTTCTTCTCCTCAAAAATCTTCTCTGTGGTGCCTTTGAAATGATTTTTTTTTTTAAACATGCTCATATATAAGGAATTGTTTCCATAGATAACAGACAGTGGCCAATTGACCATTTTTATACGGTTAAAGTTTCACTCACAGGCCACGAATGACAGCTCTGTTTCCAGGGCAGTGATGTCGGCTACGTTGATGTAGAAAAAGGGCCGTAATTCAGGCACAGAGACACCAATTCCAGGTAAAGAGACATTGGCCAGGCAGCAACAGCAATACACTGAGGGAAGCAAAAGAACATAGGGAATTAAACATATCCATGGAAATAGAAAATAAAAGACAACATTTAGGTTGCAACATTAGCAACATTCATTACATCCTGACCGGTTTGTGTTAATGTGCCCATATTATGAAAAAAATATTTTGTGTCTCTGGTGCTTCCACACGCATACAAACTTCCAACATCCATGCTGTTTTGAGTGAGATACGGTTTCTGAATGATTCCTGCCTTCAGTCTCCGGGTGAGCTGTTCAAAATCGGCAGAGCCGTCTACGTCATCGGCCGAAACATTTGGTGTGTGCTAACCACTTCAGCTAATATCACATCAGCTAGCTGTTTCTCCAACTTCGGTCAGTACAAGGCAGGATTAGCCGGGGACTTCTACTAAAGGAGGGCGCACTTCCAACTTTGCGTGGAATACCTGCAGAACAGGGACATTTAAGTAGTTCTATACAATTTATTTTGTAGATTAGGGTGAACTTGTGTGTTGTAGAAGTGTTTTGCCATTGAGAACGAGGTGGCTAACCGTTAGCAACGTTACCTTCTAGCTAGTAGTCCTTACCTAGCTACTGCGCATGTGCGACTCCCAACAAAGATGGGATAGAAATGTGATGTCTCACTCTGTAGCTAAAACAGAGAACTCAACACACAGGGTGAAAAGAGGAGCTGCAGCAATGTGCAGTACAACAAAAATATGATGTTTTTTGAAAATTAAACCATGTAAACCTATTCTGGTACAACCTCTAAATACAATTATGAACCTGAAAATGAGCATAATATGGGCACTTTAAGAAAAACCATGCAAGTGTGTGTAAGCATGTGTGTTTGAGCTTCTCACCCCTGTAGCAGACCACACCTACAGGTGGAGTGGAGAAGATGAGGATCCGTTTCCTCAGCAATGCAAACTTCCACAGCACCATTATCTGT
The DNA here is from genome assembly GCA_023631565.1 of Gymnocephalus cernua. NCBI lineage: Eukaryota > Metazoa > Chordata > Actinopteri > Perciformes > Percidae > Gymnocephalus > Gymnocephalus cernua. Next base: position 5,146,849 of record CM042431.1, read on the forward strand.
TCCCCAAAAAACTGGATGAACTGGGACATGCAGCCAGCTGGGTGGGTGATCTGCAGGGAGAACAAAAGTGACAAATGTGTTGTTGTTTTATGTTGTTGAGCAAATATGCTATCACCAACCAATATAAGTGTGTTCTGCTGCTTTCACACCTTCATTTCTGGGTGCATACAGCGGTTGATGGTGGTCACACTCCAGGTTGGGCAAGCAGTGACCAGACCATTTCCTGTTGGGGGGAGGATGGCCTTCTTATCCTCATAGAAGGCCTCCAGGGGAGAATACTGGCCCGGACACTTTAACTGGTGTCTACGAGGCAACGGCAGGAGGAAGAGAGGGAGGAGAAGAGAGAAAGTAGAATAATGTCAGGTATGAGTCATCCAAGCCTTTCCAGATTTGTATAATTAGGCAGATTACGCTTGCTTGAGTGTATTTAAACAAATCACATTTGAATATTAATTATCTGTCAATGTACGACCATGAAGGCTCACAGCTCATGCCAGTGTTGTAGTCAAGTCACTAACTGTCAAGTCCAAGTCAAGTGTCGAGTCCCCAGTGTTGGAGTCCGAGTCCAAGTCACCAAAGAAGAGTCAGAGTCGAGTCACAAGACCAGAGAACAGCGATTCGAGTCGGACTCAAAAATTCCACTACTGCCTTTTACACACAAGTAGTCAGAAACTTCATCCAACTTCCGAGTGCTACTTCACAAATGCTCATGTCCGATTTTATAAATCCTCGAGTCAAAATCATCAGTGCGCGAGTCCAAGTCCAGTCACGAGTCCAGAGAATAGCAACTCGAGTCCAAGTCCCGTACTCGAGTACTCCATCACTGGCTCATGAAGTGTCATCCAAAAGGTTTAAAGACAAACTAAAGCACTGTAGCTTGCATCTGGAAGTATTATCTCGATCACTATTTGTTATACACTTTAAATGGAAGTCTATGTAGAAGCATTGTGTATTCAGTATCAGACATTATTTAGGTCATCCATAATGCAAGATTACCAATGTGTGCTTGGTTAGTAACAATCACTTGTTCTTAAATTGCATTGTGGGATAATTTGAGGCCACACACACATTACATAAATGCCACTGCCCTATGTAATATAACCACATCCATTCATTAAGTACTCATGCTTAACATACAGTATTTCAAAACACAATTTGAGGCATCTGCTTGCTACTCTAGAGTGACCGCAAAACAAGCCACAGTAACCACACATAAACCGTAGGCTAGACTACCACACAGATTAATTCACATCCACTTGTATTTGGCAGTAACCTGCGTCATTTGTATTTGTAAGCCTCATTTTAGGGCCACACACATTACATAAATGTCATTGCTCTAAGTTATATAACCACAACCATTCAGTACTCATGCTTAACCTATTTCTAACACAATTTGAAGCATCTGATTGCATCTGTAGAATGTATTTGTAAGCCGAAACTGTGGCTGTGTCATATATTTCTAGAAAGGAGATAAGCTTTCGTGAGAGGACTGAGGCAGAAGAGCAGAGTTACTGAAGAGAAGAAAGGTCGTCAAGACTTCCACTTCTGTGCTCAGACTTCATCCAAAAACTGCATGTAAATGGGCTCTTGTGACGATAGCTGTAACCAGGACTCTGGGTTTATGTTTAATAGATGAGAAACATTTTAACAAAGAAGCAAGGATAGGAGGGTGGCATAAGGAGAAACCTGTAAAGATGTTTTGGGGGGAGAAATGAATAAAGGTGCACAGAAATTAAATAAGGTTGTGCAAAGGTGACAAAATAAGGAAAAAGAGGCAGAAAGAAAAATACTACACGACACAGCATGTCTTACCTGACTTGGTTCTCCAAGAAGTGCATGTAGCGGTAAAGCAGAGTGTAGGAGGGAGACAGAATTCCCACAGACTTCATCCTGGCTCCTCGCTCCAGCTCACTCTCCACAGGCAGGTTGGCAAAACAAGCCAGCCCAAAGTAACAGCCTTTACGGAAATATCTAGCCAAAGGCAAGACAAAGATCAGGAGTAAACACAGAGCGACAGATTTGTGACAGGGATTTAACAGACACTGTGTTCATCTATACTGGATTTCATGCTTGCTGATTAGTGGGGGTGGGTGGGAGTACGTACATAAAGTCGTTGGCGATCCGATGGGAACCGCTGGCAATTGACTTGAATTCAACTCCGTCTAGGTTGATGTCGTGAGGCAGGCACCACTCTACCATATTCCCTGTCACACACACACACAAAAAATAACCCATCAAGTTACTTCCCATTCTGTCTACTTTCATCCTGGCAACTTCCTCTAATTCTGTATTTCAGTCATGTAGTAGCAAGAGGTCAGGGACAGTAAGAAAGCACTGACTCAGCTACTGTATTATGTTTACACTATGGCTTGGTGTGTAGGCCTTAACCCCTTCCATATGAAGCCGAAGCACTGAAATCCCAGTCTTGTTTTCTCTTCTAATGGCATTTTCTTTTATACCACCGACCTTGGACTTTGGTCCACTCAATTCTTGCATGAGCTTTTGTCAGCTTGCAAAATCAGGAAGTTCATTTCTTTTGGTAGTGTTGCCCCACCAAATATTTAGGGTTATTTCAACACTGTGGGTTGATTGTGAATTTAGTAGATTTTAGTAGGGTCTTGACATTTGACATGTTTGACCACCCCTACCTGGGCTGACAGCACCATACACCTGTCACCCCCATGACTCAGTAATAGCCTACAGTTCACTAAAGCACATCAGACATTCCAAGATAACAATAGGATAATAAGTTCAGGAAATGTAGCCGTCCACTTTAAACATGAGAGGTAAACGATCAGATGCTCTTGCTACAATGATTGCTTACCTGATCTTGTATCAAAGGTAACCACAAACACAGCCACGATCTGGTCTTTTTCCTCCCACTGATCCCTCGCCGAGAGGCCGGGGAAGGGAACATTACGATCTATACCGAGAGGCTCCGGGCGATCCCACCTGTGCCCGGAGAGCTCTGTTCGCGGACGGCCCGGGCTTCCGTTCCTGCTGGCAACAACAGCTGTTACACTCTTCGTCGTCGGGCTGCAGGTGATAGTGGTGCCCGCGGTGCTACTGTTGGTGCTCCACCCAGTACCAGCCGCGGTGCCTGTCGGTGTACGCCGCCCGGCTGGCTGCCAACTTTTCTCCGCCGCTGCGTCCTCCTCCCTCGGCGGCGGCGGAGGCGGCGGCTGCGGGGCCGCCTGGTTCGGATACGGTGGTGGGATCTCCTCCCAGTCCAGCAGCGGGGCTCGGTCCGACTGCTTCACCATGGTCCTGCTGCCTCCAAGGACTCGGGAAGGGAGAAATAACACAAAAATCCGCTGCCAGTTGAATCGAGCACACTAAGCACGCTGCTGGAGCAGGATCATGGTTTCCTGCTGCCGGGGTTGTTTTCTATGTATTTGTAAGCGTGTCACATCCACTGACGGGCTGCTTTTCCCTCCGCCTGTCTAACTGTTTTGATGACGTCGCTCACTTCCGCCCACGTGTATACTATTTCATGCAGTGACCTAATTTTGGTTATGGGCTATTCATTTTGCCCATAATAGTCTTGAAACAGTCGTAAGGACATTCAGTTATAGTGTGTCCGTTGTACTCAAGTCTATACGCATTCCTTCATGATATTTGAATTACTTTAAATTTGTAGTTCCCTTGATAACATATACATAGCATATACATCCACATCGAACCTTTTTTTGTTCGATTTTCAGAGTTTTTACGGTAACGCTGTTCAAAGTTGCCTACGCATTTTAAAGTCAGGTGTGTGGTTTAATTCAGCCAATCAGAGAGCTAGATGTGTTAACCCGGTGGCATAGTTTATTTAAACAGGAAGTCATTTACATATAGGGCGCGAAATTCAAGCGTGGTGGTGGTGGGGGATGCGACGCGTTAGTGAGTATACATGATAAACACACATTATTACTCGAACGTACTTCATCATGTGTATGTTATTGACCACTTTGTGAAGCACCTGTTGAGCTTTCAGGTGAGTCTGAAAATTACATCACAGCGTGACTGGAAAGCTGCTCTTCAGTTGCCCTATGATAAGGAAGAACGTCTTAAAAACAAAGTTATTGATTCAATTATGGGACTTATGTCGTGGTAGTGGAAGTCCAAAGTGATCTTGTGACCCTATATCATATATATGTAAGCCTACTGGTGTAGAGGTTGACATGTTTTGTTTCCTCATCTTCCTAAAGAGACTTAAATGCAGGCCTGATAACTTTATGCATAACATCAATCCCAAATTTAAAACCGTAAAGTATTTTTTGCTTTCTAAGGGCAGTCAAATGCGGGATTAAGCATTTTAAGGGAAACCTTTATGCCCCTAAACTCAGGTCCGAGGCATGGCGACATTGTTTGACGAGATCAGCCAGCAGCTGGACTTCTCTAGCTGTGGAGAGGAGGGGGGGAGCAGTGACAACAGCTCTGATGACTGCACCTCCAGCATCCGAAGTCCCAGGATCCACAGTCCCAGCTCTGCGTGCAGGACGCCCAGGGTGCAACGCCACCGCAGTAGAAACAACACCTTATCATCCCCTTTACAGTGCACCAGCCCCATACCTTACGCTTCCTGGAGGAAACTGAGGCTCTGTGACTCCCCCAGCACACCCAAGGTGGGGACTAATTCAGATTGGTTGTTCCTTAATGTGCCCCTGTGGTCTCACATGTTATACCAGTTTAACTTCAGTGGGATGACGTGCATTTCTGTCTTTTATTTTTTATTTATTTTTTTCCCTGTAGAGCCTACTATCAAAGTCATCCCAGCCTTGCTCCAGCAGTAAGATGGGTTGCCTTCAGAGGACCCTGCGTTTTGCCTCAGCTGCTCCTAACCTCATCCAGGCACCTTTTGTCAACGTGAATCCTTTCACGCCTGACACAGTCCGCAGGAACAGCGAGCAGCAGTGGAAGAACCATTGTAGGAGTGATGATGAGGATGATTATGGGCGCAGGTACTACTGCTTTATGCTGTATTGTAGATCTGTAAGAGTATGAATTGTAAACACCAGTATGTGCTAGGGCAGCACGATATGAGGAAAATATCTAATTGCGATTATTTTGACTGATATTGCAATATGATTCCCGATATTGGAGGTAATGATCATTTTTGTATTCTAAATTTCATTGAAAAATATTGAAATAGTTATAATGTGACTTTTGATCTGTACAAAGATATTTATATATATATATATATATATATATATATATATATATATATATATATATATATATATATATATATATATATATATATATATATATATATATAATTATTTTTAGTCTGTAGGATAGTATTTGTAGGTTTGTAATACTTAATTCAGAATGGGTTGACACATTTTGCCTTTAACAAATATTGCATCCCCCCCCCCCTGCGTTTTGGATAATTGTGCAGCCCTAGTATGTGCTCATCATTATTACTTACAGATGGGGATTCATTTTGAAGATCATGTCTGGAAACTTGCCCAGATGTGTAATTTAGAACATCTCACAGCACAGGGAACTTAGTCCACTTGTATTGTGGTTTAGGTTTCCAAATTAGAGCGGTTTTAACAGCAAACATCGGCGAATGTCTTCATTTGCTGATAGATTCCCCAGACAGTGCACTGAGGGTGAAAATAAAATGGTTTGAATTCTCCGTCTTTGTATTTTTGGCACCCTTACACATAGGCCTGACTTTTTTTGTATCCCTTACTAAGCAGTCTTAAAGGTCTAAAGGCCCTTTTCATCTTCCAGGTTGAAACACAGCCTAACGTCATCTGAGGAGGATGATGAAGCCTTTCTCCCACCAAAGGTACAACTATTTTTAGCAGTGCCTTTCTGGTGGATGTAACCCTCCCTCTCGGATGCTTCTGATAAGATTTCATCATTAGGCTTTGTCATCTCCGTCTGCCTCCTCACTTCTTGTTTTGTCCATAATTACATGCTGCCAGTCCTACTTCCGGGATTTCTCTAAGGAATCTCCAAAAAAAAAAAAATGTAAGATCTGTCAGGATCTTAACAATACATTTTCCTCGTGGAAGCGCTTCCCATATTTGGTGAAGCATCAAAGAAAAACCCCCGGTTCTGCTGGCTGTAAGTGACGTGTGTTCTTATGAAATGTCTTTTTGGTTTTACCACAAGGCCCTCCATCTGTTTATCTGGCAGAGGCGAGCTGTCCAAGCCTTCATGCTGTCACGCTATGAGAGTGAGTTCCTGGAGCTGGAGTGCATTGGCCTGGGCGAGTTTGGTGCAGTTTACAAGTGTGTGAAGAGGCTGGATGGTTGCTTGTACGCCATAAAACGCTCTCGCCGACCCCTGGCAGGCTCTGCCAATGAGTGAGTCAGCTGTGTGTCGCTCTGTGCCAGAGACGGATACATTTGATCAAGTCAGAAACCAAATTAAAACGTGGAGGGAAATGTGACCATTTCTTTTTATATTCTCTCAGGCAGCTGGCCCTAAAAGAAGTGTATGCGCATGCTGTTCTTGGACACCACCCACATGTTGTACGCTATTATTCAGCATGGGCAGAGGATGATCACATGATTATTCAGAATGAATACTGTGATGGTATGTTTCCCCTTACAACCAAAAACACTGTTTAGGAAGACTTAAATGAAATGAAATTCCAAATATCTTTATGTGAACTAGATTGAATTCTGTGGTTTTGATGTGTGGGTGCCAGGTGGAAGTCTCAGTGATGTGATTATGAAGAAGAAGGTGCAGGGTGAGCTGTTTTCTGAGGCAGAGTTGAAAGATTTGCTCTTACAAGTGTCTATGGGGCTAAAATACATCCACAGCTCGGGCCTCGTACACCTGGACATCAAACCAAGTAAGTCTCATTTGGCAGTTCTGTTTGCCTTTCTTGCTCAGTCTAAACCTAAAGTCTCTTGTGCCTAAAAAAAAAAAAAAAAAAAAAAAAAAAAAAAAACTGCCTTGTTTTAATTCTTTGTAGGTAATATATTCATTTGCCAGCGTCCCAGCACGAGTGCAGCAGGTGAAGGGGAGAGCGAGGAGGAAGATGACCAAAGCACATCAGCAGGAGTCATTTACAAAATTGGTATTATATTGAAAGGGGAAATATGTTCATTTTCAGGTTCTACTTATATTTTTGGGTTTCCTCTAGAACATGTTACTAATATATAGTTGTATATTATCCCTTAATATTATCTACAGGGAAAAATATTATCCCTTAAGGTTGTGACATCACAACCTTAAGGGAGTCCTGACTGCTCCAGTTTTTGAATATGGGCTGTGTGCACTTCTGTGGAATGAGCGTTCATTTACTGTATTTATATATAGCACCTTGATGTGCTTTATAATCAAACAAATATATGGAAATCTCACTTTTTACAATATGGGACCTTTAATGTTGGACATTCTACCAGAATTGTTTTTAGTTTTCTGTCAAGTCTGATTCTTGTTTTCTGCAGGGGATCTGGGTCATGTGACTTCAACCAACAGTCCTCAAGTTGAGGAAGGAGACAGCCGCTTTCTGGCCAGTGAGGTCCTGCATGAGGTAAACATTTTACAGAACAATTACTGTAAAAAGAAAAAGTCGGCGTGGGGTCCGAGTTGGTTGCACTTCACTGTAGGTTTAAAGAAACGGGAAAAGAAGAAATTCAGAGGCCCAGCTGTATTTGTTGTTTTTAAGTGTTCATGTCAGCAGTCTCTCTAATCCCCAGGATTACAGCCACCTGCCCAAGGCAGACATCTTTGCTCTGGGCCTCACGATTCTGCTGGCAGCCGGCGCTCCTCCACTGCCTCAAAATGGAGATGAGTGGCACAGCCTTAGAGAGGGGCAGCTCCCCAAACTGCCAAAGGAGATGTCACCTCCCTTCAGAGGCCTACTTCAGGTAGTCTTATTTCTGCATCTTCTACTCTTATTTAACTACTACCTGTATGAATACCATTTGCTCTTGTCGCTAGCATAGCTTGTTGAAAACGCCTTTTTTTTTTTTTTTTTTTTTTTTTATTTGTGTTTTCTTTGTGTAAGTTGATGCTGGATCCAGACCTGATGAAGCGGCCATCTGCCAGGGAGCTTTGCAAGCACACAGTCTTGAGGGAGGAGAGGACTGGGAGGGTGGCTGCTCAGCTAAGAAGAGAGCTCAATGTAGAGAAGTTCAGGACAGCTATGCTTGAAAAGTAAGAGGGCCCTAGTCTTCATTCATTCTTACAAACTTGCATGCTGATTCCAGTTTAAAAAAACAAAAAACAATCACTTATTTCCATTTTCTTCACAGAGAGCTCCAGGAGGCTCGACAGGCAGCTTTGTCTCCCAAGCAAAACCTCCCACTTGGGCTGAGACTCCCTGCTAAAATGGGGTCCCTACCCAAAGCAGGAAGGAGGCTTGTTGGTAGGAAGACTGAGCGATCCATGAGCTTTGGTTGCCTAGGTTATGGAGTCTGATAGGACATTGTGAGGCCCACATGCCTGTTCTTTGTTCTGATTATATGCGAGTCCTTCTGCAACCAGTCTGACGTAAACATATAGCATGTCTAGGAGAAGACAGTGTGACAGTATTCCCTATCCAGCAGAGATTATGTTGGGACGGATTGAAATGACTGGATGGACAGTCCTATGAGTCTTCAGAGGGGTGCAGAGCTGTGGACAGCAGGATTTACTGTATCTGACTCACTTCAAGTGATTTTCTGGCAGAGGCGAGCTGTAACTACTGCAGAACAGTGTACTGTTTTTAAACTGTAAATAAACATTTGAAGCATTTTATTGGTTGCATTTCCTTTTTTTCTTATTTGATTTAGCTCACACCTGACAAGACTTGGAGAACTAAATCAAATAGTATACGCTACCGGTCAAAAGTTTGGGGTCACTTAGAAATTTCCATTCCACTCAATATCTAGACAGAATACCAGACAGAATACCAGCTGAGATCAGTTGCATTGTTTGTTTTTTAACCAGGGCAGCAGTTTTCAGATTACATTATGTGCTTACATAATTGCAAAAGATTAGTAAACAGAATGTGCCTCTGGAACATTAGATGAATGGTTGCTGATAATGGGTAATGGAGATATTGCATTAAAGATCAGCCACTTCTTTCTACAACAGTCGAGAACCCTTCTGCAATTATGTAAGCAAATAATGTCATCTGAAAAATGCTGCCCTGATTAAAAAAAAAACAAAAAAAAAAACAATGCAACTGATCTCAGCTGGTATTCTGTCTATAATGGAGTGGAATGGAAATTTCTAAGTGACCCCAAACTTTTGACCAGTAGTGTAAATGTATTCCATATGGCACGTTCAAAATGTTGGACAAAACCACACAGGGACTTTCCAGTGTTGTGTTGCTCTTATCTGGAACTCCAGCCAACTGTATGATGATGTATGTGAAACAGTGACTAGGGGTGGATTGAGGAAGTATGAGCATCGTACTGAACATAAAATATATATATATATATATAATTTTTTTTTTTTGTAGAGCATTCCATGTGATTTATAACCATACTTTCCACTGTACCTGCAGCAAATAAGGGATTTACAGACTGTATAGGGGTTTACAGCAGGTCACATGGCTAACTATTGGCAACGTTTATTTTAATTTGATTCACAAAAATTCAAATAGAAAAATCAAAGATACACTGGACACATTCTTTTATTTTCATTTTGCATCTCTGTTCAAACTGATATATTTATCTCCATTGTTATCTGATAGTGTTTTTTGTTTGATGTGTGGACTCACCACAGGGGATTTCCTATATATTCTATAGAAATGAGAAAGTATTGTGTATATATTCTATAGTTATGACATTGGATTATTGGAAGTATTGGATTTTTAACACCGTATTTTCCAACTGTGCTTGAAGGCATCATGAGTCACTTAACGACCCACCCCCGAATACCCGAACGACAATAACAGAATCTGTCTGTCACGGACTGACTAGCCACCTCAACAGGACGTTGTCGGTGGCGCATCACTAGCTAAATAACTAAAAAGTTATTTGTAGGAAGTTAAAAGCTGACGTACCCGGCATAAGAAACGAATGTGAGTGGAATTAGCCATACTGTCGAAACCTATTTAGCGGTTTCTTCGGCTTTACTTTTGCTTAAAGTTAACTTAGCTAGATGCTCGAAAGTTAATGTTAGATAACTTAAGTTAGCTTTAGCTTGTAGTTAGACGACAAATATAACGTTTTCTAGCTAGCTAGTTTAGTTGTTACCCCTGGTTTGTTGTTGATACTGTTAAAAGTATAACGGTATATACGCCTGTTAAAATATCTTCTTAGTTGAAACTAGCTAGTAGCTATATGGCTACTTAGCTAAGTCACTTTAATTCCTCTTCCATGTAACTTTTTGAGTGGGTTAACGTTAAGCGAGTTGTTTTTTTTTATCACTTTGTTTAGAGAGTGTCTTCATTAACGAACATTGCTAACGTTATCTTCGTTATTCTTGTCTACATTTTAAAAAAAGACCGAGAGATGTTATCGATGGATAACTTGGGAGATCTGACCAGTGGACAAAACGCCGCCGCCCTGGTCATGTTGGCCTTCCTTCAACCTGACTGCAGAACTTCAGAATACGGGAAGGAGCTTCTCTCCCTGGGGAAGGATTTAAATCTTACCCGGGACATCAACTTCAATGGTCCCGAAAAAAGCGCTATGGAAGACGGAGACCTTGAAACTGATGGTCATCTGCCTAGTCGCATCACAGCTGCTCTAGATGATATTGAGCCTTCAGTGGAACTGCAGTGGCCTAGTGAGTAACTCAGTCAGTAAATCAAAGCTGTACAAAGATCATATTTTGGTGTTATTAGTGGTGTATTAGTACTAGAATCTGCTGTAAACCGGAGTCCCATTCCTTGTATGCAAAAGCACAAATCAGCTGTTTCACGTTTAAGGCTTGTTTGTGGGTGATATGCCTAATAGCAAAATGTAAGCCTTTTTCGCTAGATAAATCGAAACAAATGTAAACATGTCCTTGTGAAAACATTATGCGGTGACAGGCAAACTCAAACATGTAGTTTAACACACCTGTTACCCATGTAATGTTACAGTTATCCCACTTTATCACAGCCAAAGTTGTTTCCAGTTAAAGTAACGAAACAACGTGTGCGTTAAAGTGAAAGCTGTCAACCTTTTCATGGTTCAGTGGATGCAAACCTACATCCACACATTAACCTCTCAACTGATTCCTGTATGCTTTTTAAACCTACATCATCAAATTATATGTGCTACAGTGGTCAAATATGTGATATTTAAGTCCATAATATTAAACGTGTATTTCTTCCCCTGTCCTTGCTGTAGAATCCAGAAACAAACGTTATGTTCACCAAAGTGTACTGACGTTTGGCCAACTTGTTCTCCCCATAGTGAACCGTGCAGAGGCAGCAGACCTCCAGCAGATCGCACACGGGCTGAGAGAAATTGCAGACCAGCTCGAACACCATGTTGTTGCTCAGGCTACCCAGAACCTGAGCAGGAACCTAAACAACTCCCCCTCTCATGTGAGTCTTCTCTGGGCACAGTGGATGTTGATGTTAAGATGATCACTGTCTGTACACAGGAAGAGGCAGATATTATCAATATCTGAATGAAAATGGGCTCTAGGGGTACCCACGAGTTTCCCCTTTACAGACATGCCCATTTGATGCTAATCCCATGCAGTTTCTGGTAAAACCATGCAGTTTTTTTTGCATGCAGTATGAATGTGTCATTTTCCCTCTAGGATAATCACAGCTAATGGAACTTTACAACCACAAACTACAGACCTTGGGCATTCAGAGGAGGTATGGCTTTGCTAGGTATACTGTGGTCTTCCTCAAGGTCTTTGTTTCTTAATGTGGTATTTTTGTACAATTTTGATCACTTCTCAAGTGGTCGAAAAGGGTTACATTTTGGACCAAATCTGTGTCAAAGGGTTAATAATAATAGCACAACCTTATTTGTTTGATGAATTGATGTGCAATCACCAACAGCAATTATTAGCACTGCAAAATACGAGAAGTGAAATCTGTGTACAATATCGATTCCTGCAGTAACGAATTCAACACCACTTTGCATCCAGTTTACACCAAAGTGTTTGTGACCCAAGTGCAGAATCAAAATGTCAAAAGATTACAGACTAAGATATACACACCCTAGTAATAAGAAACATAATTTGTGCTTGTGTTGTTACTCTGATTACAACTTAAGTAAGATGACCTAACAGTTTGTGGTGTTTCCAGTCGCAACAACCAAAGTGTTGTCTTCACGTACCGATAATTCCTTTGTCAAATTGTGCTTTTACAGCTGTGGAAAGATTACCTTACCCAGGAGGTGAGCAGGGTGATGTTGCAGGGCGTGGGTCTGGAGCATCTACCTAAGGAGCGAGTCATGATGGCCCTCACGCTCACCCTGGTGAAGGGAGTGTGTGAGCAGGCCCCTCGGCTGCTGAGAGACCTCTTCCACACGGTGCTGCAGTACATCAACCCTGCGAGGGCCAGGTGACTTGTGAGCTGCAGGCTGAGAAACGTCTGGAGGAAGACAGCTGAATCCGAAACTGGCATCTGTTCCTCATGACCAGTCGACTGTGAAAGGAGCTGCGTTGACCATACAGTAGTGAAAACACTTTTCACATAAAAGGAACAATGAATTGGTTTACATTTTATACTTTGAAAACAGGAAACTGGTTGAGTTTGACACTTGAATTTTGACATTACTTTGTGCTCCGTTTATTCTTGCTTAAAAAATTATCTTTTGATTTTATACTTGAAAAATGAGATATTTTTGTATTCAGTTATTTTGCTTTTGGAATACACATAGTGTCATTTGATTAAATATATTTTCCTGGGATTTGAGTTTCATTTAAGTCTTAAGTACTGTGACATTGTGAAGAAGTGTTGATCTTTGGCAGTATAAAATTGAAATGTACACAAGCATTTTAACAAACCACTACAGAAAAGGTTCTCAAATAATTTTATTTTTATTCTCATCTTAAAACAGTGTGTTGTAGGAAACTCAAGGTACAAAGTGTCATGTTTAGGAGTCTCAGTCCATGAGGATTACTATGTAACAGACTGAAATACATGGAAACATCCTTTCTGTTCAACACCGTGTTTTAACAACCATTCATGAATTTTCGTAGTGATAAAACTTACAATATCTCAAAATTCTCAGAGAAATATGTTAGTGGTGAGGCAGCACTGAGGACAAAACAATTTGTCACCTGTTAATGTTTAACTGTTGTCAATGAAGCACTTATTGACATCAGTTCTCAAAGGGCAGGAGAACCAATTTAGTCTACACTGAATGGGGGGGGGGGGGGGGGCATTCCACTGTACGGTTCAGTGTCTGTTTATGAATACAATAGGAAAATCCACTGCAACAAGAATAAATACATTGTTACTTGCGTTTTTAACAGCCTTTTGGACATGCACAGTACATTCAGACTTATATGCATGATTGATGTATCGTTTCCACTAATGCAGCAGCAGTACTGTACCTTAGGGCACATTTAAATACTTTTATCCATTTGTTGGCAAAAACCTTTGTTTCAATACACAAAAGCTACAATGCTGCATGTGAAGTGATACAAATGCCTTGTGCAATATAGAGAGATGGAACATAAAGCTAACCTAATATGTCTGTTCTGTGTCATAAGTGGTTTCACAGTTACATTTTTTTCCCATACCAGCATCATACATTTGGTTTGCTATTCAGGGAAAGAAATCGGAATAACTCATCACAGTTAGAAGGGGAAATATAAGTAAATGCCACTTTGCTGCATAGAAAGAGAGAAAGCTAGAACACCTTAAGTCCCACAGCAACAGTAAGAGTGGGCTTTGAGGTTTACTTAGCTTAGGGAGCGTCGTCAGCAACATTTCCCATGTAGATAAGCTGACTCAAATGGTACAAAACAATCCTAACAGTGAGCCATAGACACAACAGAAAGCGAAACTAGCAGAAGGGATAAAAGTCCACAAACTTTCCAATCTAAGAGAGAAAGGGCCGGAGTCTTGAGAATTTCAACACAACAGTGGGAGTTAGTTAACCCAAAAGGTACGAGAGCAAAATCAAAAATAAGGAGAACAGTGGAGTGCATCGTTTTCCCCTTTCTGTGTTTGCTCCTGGCGCAGTGGAGCAGCCAGGACTCCCAGCAGTAAGGTTGTGGATGAGTCAAGATTAGATTTTGGTTGGCTGGGGGGGCTTTTTTCACAGATTTGAAACCTTCAGAAGCATTGCAACCCCCCCCCAAAAAAAAAAAAAAAAACGGCCTTGTTTAATAAATCCAACACAATACATCTATTTTTACCTTAACATCTTGTAGTTTGCATTCTCCTCCCCCTGAGAAAGATTTTCTAATGCCTCCTGTAGTTTACGGCACCGTATGCCATTACAGCAGCGAGGACCACCAGTGCAGCACCTCCATAAAGCAGCAATGGGAGCTCTGGTTCTGGCTTCGGCTGCACTGGGGGCTCCTCCGCCAGTGATTCTACAGGGGCCACTGCATCCTCTAGGACAAGGGGTGCAGCAGACGGGGCCTCTGGCTCTGCCACAGTCTCTGGCTCGGGAGGCACTGTGACGGGCTCCGGCTCCTGTTCTGGTTCAGGAGCTGGTTCTGAGGTGGCTTCAGGATCTGCTGGTTCTGCTGGGGTTTCCTTGGCTAGAGATGGTGGTGCCACTTCAGCAGGCACTGGGGCGGTGGGGGCAGCTGGTTCTGGCTCAGGCTCTGGTTCAACTGCAGGAACAGATGAAGGTGCTGCAGGTTCTGGTTCAGAAGGAAGGGGAGCAGCAGCTTCAGGGACCGGGGGAGGCAGCTCAGGTTCTAAGGAGAGGAGGGAAGGCTCTGCCGACAAGCTTGCAGGCGTCTCTATTACAACTGGCTCCTCTAGTGAAAGCAGGGAGGCCGGGGCTGTGGAGTCTGCCTCGGCTGACACTGGAACAGGTAGAGACTGGTCCCTGAATTCTTCCCTAAGCTCGGCTAGCTCGCTCTCTGTGCCTAAAACACTCATCATGCTTTCGTCTATTGCTCCGACTTCCCCTCCTTCATCCAGCAGCTCAGCATCTTCGCGCTCAACGTGGACAATGTCCGAGTTTGAGGAGTTGTTTTCGCTGCGCTCCTCGGCCAGAGCCACGCCCTCATTGCTGTCCAGGCTCTTGACGTCTTCGGGGTCCATCGCACCAACCTGTGCCCAAGACTCGTGGCCGGCCAGAGACACGGGTAAGCTTTCTGTCTGCCAGGAGCTCTGCTCACTGCTGTTGTCTCCAGTGCAGAGCAGCGAGGAGGGGGGGCTGAGCTGGTCAGGGAGGATGTAAATGTCGTTGCTGTCTTCAGCAATGGTCACACCGTGCTGCTCCTCTGACTCGAGGCTGAATATTTCACCCTGTGGTAGACGGACACAGACGGAGATGGTATCAACATTCTGTAGATTATATAATAATAATAATAATAATAATAATAATAATAATAATAATAATAATAATAATAATAAGTGAAGAATTTTGAGCAATAGATTCAAGTTAAATGTTAAATGTATGATCTTGTATAATGAGTTTGGTCTTTGGGTAAAACATGAAGGAAGAATTATTTCACCCCAATTCTTCTTCAGATTAAGGTGAACACTGAAATAACTTTTGAACTGACACTTTAAAGTGCAGAAGTCTACAGTGAATACAGAACAACACTGCACTGCTTTACACCTTAAGTTAGCCTTGTGTGCCACCTAGTGGTACGCAGCTATTAATCAACAATAGATGTGGGGCCATCTGCAAAGCTCTCCTGTTATGTAACGCACACATCATATGATCTTGTGGGTATGAGTCACTGACAGAGGTCAGCTTGCTGAAGCAAACTATGTTTAATTAGTCTGCTGAACTAAATACACATTTGACCTCAAAATCTTAAAAAGGTTGAACCTTTTGCCAAAGCTGGTTTTTCATGTCAACATTTGACATAACTGCAAGGAACAAACCAATATCGGAGACTGACCATACCAGCCATATCTTTCCATTTTGCTGAATGTGCAGTGATGTGATGCAGAATATACAGCATGTGGCTCAGAAATGGGCCAGTACATGTTCACACTGAGCACAAAGGAACAAGATACACACTGACATGCTTAGTGTCTTGAGGGCATATGTTGAAAACAGTGGAGTCATTCCTATGTTGTTGTGGGTGGCAGTTTGCTGCACCTTTAAATTTGTTTTATCCTCTCAAAATCTAACACTGCCCACACAACAGGCCTGCGAGTCTAGGTTTGAACAGGTCTTAACTTTGGACTTGTGCACATCCCCATCTTATGTCAGAACAATGCGATATAACTCACTGCACCAGAACACAGACATTATGAACAAACCATGTCTCTTCAGTTGTTGCTATCCTACTTAATGCTGTTCCAACAAGACTGCGAGCCATGCTAGTTGCCTTGTCAGGCTGCACTTCAGCCTAGCAGTGCTTTGAGCCAAACGCTAACTTAACACGCTACTCACAGTGACAATGACAACATGCTGATGTTTAGCACGTATAACGCACAGCATAGGGCTGGGCAATATATCGATATTATATCAAAATCAATATATGAGGCTACATATAGTCTTAAATTTGGGATATCGTAATATCCTGATAAAGGCTGCATTACAGTAGAGTGATGTCATTTACTGAACACACCAGACTGTCCCAGCCGTTATATTATTTGCCTTTACCCACATAGTTATTATATCAACATAACTGTTGATTATTTATCAAAAATCTCATTGTGTGCATGTTTTGTGAAAGCAACAATTGTCAACCCTACAATGTCGCCACAATATCGATATCGAGGTATTTGGTCAAAAATATTGGGATATTTGATTTTCTCCATATTGCCCAGCTCTAGTAGCATTGCTAACATTTGCTACTTGGCGTGCAACACAAAGTACAGCTAAGGCTGATGGGAATGTCATTAGATTTGCAGGTATTTGGTTGAAAAGAATATCACATAGGTGTGACCTAAACGGACAAGATTTAAACAGACAGTGGGCACAGCGGTGGTTGTTTGTGTGAGTGCAGCAGACAGAGAGGTTCTGACAGCAGCTCCCAAGGCAACTATCTCATTTGAAGAAATGATAACATGGTATCGTGTTCTTCACAGTGTCCCTGACCGCCAATTTGCATCTGGTCCACACACCATTTAAATTCCGAGCAGCATACAGTATGTAAAGTATTATTGACCTATGTAAATATCACATGGTTAAGCTGTGAAGGCTATTTTCCTTAAAAGGACTTTTGGGGGATGCAACAGCAGCTGCATCCAGGGAGGCAGGAAAGAGATTAAATCTAACAGCGTTCCATCATTATCCAACATTGCGTTCTCCATAAGCTGATTTGCATGTGGGAGAGCAAGAGAGTTTCACCCTCAGGTTACAGGCTCGCCATCAGCTGGACAGAACAGGACAGGGATGCCATGTGGTCGAAAATCCACAGCAAAACATTGCTGGTGGTATTCAGGAACATTAACTATCAATCCTTCTGCATTTACAGTACGTTTCAAGCTCCTGCTTCTACAAAATCCTCACTGATCTCAAATTTAAACTGACGGCAAACCTCAAAAGGAGGTTAGAGTGCCACAGTATGTTGTCAAAGAATACCAAGTGGGTGTCCCAACCCGAAGAGCACAAGCACCAACTATAAACCATTACACAGGACAAATACGCTATCTAACCAGGTGAAGTCCAAAGCTAGGTTCATGGTGATGAATAATAATACAACTTAACATAGGATTCATGAACAAACAAAATGTATGAACAATTCGTGCACTTTTTTTTTTAAATATGCGCCAATAATTTAACTAAATAATGCAAAACACACACCTGAGGAGCCAATCCACTCTGAATGTGCTGTTCTTCCCTTAATGCTCCATGTTGTCCACCAGCCCGGCTGAAGCTAGGAAACACGCACTAACCTTTCGAGTGTTCTGCTGAGAGGCGTGTTCCACAGTTCTCCTCGCCTTAAGGCAAAGATAACCAAACAAGTTCACATTCCTGCTGTAGAGCCCTGCCTAGTCTACCGGCCCAGGCCCTACCTTCTCACTGAGCTGCTATTGCTTCACTGTAACACAACATTACCCTGCTCTGACACTTAACCCTCAATCTGAAAATATCTCTAAACAGACCGATTCTGGGAGAAGAAGTCGCTCCCAAATTGTTGCAACAGTTAAAGGACAAATCCAGTGCAAAATGAACCTAGTGGTTAATAACACATTTGTACCGAGTCAACCGTTCTCTGGGATATGTTTTCATGCTAATCGAATGTGACCAGTTTTATTGCAAACCGCTAATTAGCTTATTACGCTAGTCATCAGGGCACAGGTAAAGTAAAAAGAAATCTGTTTCTATACCACTAACAAGGCTCAAAATATCACCACACTTCCACAGTAGCATAATGAGGGTCCCTACATGTAAACACAAGCATTGAGAACTTTGTAAGTTTACAGACAGTTTATTAAAAACATAGTTTATAAAAACAGTAGCGTTCACTATACATGCAGGCGCCATCTTGGGAAAACAGTCACGACCAGTCGTCAGTCAAACGCCGTACAGCCAGTAACCAGTAACCAGTAACATAGCTCAAGCACGGCGTATACTTGCTACATTGCCACATACGGTCAACATGCTGCATCCACTTGCAAAACCAAACATTTGCTCTGAGATGTTACAAAAGGAACACTTTCCAACAAAATCTCAAACCCTCAAGAACACAAAACAGCAAACCGGTTGTTTTTGTTTGTTTTTTACAGTTTTTTGAATGATAATGCAAAGCAATGCCTTTCACTTTCAGGGATTATTTTCATGTAATATTCACTGTCTCATATGTGCTCTTGACATATATGAGGATTATGTCATCACTGTCCCTAACAGACAAGCGCTGCAAGAGGTCACACAGCAGCTGATAAAGAGGGACTGCTAGACTGCTCGTCAGCATCTAACTGCACCCTATGTTGGTCATTTATCACCATCCAGAATGGCTACGCAGGCTGAGGCCAGTGCTCTTTCACAGTGAGATACATTCAAAATTAAATACCTCACCGAAGGAAGAATTTGCATCATAACTAACAGCTAATTTTCTTTCATGTTTTAAATACCTACAGTAACTATATGCTATACACTTCCACTTGCGAATGCCCACGTCTCCATCAACCCAGAAGAATACTGACAACCAATCTCAGCGTTTTTTCCACAAATTTATGTGAACCAAACAGATTAAATTTACCTTCCTCCCACAATTGCTTCTTTGACTCAACAATGGAAAAGCAAATACATTCTTAGCATTGATTTATATTATATAATCATGTTTGGACACACTATTATTACCTTAGGTTTCATACAGAAGCCCAGACAAGTTGAGGACTGAATGAGTTTATGAACCTTTGCATCTTTGGGAGAGGCTTGGCCAAACCTCCTTTTAAAAACAAACAGTCTGCTGTTATGTGCAGCTACACAATTTGCATCAGTAAATATTGTTTTTTGGCCTGCCCCCATTAACAGTGCTGAGGCAGCAATGAGATGGATAGTCGAAAGGACAGAAGATGGATGGGTGCCCTGTTTAAACCTTGGCAGTCAGCCCGCGTGCTGCTGCTGTACAAGTTATTTAGCAAGCTACAAGTGGGCCAGTCAAGCCCCTGGTGATGCTGTTTTTAGAGGATTATGAGATCTATTTTGGGAGTTTCCTGAGCTTGCACAGGCACCCTAGTCTAGTCTCATCGATGCAAGTGGCACAGTGATGCACATTATTTCACCCTGGGGTGTGCGAGAGGGGGGTGACATAACATAGGGGGAGCACTTTACACTGTGCAGGGTTCTGGGTGACATGCCCTGACACGACTCAGGCTGGAACCCTGACTGCACCTTATCCTTAAAATATCATCACTGCAACATCACCACCAGCACCAGCAGTTATTGCCAATGTAAAACCAAGGTGTACAAGGTGTTTTATTGCCTTTTAAGGTATGCTGCTTTGACTATCAATTTACCATCAAATGTAAAGTATGCAGTAAAATAATGTATGACTTCATTAACCCTTTCTCTTCGCTGAGAGGCCAGGTGCAATTGTCAGTGTGCCTCCAGTAGTCATATTACATCACACTCACATGGACAGACAGTAATATGAAATGGCTGTTGAGCACACTCAGTTCTCAGGCAGCAGTTTTCACTGTCGGACATCACTGAAGGACAATAGTCTGATAACTAAGGAGGAAAGATCAACAACAGCACGCAAGCATTACAGACTGACAGACAGGAGACAGGCTGCGAACAAACTGTCAAACAAACAAAGGGAGGTTGGTGGGGGTACAGCCACCCAACTACAACCAATTCATTCTACTCTCCAGTTTACAGCTTGTAGTATATCTCCTTTATTGCAGGATGTCTTTCACCATGTCGACCATTTTTATCTCTCCGCTTGTCCCTCTCTAATCATGGCCTCCTCCTCCTACCCGTCCCTGGCTGTGCCCTGTCTGGGGGCTGCTGGTTTTGTTCCTGCCAAATCAAGTGTACATCACATTGGGGTCATAATAATCCTTATTGTACTCTGATGTAACTAACAAAGGCATTGCGAGAGGCACCCGAACCTACTGTAACAACGTCACCAGAAAGTGACCCGTACTAATCTGCGCGTTTAAGATCGTTTTGTGTCGTTTCAACAAAATAAATGTGGGAACAGATTAATAAATAAATGATAAATATGATTACCAAAACAAGTTTCTGCTCTCCATCTCCTCTAATATAAAAAGTACTTGATGTTCCTCATTTAGTAGCAATTAGCAGGGTTATATTTTCTTTTCTCTGCAAGTTCATGTTTATATAAAAAAAATCCATAAAAAATGTTTACATGCAACCACTCAATGACAAAAACATGGAAATATTGCGAGTTAGGAGAGATCTATTCGGCTGCCACTAGTTTTTCACTCTCTCAAAGTAAACATTCACACACGCGTGCATCCAGACTAATGAGCTCACTCTGTGGTTGCTTCACCATCACAAGTAAAACATCCTACCTCAATGTGAAGTCTTGAAACCCCCGGGTCACTTGAATAAACAATAGACAGTCCTAGTGATGGAGTGGATGTAGAAAGAGAAGTGTGCATGCATGCAGCTGTCAAACTAATGGAAATTTCACTTTGCTCTCACTTGCTCACCATGCCCATCCTCTTTGTCCCTCATCTCTCACCCCTCCCTCCTTCACATTCCCTCCCCTCCTATCGCCAGTCTCTTCATGCAATCCCTCTCTCCTCCTTCTCCCCCGCTCCATCTCTCCATTGCTGATCCTGCCCCAGCCTATCATCCGTTCATCCCGTGACATAACGCAGAGCAAGAATGTCGCTTTGTTTGGAGCCGGCGCATTATGTTCACATTACACGGCACAAAACCGGACCGAGCATCATGACACGAGGTAATGGCGACCGGAGCAGTAGTTAACGGGTCGAGTCATGTGACCCTTCATCAGCATGACCTTGTTCCTAGGGAGCCATCTGTGACGCAGTGTTCCACTTACTACAACATTGGAAAACAAAACGCTCTGCAATATTATCACCAAAAAAAAAAGAAGCAGCTAAATCTAGCAATCTACAACACAAGAAACGTCAATAATATATTATGTCTATAATACTTATAAATACTAATAAAACAGGAGAGGCGTGAGCATCATATCCACCATATGGCTGAGTCGGCGAGACATATTCCTGCTATCCCCTCATTTGCGTGAGTAAGCACTACACTGGAGTTGCTTTATATCAGGGTGTTCTCATCTGAGGAATTCACAGTTTAATGTTTCAATATGCACTGATTAAAGTGAATTTGACTGGCAAAACAGCTGAAGTCCTTATATTACACAATAATAAAAGTCATAATTTTTAAGTGAGTCATTATGGAAAGAAAACTTGCGAGATATTGTGTTGTTACTTTGGCCAGGTCATCATCAAAAAAGCAAACAGGTACATTCATGATTTTGTCCAAGTTGAGATTAGTTGCTTCATGTATACATATTGAAAACGTCGCATTTTGTCTGGGACAAGGCCGTTATGTTTAATAACTGCCATGCTGATTCCAAACTAGGGCTTTGACTCCAAACTTTGATATTCGAATGTAATTTGAATATTTAAAAAAATATTGATATTCAAACGAATATCGAACCTGTTATAGGCATTATTTTTTTGTAAATGTGTTTGCTTGTAAACGCTGTTTTCAGTTCAGATTCCAAGGTATTTTCATGCCTGGTGAAGGTGTGAATCGCTCATTAGCAAGGCTATTATTGGTCATCTGGGCTCCTGTAGTTGACATTAGCGTCCTGGTTAGCGCCTATTTACCAAAACAATGTCCGCGCCAACGCCTACAACAACCACACCTGACAAGGAGTTAGAAATCTACACTCCTGACAATTTGAAAAGCAACGTGTGGCACTACTTTGGGTTCCCCAAAGAAACAGAGAAAAATCACGAGTAAGGACAAAGCGATATGTAAAATACCGCGTGGAGCAGGAGTCTGTGCTTGCCATCACAACAGACACTGCGACCAACTACGTCAATGCTGTAGAGAGGTACTTGGGGATCATGGATATCCCGTGCATGGCTCACACAATTAACCTGGCAGCGAGAAAAGGGCTTGCAGAGCGTTCGGTTGCAACAACAGTCAGTCGCCTGAAGGCTGCCGCTCAGCATTCCCCTACAGACAGCTACCTCCTGGAGTCCACACAGAAACTCCTTGGACACTGGGCAGAACACATACAACGTAAGTTTGATACCAATATAGGTCTTACTGAAGGCATTTAATGGTCAAAATATTATTAATAAATATTCAAATATATTAGAATATTAATATTAATAAACAAACAAACTTTGAATATGATTTTTGGGCAACAGTCAAAGCCCTATTCCAAACAGGCAGCTTTGTCAAGGCAGTTTGGGCTTCAGATAGCTTTTACACAGTGGCTGGGACGTCATGAATGACAAATCGAGTTCCGCTATGAACGTGCACACACGTATCGTTTTTATCACAAAAACGGTCGGTCAGTGAAGGCGCTGTTGCAGCGGTAGCCGTCGTTGCCGGTAACGTACTCGTGATTAGCATCTAATGACTAGCAAGCACTTTCTCACTGCTGCTGTTGTACATTATCTTCCTTAAACACACGCTGCAGAAGCAAGCACCAGTCTCCCTCAATTAGAGGCACCAAGTGCTGAACAGCTTCCCGTCTCCACCCGTTTGCTCTTGTCCTCTATTCATGCCCAGCGCCATTTGTTTTTAACTCCTTTCTCAACTAAAGCTCTATCTACATGCTCCAGGTTTGATAAACTTTGCCTCAATTTCTTTAGACGCGTTACCACGGAGACAACACCGCACTCACGCTTTTCGGCAAAGACCCGCCCTACTTTGCATCTGATTGGCTAGAACTCGTATTTTTCTAAAAAAGTCATACACCAGAAATCCGGCACCAGGCCGGATTAATTTAAGCCCTGAATCATGTTTCCTTATGTGAAAAAGCATTACATTGTGTAACAGAAATACTATCAAATTTTTTGGTCTGAACTATGGTTAAATGTTGTCAACAGATGGATGTTTAAGTTTTAAGTAGATTACATAAAGCATTTGACTCCTGACTAATAGGAGGATGGGGGTGGCTGGTTGTGTTTTAAATGTAGTTATAATGGGGTATTATACTGCAAAGGAAATAGCAGTGATTACACTTAAACACTGTGTTTTTATGTTTTTGAGGATGTCTGATGAGGATTTATTGTCATGTATACTTATTGCAGTATGATGTACATTTTAATCATGTGTATGTTAATATGGTAGTAGATCACAGAAAAGAACAGGGGCAGGGACTCTGGGGTATAAAACATCTGTACAGGTCAGCTCACTGATGCCCTCACCTGGCTATTTTGAGTTCTGTACATCCATTTATCATTTCAGCATGGTGCAAGCATTTTTCATCTAAATATGCGCACTATAAAAACTATTTTTTATTCCAGGTGAGTACGTTTAAAATATAGGGGTAAACATATAATGGATTTCCTCCATCGCATGCTTAAAAACTCACCCATCCCCCTTGCTGGATGATGTAGCCAGCTTCAGCCTCCTCTAGGTAGCGCACCCCCAGATGCAACAGAGTTGTCAGTGACTGGCCCTCGCTTTGGAGAGCCTGGAGCAGTACCAAAGGTACTAGCACCTGGGAGAGAGAAGAAGAAGTTAAAGGGGGAGCAGAAAAACAGAAAGAAAAGCAGTGGACACACACACACACACACACACACACACAATAGTGGGGAGATTGAATGTTCATGATCAAACTCATGGCTGACTGGCTGACTCACATTGCTCCAGCCTCCCTGCGTGTGTGTTGAGAGATCCCGTGTTGCGTCTCTGAAACTCTGGTAGTCCAGAGGCCTGAAACACACAGACATTATCAATGGTATTAAACATAAGGACTGTGTAGAATGTTTAGAATATCGCTGTTGAAATGACCTATAGAATTATTGTAAGATTTTGTCCACCTGCCAAGAGCTGCTAAAATAAATAAATAAACAAACAAACATTTGGTCGGAAAGACTAGATTTGCCTTCCACCTTATCCAGGTTTGGACTTCAAATGGGGGCAGACAGAAAATGTGTTTGTGTTGTCTGGGGCTTATTGCTTCTCTTGAATTTGCTGCATTCTTTCTGTGTATATCCATGATTTCTGTTATCTACTTTCATGAAGTCAGATCGATGTTGGGTTGGTACTCACAGCGTTGTTAAGTGATCCTGTGTGCCAGTGATGATTTGTGAAGCCACACCTTCCTCTTGGGTCAAATTCATACACCTGGAATCCATTTTTTATATTATGTACGGGTTTGTATTTTAAAGTGGATGTCAGCCATGTTTAGAATTAAAACGTTTACTATAGTTGCAAACGTGTGTGCCTTGGTTATTTTCATTTTTTGAACAGGATCGTATATCCAAGGCGCACGCCCAAAAAGCCACTTTATACTCTCTGGGGTAGTTCCCTGTGTGTGAATGGTCTTGGTTGGACAGTTGGGAGTTGCCCAGTACAACCACAGTCTTATCTGTTGGCCACAGAGCAAGGGTCTAGCTCAGGTGAACCTCACTTATGTTCAACTCACTTAGGCCGGCTACACACTGCCTGCGTGGCGTGAGCGTGGCGTTTCTGTTACGTGTCAACTGCATGGATTTTTCTGTCTTTACACACCAGAAACGTGTCTGACGCGGTGCTGACGCGGCGCTGCGAGCCTTGTCTGTACACATGTATGTTTCCCATTGATTTATTGCACTCAAACAATAGTATACTTCACATTAAACATAAATATTTACTGATTTGATTACAGCAAAGACAACGTCGGCAGTACTGACTGCAAAATAGGCTACAGAATATTTCTTTCTGTATTGACAGGTGCAATATTTGAATTTTTTTTTTTTTTTATTACATTTATATCTGCATTTATGTCTAGAGACTTTCAAACATCAACATGTCATTTATTAATATACTATTTGTGTCAAAATGACATAAACATCTTTTCCTATTCTATTTTGCCTGGAAACGCTTCCAACACGCTCGTGTGCTGCGTGAAAAATAGGTGTCGGTCCTATTTCTAGCATGCACGCATTTTCGACACGCAGGCAGTGTGTAAGCTGACACGCTCAGACCATGCAGCCAATGTGTAGCTGGCCTTAGATTCATTCAATCTACTATAGTTTGCTTGCATTTTTATCATCTGTGTGCAAACCAAGGGAGATACATGACACTTTGGCTAGGACATATTTCCAGCATGGTGCAAAAAAACATAGTCGGGTTAAGGTACCTTTCCCAATAATTCCTGGATTATCAAAACTGTCTGGTTAGAAAAATAGAAGTGCTATGTTTATATATGCGTGTGTGACAGAATATATTAAGTCAAATTCAAGCGAAATCTGTGTGTGCATGTTATTGTGTTCAATCTATATACATGCAATAGGTAAATGCAAGCCTTTCAATCAATTTCATGCAACAAAGTCTTTTTCCTCTCACTGTTAAAGTTCAAGAGTTCACTAAGAAGAAAATGAACTAAGAAGCAGTTGATCAACATTGACTTTGTCATTCCTTTGAGATTGTAACTCTCACGCTCTGGACCCCCCCCCCCCCCCCCCACTACCACACACACATACTTTGCTTTCACATGAAATATAAGTCTTCCACCATTTGGAAGCAGTCAAGAAAAGCATTGATTCTGTTAATCTACACCACTACTGCCATGAGAACTAAAATCTTTCATGAAAGTCAGAGAGTTGCAAACTGACCCTGCGAGGAGTGTGTACACGGCTGCTGCCAGGTGCGTGTCAAGCTCCGCGGCCAGCCGGTCTCCCATTGCAGCAAGGCAGTCTTCAATCGAGGTCTCTGGGATGGCCGGGTTAAACACCAGCGATGTGTGCCGGTCGAAGCCTGCTGTGGCTGCAAACACAACAGACCACAAAAGAATGAAATCTCAAACAGGCAGTGCATTAACGTAACGGTGGTTTGCTTCATAAATTCAATGCACAGTCACTGGTGATAACCAAAACGTATGAGTTATTTATGTAACTACAGTTCTCTACAGCTCTGAGTAGCATGAACGAGTGAAAGACCAAGGATGTTGGTTGTCAGGGAGAGAAAGGATCCTCTCCTAAGAAATTGGGTTTTCGCTAGAGTTAGTTTATCAAAGATGCAGCAAAACAACACAGTACAGAAAATAAGCACAATATCCTGATAATGTCATATCAGGATATTATGATATCCAAAATCTAAAACGATATCTAGTCTCATATCATGATATCGATAGAATATCGATATATTGCCCAGCCCTAGTTACGGTTGAAAGTGATAACAGAAATAAACAAGTTTGGCGATTTCACATAACTCCGTAATTCAAATCAACTGCTTGTCTACCTGGAAGGGATTTTTGTATCACGGTGATTAGGTCTGTACATTTCATGTCATATATCAACAAATATTAATCTCTGGATTCCTTTGCACAGGCAGACCAACTGTCTACAAAAAATGTGAACAAAGAATGTGAAAAAATGGCAAAACGAAATGCCAGAGAATTTACAATGGGGGGGGGGGGGGGTTTACACTATTTAGGTTTTTGATTGTGTGTTTTCTTTCATTTATTTAAACTATGCTTTAAAGTGTCATATTTGTGGTTCATATATATCTGCGATAAAACGTCTGTACACAAAACCACATTGTTGTAACTTGAAATCAAAGACTTGAGACCTGAACATTACTTTTTAAAATTATATATATAAAAAAAACAAAAATCAAAAGATAACCACTGGAACTGGTTGTGTGTGTGTGTGTGTGTGTGTGTGTGTGTGTGTGTGTGTGTGTGTCCACTTACAAGCAGCAATTTCATCGTCCAGTTGTCTCATCTCTTCCTCATGTGCTTTTATTAATGTGCTCCTTTCTCTCTCATTCTGGGCATGTTCTGAAAGAGAAACACACGACATATGAACCAAGATAAGTGTCCCTTAGTACAGGTGTATTACATATAAATTATATAAAATATTTAAAAATATATCAAAATAAGGTATGGGATCAGATTTTTGCCAATGATGCCAGCACATGACACTAGACATGCAGGTGTTGTGCATGTATAAACACCAACTTTCCTGAAAAGGGAGAACCATGTTTGCAGGCTTAGGGGCAGCTAATACCAAAAACCCTTATTCATTTACTTGTCCTCAGCATGATGTTGCTGAACTCAAAACAAGAAAAG
This sequence comes from Gymnocephalus cernua, assembly GCA_023631565.1. Taxonomy (NCBI): domain Eukaryota; kingdom Metazoa; phylum Chordata; class Actinopteri; order Perciformes; family Percidae; genus Gymnocephalus; species Gymnocephalus cernua. Next base: position 5,174,503 of record CM042431.1, read on the forward strand.
TTGAGAGTGGTGCCCTTTCATCTGGTGCATACAAGGCACCAAGTTCATGTAAATTATTTACAAGCAGTCTGCACTGCTGAGGGCATAAGGAACCACGCAACACTGACACAAATGCTGCTGGTGTATGACCACGAGTTCTCAATCACGCAAAACACATGTGGCCATTCAGCTCGGTGAACCTCCTTCCTGTTCACGCACTCTACCCAGAGACATTGGCTACTTTTACTATCATGGAATGTGGACTCCTTTGCCACGGCTAAACTGGGGACTAGCAGCCAACAGAAAGGACCTTTGAAGTATCATATTTTGTTGATTTAACAGCTGGCTGATTAAAATTCATGTTTTCAAGGTAGAAGTCAAATACTGGCGGGGTTTTTAACAGGAAGGAAGAGCACACTCGGTCAAGCCTTTTTATATTCTGTCTGGGTTACCCTGCAGCTCATTCATCAAGGCCCTGAGGACCACTGTTGGTTTTTCCTGAGCTTGGTGCTGTTTCAGCATTCAGCCAGACAGCTAACAGGCCAACTATTTAGCTTTGGTTCATTGGTGTGTGAGTTATCCTACGGTGATTACACATGACAGGCTGTCAGAAATTGGACCATGTCAAGCGGAAAGCAGGGATCAGCCACTCATCAACCATTCTCCGCCAATTCTAAGCATGCACACAACAATCCAAAGGGCCAGGGAATATAGACAACTCCCCTTCTTTCTTTTACTTACTTCTGTGTTTCTTGCTAAAAATGCCTGAGCTTTTTTTTCCAGATAGTTTTGTTTTTTCCTGCTGTGACAGAGGGAACCTAAAATGGTCTTCCTGTAAAACTGTCTTACCTTCCAAGTCGGATGTTTCTCTCCCTGTAATGAAGAATTACAAAAAGGTTATTTTACCAGTAACATGCTGTGACCATAGCTTCATGGCAAAAAGTAAGCACATAACTACATGAATTACAAATGTGACATTCATTTAGTTCAGTCTCTCTGGATGTGTTTTTGTGCCAATGTCAGAGAAGGCTAAATTGAGCTGGTGAACAGGTGGCAACCTGCCTACACACCCTGAATATTTTTTGTTACTGCCAAATGTGCACGTGCACACAACTCTATTTGTGTGCTGTGTGAATGCACACGTATGAGGTCTGCCCTAAAATATGGGTCACACGCTGCACATGAAGAGACTGTCGAGAGCACTAAAACAGGGTGTCCTTGACACTTCAATAATGAGCATTGTGTCTCTTTTGGATATATTGACATGTCATTTCTGCACTTCAGTTTGAGATTCAAGCAATACCTTAAATCAGATACTACTATACTGTACGAAGAAGCAAAAGAAAATGTCACCTTGAGCTGTGGTTAGTGCCTGTGATCTAACAGGCAGCATTCCCAGATAGTTGAGCACAATGTACTTTGTTTCATAATGGAAACCCTCAGGCACAGTGGCAGTGATGGAGGCAGAAGAGGTGGGGCCTGAGGTAGCCATTGAACAGACTTGTGTCAGACTCTCGGGCACATTCGATCTTACAGTCAAAGCTGGACGTCTCACCTGAGGAAATTCAGAGCCAGAGGAGAAAAATGAACGTGTTAATCATGATTGCTGCAGTACAGTCAAATCTGCCCAAATCACTCATTAACAAAACATGAGGGAATTCACATCAGAGTCTGGACAAACGTCCTGGTGACATCTGTTGTTAAACAAGAAAACAGCTGTTAGGTGGATGACATATTATAATAAATGTCCCACTCAAGTTTCATCACAGGCATGATAGCACAATGTCATATGCAAATTGTGCCAGGTGGACATGGTCACTTGTCCATCTGGCAAAGGGGTGATGGGCTTAAAATTGATCACAAAATGTAATTTATTGGTGCATCTGGGAATGCATGGCTGCTTACTGAACACACAGAGGGAGATAGACCCAAGCCATGTCTATCTCTAAAATGGGTACGTTGTGTACCTACGCCATGACACAACACAGTACAACTTACGTAACACACGTGGTGGACAGAGGGGCGTGAAAAGTTCAATAAGAGTCTTTACTTAACACATGTTCAACGAAAATTGAAATGTTGCTGTGCTATACTGTTAAGTATCCTGTGGGTTTTTCTGGACAAATAATCACGTTTTACAAAATCACTTACAAAAGTCTGAGCTTATTAGCTCGCATTGTCCTTCAGAGATGAGGTGACACCACGCGGACCAAAAGTGAGATAAATTTCAAGTTTCACAAGTTCAAAAAAACAACAAAAAACTTCCGGCTTGAACTGTCAAAATAAAACCTATGGAGTTCCCAAACAGAGTAATACCAAAGTTCCTATGTTCAAATAAAAATATTTTAACGAGTATAGTATTCGAATATAAATAAATACTATCGTTCATTTTTCCAAAGTGACAGCATGGCTCCAAAAGACTGATGTTACGACATAACGGTATACGCTTATACTCAATTAACCAGACATGTAGCTAGGTAGCTAGCTAGTTGGATAAGGAAGTTACTTAACAAATTAACGTTACATATAATTGTCTGCTACACCGTCCGTTTTTACTCGTTTTTGCAGGAACACCTTCGCACACAAGCAAGCTCAGCTAGCATAACGTTAACGTCACACGTTTTGGGTGCTATTGCGGCGACTCAAAACTTCATTTTAACTTAAATTAAGCCAAATTGGAGTCGATTTCTTACCGTCCTTGTCCAAAGGCAACCAGGTGCTGACAAACGACAGATATAGCTAATGGAAACGTGCGACACGATCCCATGCAGCGGCAGTAGCAGCTGAAGAGGCAGTCCACCACTGGCAGGAGGCAGCAGTAGCACAGTACTAGCACGGTGTGCTTTGGAAGCTATACAAGCTAGCGACAATACAGCACCACATTTCCTGTCATAACTTTCAAAATAACACTCAGTAAGCGGACGGTGTTCCAACTATTTGAAATGACTAATAGCGTTAATGCTAACTTTAAAGTCAGGGTGTGATGTTTTGTTGGGTCGAACGTTAATTAAGCTTTCTAGTGGATCGGATGTGGATCCTAGCAACCGCACGTAGCTACGTGAAGGATGGATGTCAGTTAAGCACGGAATTTTCTTCTGAATGAAAAGCATACTATGCTTATCATAATTTCATAATTAAATACCTTTCTAGACAGGGAAACTTTACACTTATCCATAACCTTATAACCCTTAAAGATGGAAGATATCATCAAATATGACGTGCATGGGGCTGTCAAAATTAACCAATTACACAAGAACAGTCTCGCATTGCCAGACCTACAGTGCGGCCCGAGTAGCGTTACTACATAGGGCCAAAACAAATATGCCAATGTTCCTACAGTTAGCTAGCTAGCTAAATAAATGCACTTAGCTACTTGAAAACATTGTGAAGGGTGTGGTGTGTGTTTTTTTTTTTTTTTTATGTTATAAAAATGGGGAGGGGGGGTATGCACCCATATATCTATATCTATGTATGCACCCATATGAATAAAATGGTATTTCCTAAAGAAATTAAATATTTATAAAATTAAATTTTATTCTATAGTTATGACCGGATGTTTTATGTTGCAAATGTGTCGCTAGCGCGACGTGAATGCAACAACAAGAAGAGCAAAAGCCCACACACAGTTTAGCATAGAGGATCTTTGGTAACAGTACTCTCCCCCTACGAACTAAAGTGAACTGGACTGCGCAAGCGGTCTGGAAGACTTTTTTATTTTTTATTTACAGTCTTTTAATAAACAAAACATATTTGAGAACCGATATGGCGCTTACCGATGCTGACGTACAAAAACAGGTAACTTTTCTGACTGAACGAACTCGCTAGCTATTACATTTAACGTCATGCCAGTGACTAGCTAGCTATAACAGTATAACTTTAGGTTAAACGTAACATACGTCAACGCTAGCTACAGTTTCATGTACCGTTGCCTAATAGAGGTTCTTACTTTATTTAGTTTGGGTCTTGGACATGTGACAGAATTGTGTGCAATAATAACATAACAATGGCTACAAGTTAATATAGCCAGGTTAATCTTTTAAGGGTAACATAAGGTTAACGTTAACCGAAATCGTTCTAAAGCTAACGTCTCTGTTTTAGTAAGACTATATTTGTTATGAATTGTGAATATGTTTGTACATACATGTAGAAGGTTGACATAAACTGTGTAAGACTTATGAATTTGAACAAACTATGTTTGTGTGTTTTGTCTCTTGTGGCAGATCAAGCACATGATGGGCTTCATTGAGCAAGAGGCCAGTGAGAAAGTTGAGGAAATTGATGCTAAGGTAATTAAAGCCTGCATGTCTGTCAGTCAGTCAGTCTTGTGATTTTTGCAGCAGTGAGTGACTGGGCCTTGTCACACCCATCTGTTTACAGGCGGAGGAGGAGTTCAACATCGAGAAAGGTCGTCTGGTGCAGACACAGAGGGTGAAAATCATGGGATACTATGAGAAGAAGGAAAAGCAGATTGAACAACACAAGAAAGTGTGAGTTGATGGTCATTTATTGACAGTTTAGGAAAGAATGAAAGTGGTCGAGGGGAATCATTTGTACTTTTTTACACACACCCTTAAATTGTGAGCAGTCAGTGCTCACAGGCTAGTGCCTGCAAATGGTAATCACCTGATTGAACTTTTTCATGATTTTTTTGCTTTACAACATTGAATCACAGTTGATATAATTAAGTTGTTGACTCTAATCAAAGGAAAAACTACACAATGTAAAAAATAAATTAGAAAAAATCTATGAAAGGATATAAATAAGGAGAAATTATCATAAAATTATTGTTCCGTCCCTGTTGAGTCATTATTTTGTATTACCATTATTTACTTTAGTCTTTTAGTCACATTGTCTGTAGTCTCGCATGTCCACACCTTCCTCCACAGCGCTGCGGAGGAGGGTCTGGCTAGTCCACACAGCCTTCTGGGATGGGAGAAAAACGTGCTCTGGTTTAATAGCATTTCTTTAAACCAATCACAATCATCATGGGCGACGCTATGCGCCAGACAGAGCCGCGGTGCCTCTGCAAAATAGCCTCAGGAAGGAACTTGTTTTGGTGGAACATGTGTACGTTCAAAAGATGTTTTAGTCGTGCAACAGAAAACTCAGATTGGACAGATAGTCTAGCTAGCTGTCTGGATTTACCCTGCAGAGATCTGAGGAGCAGTTAACCAGAGTCCTCAGAAATCCACCAGAACAAAGAAAGCGGAGGGTAACGGACATCCGGCCGAAAAGCGGGACATCTGACGGAATATCCGTCGGGACCGGAGCAATCCCGGAAGTGGAACATCGTGGATATAGACTACTTTGTTACCTTGTTGTTCTGAATTCTTCTTTCCTATCTCCTTGTTCCCTCAGTTATGGTTGCTTTGGTAAAGTCAATGCATCCTCATTACAATTGAGTGTAAATACATTTTTGTAACTATATGCCTTCCTGGGCATGAACATCGCCATATCTGCCTCGTCGATTCCAATTGTGGTGGTAAAGCAACTTAAAATCTATGTGTTGGGAGAACTGGGTATCACGCTGAGCAGCTGTTCTATAGGCCTGCTGCGTTACATGTTCACGTCTGAGATAATTCATTAATTGACTTCTCCTTCCACTCCCGCAGCCAGATGTCCAACTTGCTGAACCAAGCGAGGCTAAAGGTGCTGAAGGCCCGCGACGATATGATCACGGTTTGAGACCAACGCTCATATTTTACACATATTCAGTCCATGTTACATGACTGACACATAACTTTTAAAGTATTGATAGATGGGGCGCCTACGTAGCTCGCCACATGCAGCCCATGTACAAAGGTTTAGTCCTTTCTGCAGCAGCCCATGTTATTCCCCCTCTCTCTCCCCTTTCATGACTTCAGCTGTCCTATCAAATAAAGGCCTTAAATGCCCCAAAAATAATCTTTAAAAAATACTGATAGATGCATACAATGTATATGTATTTCATTTACAACTACGATTAGATGCATGCATATGTGCTTATGTTTTGTCCTATTTGCCCCTGAATTAAATTCCAGTGCAATGAATTTGAATGGATATTCTTTTATGGTACTCTGATCATTGAAAAATAGTATGTACTTGTCACCAAAGACAATCAATCTGCTGTCAATCTGCTTCGGTTTCACTCACCACTGAGTCTGACTTAATGTCGCCCTAAAGTGAAAAAATATAATGTCCGCAACACTGCTTTAAGCTCCCATAATTTAATGCAACATTTCGACCCTACTAGGTCTTCATTACTGTGTGGTAATGTCTGAAGTTCTACCATGGACTCTGTAACATTTGTTGTGGAAAAAATGCCTTGGTTACCTTGTTTCAAGCCATTCTAGCGTGGTATAGAAAGCCTGCAGGAAGACTCGATTTGTGCCAGTTCTCATTAATATTCAACGAGCTAAGCTGCTTGACTCTGATTGGCTAACAGATAGCCAATGAGAGCCTGGCTATAATCATCCTTTACCCAGCTCAACTGGGCGAGCTCATGAATAGTAATGAGCTCAGGCAACACCACGTCAGACTGACCAGCTTTTGTAATTGGCCTGATTTCTCCACTTATTTCTTTTCAGTGGCTAGAGCTGACAGAGGAGGTAGCAGCTCATTTTCACATTCACCACATAACACTAACACATATGGACCGTACATATTCCAAAAAATGCAAGTAAAAATGGTTTTGTGTGGCAGGGCACCTTTTTCATGTTCACTGTAAATGCATATTGGTTCCATATATCGGTTATCGGTTTTATTAACCACTAATAATCGGTATCAGCCTTGAAAAAACAGTATCGGTCGATCCCTACTTTAAAGTCATCAAAATAATCATGATTCCGTAACATTTTTGTTTTGTAACTGTGTTCTTGTCTCAGGATTTGTTGAATGAGGCTCGTCTAAGACTTGCAGAGATTGCCAAGGACCCTGCTAGTTACTCTACCCTGTTGGAGGGCCTGGTGCTTCAGGTAAACTCTCCTGGCCCTATCTTGCACCCGCAGCACAAAGCCCGACCCAAGTGTCTCTGCTAGTTTAAGACCGACCCAGTTGTCAATTTCCCGTCCAGCGCCCACGTCGTTTAAATAGCAAATGCACCTGCACCCATCTTTGCGCCCATGGGCGTGCTGGTCTTACAGGGAGGTGTGTTCAGGTGCATTCTGGGCGTATTGCTATCTTGAGGCAGTGGGAAATGATCACGCCATTGACCAACAAAAAGTCAATAGCACAGCATTTCATTGTTATTTTAACAGCACATTAGTAAAATATGCCTAGGCTCGTGCACAGCGCGCGCACACTATGCTTGTTACACACACACAGGGAAGCACAGCAGCACACACACATGCAAAAGATTTCAAATAAAAATATTACGGTGCAAATCCTCCATCATAACAGCAATGCTCCAAGGTCCAAACACGCCTGGCTTTTAAAGGGAATGGGAGATGACACTGATTGGTTTATTGCAGGTTACGCCCAAAACACATCTATGATTAATGAAGACACTAAGTACAACCCTTTTGAACCAGGCGCCCGACGCACAGACCCTTTTTTCCACCGTCAAACTAGCAAAAGTAGATTTGGACACGCCCTATACGCGCTTCACGCCAGGCGCTTAGATTGTTAAAATAGGGCCCTCCAACTGCTCTCATGGGGGGATACAGTTTAATCAACAGCTGATTGGTACGTTAGTTCTCCATGTTTTTACTTTTCAGGGATTCTATCAACTGCTGGAACCTAAAGTTACCATTCGCTGCCGACAGCAGGATGTAGAAATGGTTCAGGTGAGGTTGAGCTGACTAAAAAGTAATTACAAGAGCCTCTGTATATTTTTTTTTATCACATGCATGATAGTTGTGTAGTGTTGTGTTTTGTAAGTACTTGTCTTATTGGTTGACAGGCTGCAGTTGATAAGATCAGCCCTATCTACAAAGAGGCAGTGAAGATGAACATAGTTGTCAAAATTGACCCGGAACGCTTTCTTCCGTCAGGGATGTAAGATGATTTAATGTACTTTAAAGTACACTCTTACTTTTTGATTTCCAATTTATTGTCAGATTTTTATTGTGGCCATGATTGATAAAGGTAAAAGAAAGGCATACTTTTCTGCTAAGTTTGGTTCTCTCATATTTTGCCTACTTTTTGTTTTGACAGCTGCGGAGGAGTTGAAGTATATAACGATAACGGGAAGATCAAGGTTTCCAACACTCTGGAGAACAGGCTTGAACTTATGGCACAACAGGTAGAGTAACTGATGCATCTAAAAATCTTTATACCCACACCGTTATAACACATCTAAATGTAATTTCTGCTGTTTGCCTGTGGAGGGCAGCACCAGCCACTTGGCTTTCCAGTGAGCCTGACTGCCTAAAGGTAGGAGAGTCAAAAGGGGAAAATGATTAGATTGTACTTAACGCTCCTGTTGTCCTCAGGTCAAATTTGACCCATTTTCAAAAAGTTTCTATATCAGAAATGTGGGTTTTCTTTCAACCAAATTGTCAAAAAACATAACGTGGATACAACCATTACTCTTTACAAGTAAAATAAATGATCAGTTCACTACTTTCATTGAATTTCGGTGTGTTTTTCTATTTTATAGCGTTTGAAAAAATTTAATTATCACGTTGGGAAAAAAGTGACAAAAAATGTTGGAAAAAAAGTGCAGAAAAATCGTCAAAAACATCGACCATAACATCAAAAAATTGGAAAAACTTTTTTTGCCACAAATTTAAAAAGAAAAACGGGACGAAATCTTTTGAAAAAAGTGACAAAAACGTCACCAACATTTTTTTTATTATATATTGTATATAATATTGTGTATGTATAAATTGTGACCCAGAAAAAAAAGTTGCATGGTCAAATTTGACCCATTTTCAAAAAGTTTCTATATCAGAAATTTGGGTTTCTTTCAACCAAAAACACAATGTGGACACAACCATTACTCTTTACAATTAAAATAAATGATCAGTTCACTACTTTCATTGAATTTGGGTGTGTTATTCAATTTTATAGCGTTTGAAGAACATTGGAAAAAAGTGACAAAAAATTTTGGTAAAAAAACAACAAAAACGACAAAACATCGACAATAACATAGGAAATTTGTGACAAAAAAAGCAGGAAAAACATGGGAAAAAAAGTGACGACAGTTTTTGAAAAAAGTGACAAAAACGTCACCAAAAGGTTTTTATTTGAAATTTTGACCCAGAAAAAAAACAAGTTGCATGGTCGATGGGAAGACAACACAAGGGTTAATTAAAGTGGCTTCATTAAGCAATGTTGGTTTGTTTTTTAGAATAGAATAGACGATTTAGAATTTTGTTCTGTTGTTTCTTTTTGAGGCAGGAACCTTTATTGTTTACTCATTTGTCTTTTTTGCTTTTGTGAATAATTCAAGTTGATTCATTCATGCTTTTGTGTTTAGAGTACCTGCTCTTGTCGCAGATAAACTCTGAGCGGTATTTGAGAGGAGCTTGTTTGGAGCACGCGTCCCAAAATGTTTCTGCTCCCTACACACAGCGGCTGATGCAGACAAGAGCCTTGTCGCTACATAGGCATCCTGTAAAAAAATCAATTTTAAATATTATTTAAATAAACCTCATTATGTCTGCACAAAGCAAAGACAAACAATTTTGTCAAAATACATGCCCAGAAACTAACTTTTTTTATTATTTTCATAGTCGATTAATCTGTTGATTATTTTCTCGATTAATCGATTAGTTGTTTGATCTATAAAATGGTGAAAAATGTGGATCAGTGTTTCCCAAAAGCCCACGATGACGTCCTCAAATGTCTTGTTTTGTCCACAACTCAAAGATATTCAGTTTACTGTCACAGAGGAGAGAAGAAACTAGAACATATTCACATATAAGAGGCTGGGATCAGAGAATTTTGACTTATGTCTTAAAAAATGACTCAATCAAAATAGTTCGCGATTAATTTAAGAGTTGAGAACTAATCGATTAAACGATTAATCTTTGCAGCTCTACTGCTCAGAAACTTTGATCAATCGTTTCACTCTTTGCAAGCCAGAAGCTTTCACTTGTATTTAAGTTGTAGCACTTGTGTTCCCAGCGTCATCCATGGAGATTGTAGGGAGGTTCAGGTCAGAAGGCTCAAACCTGCAGGCTTTGAGCCATTCTGTTATTCAGCACAAAACCTTCATACATTGAGACGCTTTGTGGAATATAAGCTGAGGAACTTTGTATAGAAGATGGAAATATAAACAAGTAAACAGGACACATGCCACTCAGCGGTCATGCGTGCAAACAGTCGCATAACAATGTAGGTAGACTGATCTCAATAAGTGGCGTATGTATGACATGCCAATTCGTATTCGTTATCAAGACGCATACTCACTTTTTAGTGTGTTAATGAACACAGTTTGGCCTCCATTGACTTACATCACCTTACGATTGGACGTCAATTTACACCAAGTTCTCCTGAGAAAAGAACGGTAGCGAGTAGTATGAAAGGCCGAAAATACGCATAGGGAGGTTGGTTGGGGGGGTCAAACACAAGAAACACAGACCGGGGATCGTGTCCCGCGTGTCACATTTCCTAAACCCAACCGTCGCTTTCTTCTACTAAACCCAACCGTGCCGTTGTTGTCCCGCGTCTCGTTATTGTTTTCCTAAACCCAACCCGTCCGCAGTATACGGCGTAGACATACACGCGAATAGCTCAAAATGTGTACAGATAACACGCCACTTGTGGCGTGTATGTTTACGCGAAGTCATGATGTCACGTATAGGCAACAGTTTGCAGCTCCCATAGAGAGACTTTATGTTTGTTTGTCTTTCAGGAAATTAGATACTATTATGATGTGTATATAGTATATTATTAGTTAACCTTTGTTTTTTATGTTTCTCCACTAATTGACTTCAGTAATTTATCTAGATTTTTACTTTTAGTTTCTTGTACAGTATGTACTTATTTGTGTCCTGGCTTTACACCTGACAGATGATGCCTGAAATCAGAGTGGACTTGTTTGGTGCCAATCCCAACCGTAAATTCACGGATTAACTGGATTTGAAGAAAGTAGTGTGTGGACACGGGTGGAACATACTGTATGGGGTGACCACAGCCCATCATCATAGTGAGCAAGAATCTGCACAATCACCTACCAAAGAAAACCCTGGCTCACTTAACGGAACACTACTGATGTGTTCATATATGTTTTTATTTTTGTACTAATGGATTTAGTATTACTTTAACTTGTACTTTAATGTTTTTAAGTGCCTTCTATTTTATCTCTACAGGGATGTCTAAAGGACTGCTTTCATTTGCAATGGCATTGCAAATACGTATTCCTTCAGTTGATTTGGGAAATCTGTGGCTTTTTACTACTTGATTAACCCTTGTGTTGTCGTCCGGTTGACTGTGCACTTCTGGGTCAAAACTAACACAGTTTAAAAAGGTTTTTTTTGACATTTTGTCCCTTTTTTAAAGCACTTTTTTTCAATGTTTTTGTCACTTTTTTATATGCTAGTTTTCACTAACACCAACTTATTACCACTAGTGTTACACTTATTTTTGGAATACATGGTCAATGCATTTCACTTATAGGAAATTATACCTAATTTTGAAATGATGAATGATTTTGACTAATATTAGAGGAACCTATGTTGGTGGATAATCACAGATGTGTATGTCAAACTTTAGTCAGGTTTTAAATCCATTTACATTTTTTAAAATTATATAAAATTACCCAAAATTCAATGAAAGTAGTGATCAAGTACTTGCAATTGCACTTAATGTTTTGGATTGTTTGGTTAAAAAGAAACTCATATTTCTCTTCTAGAAGTTTTGAGAACGGGTCAAATTTGACCCGAGGACAACACAAGGGTTAATGTAATCAAAGCTACATATTTAGGTCACCAAAGGTGCACACGTTCCCTTCACATACTCAGTTTACATTTTTGTAGGCTACAGCCTATAATTTGGTATGTTTGCCAAACGTTTGATAACAGTTTGTGTGTGCGTGCGGACAGCGAAAGGATGTTTCCCATTGTTCTAAAGCCCTTTACATATGAAACTCAAAGAAATAAATGTGTGAAGTCAGCATGCATGAGATATCTTTATTTACAGCTTGTAAACAGTTTACTCAGGCTATGTTCACTCTACAATGGAAAATGTGGTAGCCTAGGTACACAAGCCACACAAACGTGTCTTGCATTAAAAATGTAAAAAAAAAAAAACAACTTTAGTGCCACAAATATAATTTCCGCCGCTAAATTGGACTCAAGTACCAAATCAATGTTTCAACACCACCAATTCCAATGAATTAATTTAAGACTTCCAGTTTTGATGCTTTAGAAATTATCAGCAACAATAAGGCTTTGCATATTTGTTTTAGTTATTGTGCGCACATCATTTGGAGGAATGTGTTTTCATGTGTAACTAAGCAGTGAAATCAGCTCCAGGCTTCTCACAGGTTTTATTTAAACCCTTCGCAGCTGTGTGGGGAAGAGGAAGTCAAGGCTATCAGACGGGGGCCCAGCAGTCTAACCTGTGGCCTCTAGGCAGGAAGTGAGCTGTGTGTTAGAGTATATTGTACGCTAATGCTGGGATTAAAGCCATTACCATCAGATTAACAAATTACCTTAGAGTTTCTGGCAGCCAACACCTCCCATTCCACTGAAGGAATCTCAAGATTACAACTCTGACCTCACGGATGGAGTGGCAGGATAGGCAAAAGGGGATTAAGCTCCTGTTCCAGAGAAACACATCAAACATTGAACTCTAAGTGATTGGCATTTGAAGTCAACCCAAAGAGCCAGTTCATACTCTGACGTCAAACTGTATGCAGTCTTCGCTTTTGATAAAGGGGAATTTGTCACTTACATAGGATGATGCACAGCTCTTCGCCGTGACCGTACAAATGGTCAGATTGGCATTTTAGTCAGCAGCCTCAAACAACATGCAGCAGCTCTCTCTTACCCAGACAGAATCATCTCTCTCAGGAGAAAGGAACAGCCCCAGACATATTGCAGCAAGCATGTAGGGATAACCCAGACAGTTTGGGACACTTAACCCTCAGATTAGTCACACACATACACAGGGCCCTGTTTAACCTACGGAACCTGTTGACAGCATGTAAAAACCTAGAGAAACATGATTAGCGTAAACCCATTGGTCCACATTTTAGTAAATAGAGCCTCTTCATATCTCAGACCATTCCTCTTCATTTGGTTAGCAGATTGTGGCCGTATGTCATTCATTCACTGCAGATTAAAGCAGCAGAGACCAACACAACCATCGCCACCAATGCCAAGCACTGCTATCCCAGCCAACCTAGCACCGTCTCCCCTACCCCGAGAAAGTAGACACCCTGTGCAATGCCAAAAAGAGGAGCAATAACCAGAGCACGACATGTTGCACCCTTCAGGAATGCTGATGGGCCCTCCCGCATCATGATACGCCTGCAAAAGTACACAGACAAAACAAGAAGGGGAAAAACATTTAAGGAAATGTTACAAGGCTTTTTACCCTTGTAAATATTAAGGTAACACATGTTTTTATATAGACTAAAATCTTACCGTGTGCAGTCAACAATTCCTCTGTATGTGTCCTCCCCTTCACCTTTTTGCAAGGTCTGTAGACGAGTCTTTATGACTGTACACATACATTAAAACACATAGGTGCACTGTCATTACATCCGCTTAAAGATTATTGTCAGTGTGTCAATGAAAGTAAACAGTAGCCACAAATGACAATCGCAATTAATGGTTAATGTTAACATGTAGTGTAATATTAAAGTGCCCATATTATGGTCATTTCCAGGTTCATAATTGTATTTAGAGGTTGTACCAGAATAGGTTTATGTGGTTTAATTTTCAGAAAACACCATATATTTGTTGTACTGCACATTGCTGCAGTTCCTCTTTTCACCCTGTGTGTCTGTTTTAGCTACAGAGTGAGACATAACACTTCTATTCCATCACATGCACAGTACCTAGGTAAGAACTACTAGCCAGTCAGAAGCAGAGTATGAGGGCGTGCCATGCTAGCAGCTAGGCGAGCATTATAACAGTGTTACAAAGTGACGCATGTTTGTCACAGAAGTAAAGGCAGGACTACAATAGAGCTCAACAGTCCCGCCCACAGCGGGTTCCGGAAGTAAAAATCCAATGCAATTTCTCCATTGACGATTTGAGTATAAGCCATAAAATCATAACCGTCGATGTTCGACTTAAAACCAGCTACGGCATGACTAAGAGATTGTATAGACACCAAAGGTTCATGGGGCACTAACCTTGTTTTGAGATAAATGTTTTTTATTCGCGATGTCTTGGATAAGTACTTCATTACCCACAATCCTGAACAATCCCACAATCCCACAGCGATGCCTCTGATTGGTGGAACTCATTCTGGTGAGGAGGGGGAGGAGGGGGAGCTGCCTGCACGATCCATCATGCACACGCGCAAGATAATTTTTCCAAGGATCTACGACACTGCACGAATCACGACCTGTTCCACACTTCGGCCGACAAGCTAACGTTAGTTTAGCTAACAGCTAATTCTGCTAACCGCTAGCTAACAGCTTGATTCAGTCTAAAATAACGTTAACTCAAACTAAACACTGGAGAAAACAGCTGTTATATATTTTAACGGTTCTTTTCAGGTTTTATTTTGAGGGTCTTCTAAAGTTATTACATGCTGTCTCAGCTAGCGGTTAGCTGAATTAGCTGTTAGCTAAACTAACGCTAGCTTCCTTCATTCAGTGGTGCGCGGTGGTTTGTGGGATTGTAGTTCCTTTGCTCAATATTGAAAATATGTACACAGTCTTGTACCTTTGACTTTTTGGGGATTTTCTGTTAATTTTTTCACTTGAAATGACGTTGTATGCTTATGAGTCACGTTGTAGCTGGTTAGCCTAAGGCATGGTCTAAAACTCTTTGTATACAGATTTTTCCAGACGTCAATGGGAAAGATGAATGGGAAATTTACTTCCGGAACCCAAGGTCTCTCGGAGTGTGGGCGGGACTGTTGAGCTCTATAGAGCTGTTTGGAGCAGTTTGTGAACAGTGTTTTCTGTTGGAGATGGTAAGTCCCTTTGGGGGGGACTTTGGGCGTTTTCACTTTGTAAACCGATTACATACACAAAAAAAGATATATAACACAATAAAGGAAAGGGGAAAAGCCAAAAAGCATAATATGAGCACTTTAACACAAGTAGAGAAGTCAAAAACTCACTGAATTGATTCCAAAATAAAACAAAAAACAGCGTCCATGGCATGCATACTCTTTTCTGCTAATAATCCCATGATGCAATGCATTGTATTTAATAGACAGGGAGAGATGGTTGAGAATGAGTGAAGCCAATATCCAACTACCTATCCTGCCCTACCGTCTCTTTTACTATGTCCATTTCTTCCACTCACCATCCAGTGGTGTTACAGCCACGGCTGCCACTGAGCCTGCGCCGCAGCCTGCCAGAAAGGACTGCCAGAATGGCGCCCGGGCCTGCACATCACCCACTTGTTCCCGGCCCAGCGCGTTTAGGTTGGCAAACAGCGGGAAGTAGATCATTGAGAAGGGGACATCCCTGAAAATTATGATAAAAAAAAAATGGTTAAACGATTACATCTTAAAGAAAAGCTGATAGGGCATTAAGAAAGAAATGGGACGGACTAAAAACTAAAGTGGGAGAGGGTAAAGTCCCAGCAATGTGAAGAGCGAAAGAGACATGGCCCCATTTAACTGTAGTACAGCAGCCAGACATAGCTGCAGGCATCTATTGATCAGTGTTGATTGGTAGAGGTGTCAGGAAATACAGCAACCACTGTGTGAGTTATGCAACGTGAAATCAACTCATTAAAGCAGCGAGGAGTTGAATGAAAGGAGAGACAGAATGAGGGGCCATCAGGAACATCTAACTATAAATCAAGGAATCTCTTTGCGTTTGTGTGTGTGTGTGTGTGTGTGTGTGTGTGTGTGTGTGTGTGTGTGTGTGTGTGTGTGTGTGTGTGTGTGTGTGTGTGTGTGTGTGTGTGTGTGTGTCCCGCATGCGTAGTACCGGGGCACATTGCCAAGCGCTGTAGCGGCCTCTCCAGCAGTGTGAGCAAGACTCCCTCCTTCCCCCTGCCCGAGCCACATCACTACCTGGATGTGTGACGGCTAGACGAAAAAAGGGGACACGCCGAATCTCAGGTGAGCCGCATCCGATTGAACCGCACTGATTGAACCGCGCTTATAGTTTTAAAAATACTGGGAACCAAGCAAAGCTACCTGTTCCGAAGAGGCACATGCTCCACTGTGCAAGCTCATGTAAGTGATCTTTTTTTAAAGGTTTCCAACATGAGAGCAAAGTATAAAAACGTATAATGTCATGGACTGAGTGTGACGCCAGTGAGGTCAAGAGATGGACACGAGAAACAAACTGTTTGGAATAGTTCAAAATTCGGGAACATGGCTGACTTTTCTCCTGCTGCTATGTACAAAGTATTTATGTTAACGGTATGTCACTGTGGTTGACCTCTGTCTCAGTCTGGCTTTTTAATTTAGTTGTAAAATAGCTGGTAAATACGTACATTAAAAGTAAAACAAATCATGTATTGTAAGTGTGTGTGAGAGTGAGGGAGTGTGTGTGTGTTTGTCTTTGTGTGTATGACCTCATTAAGGTGGCTCCTGCCCCCCTGTAGAGGCCTGCCAGCCCTCGAGTCTTCAGCAGATCCACAGTGATGCTGGTGGCCGAGGTCCGAGGTGGAGGGTTCGGTCGCGCTGGTGGGGGGGCCACCAATGATGGAGCTAGACCAGGGGCAGCAGCCTGAGCTGGAGTTGGAACAGACCTCTGGGCAGCTGATAGTCAAACACAGATTGTCCCAGGTTAGAAAACACATGCAGGCAAATGTAATCCTGCAGCCATCACTGTTACTGAACAAAGGATGGGCTACCAACCTTTGGTTTCCCTTCTTTTTTTTTAAGATTGTTTTTTGGATAGATAGGAAAGGTGATGGGGGAGAGAGATGGGGATAACACGCAGCAAAGGGCTGCAGGTCAGAGTCGACCCCCGGGCCGCTGCAAGGGACTCAGCCTACATGGGGCACACGCTCTTACTGGGTGAGCTAGTGGTCATCCCTCGTTTTCCCATTTTTGACAAAAAAAGTCAATGGGAAGTTTGCCAAAAGATGCTTTCATATGTCACATTTATAAACAATGTGTGAATGCTCACATTGGGTCTAATTTATTGAGAGGCATGGTACCTGCATGTCTTAAAGGTGCCCTGCCACACAAAATAATTTTGACTTGCATTTTTTGGAATGTGTACGGTCCATATGTGTTTGTGTTATGTGGTGAATGTGAAAATGAGCTGCTACCTCCTCTGTCAGCTCTAGCCACTGAAAAGAAATAAGTGGAGAAATCAGGAGAAATTCCAAAAGCTGGTCAGTCTGACGTGGTGTTGCCTGAGCTCATTACTATTCATGAGCTCGCCCAGTTGCGCTGGGTAAAGGATACTGATAGCCAGGCTCTCATTGGCTAGCTGTCAGCCAATCAGAGTCAAGCAGCTTAGCTCGTTGAATATTAATGAGAACTGGCACAAATCAAGCTGAGTCTTCCTGCAGGCTTTCTACACCACGCTAGAATGGCTTGAAACAAGGTAACCAAGGCATTTTTTTCCACAACAAATGTTACAGAGTCCATGGTAGAACTTCAGACATTACCACAAAGTAATGAAATATGTGTGGTAGGGCAGGATTAAAGGAGAACTCCGGTCAATTTTTACGTTAATCTTGCTAATTATAACTATGCGAGACCTGTCTATAGCAAAAACAGTTAGCGCAACAGCAGCTACCTAGACGGAGCTGCTGCAGCTAATGCCCACCGCTCCCACTTAGCTAAACGGCAGTTATGGGGGCATAAATTAAATAGTGCCTTTGTGTATCTTAACAGCACAAAATGCAATTAAAATGTCTTTGTAACATGAACAGGGCCCTTACATGACAACAAGATGCATTTTCAACATACACCTAGCTCCTCCGACCTACACTGTTATTTATATTGCTACAACTGAATTCATACCGGACTTCAGCACGAGACTGCCGCTAGCCGTCTGTTAGTGTTTTACTGAACAAGGCACAGGCATAATTCTGCCCGTTTCCATGTAGTTACATAGTCAATGGTCGGAAAACTACCACAACGATCCCCACAGCAGAGAATACTACTCTCCAACGCCAGATGGATTGTACACAAGATGGATATATATCATATATATCCATACATATGCTACAAATACACACGGGACAGCTGTATGATGATTATTACTGAAGCCTGACTGAACACTCTCTCGTCCCAGACGACAGCTAGCTAGCTAGCAGCTAACAGGGTAGGTGTATGTTGAAAATGCATCTTGCTGTCATGTAAGGGCCCTGTTCATGTTACACAGACATTTTAATTGCATTTTGTGTCTGTTAAGATACACAAAGGCACTATTTCATTTATGCCCCCATAACTGCCGTTTAGCTAAGTGGGAGCGGTGGGCATTAGCTGCATGCGCTAACTGTTTTTGCTATAGACAGGTCTCGCATAGTTATATTTAGCAAGATTAACGTAAAAATTGGCCAGAGTTCTCCTTTAAGTGGGATCTATTGGCAGAATTGGAATATAATATGTATAACTATTGTTTTATTAGTGTATAATCACCTGAATCTAAGAATTGTTGTGTTTTCGTCAGGTTAGAATCAGCCCTTCATATTTACATAGGGAGCAGGTCCTCTTCGACAGAGACCAACATGTTGCACCGTTAGGTTTCTCCAGTAGCCCAGAACGGACAAACCAAACACTGGCTCTAGAGAGGGCTTTACGCTGTTTTACGTTCTACACGCTTGGGAAGGGAGGGTTGAGTGAGGGGTATTCAGTTGGTTGCAATCTGCAACCTCACAACTAAATGGCACTTAATCATACACACTGCTCCTACACCAAATCAATGTTAGCATAAATAAGACAGAAGGTGCAATTTTCAGAGTTGATTTACTTCCTGAATAGGATTTCCCAAAATGTCAGTGCATTGCATCCTTTTACACTGACATACATTTTGACACACTGCATCTTGGTATTTGTACAAAGAAAAAGCTCTGAGAAAAAAAAACCCATTAAATCCAACTAAATGACCAACTCACCGAGCCTTCCTGCATCCTGCAGCTGGATCTTAAGCATCTCCATGGGAGTGGTGACTACCACCTGACAGGTCCCAGCCCCACACCCTGCCAGCACCTCCCCCCACAGGGGCAAATGCCTGAAAACACATTAAAGGCTTGGTTATACTCACGTGCAAGAATAACAAGAATAAGCTTCTGTAATAACAGGCCATGAGTCCATGTATTAATTTATGAGGGCAAATACACAAGCTTGAGATTTTTAAAGTGCTCTATTTATGCTTTTTGGCTTTTCCCCTTTCATTTATTGTGTTATATATCTTTTTTGTGCATGCTATAGGTTTACAAAGTGAAAAAGCCCAAAGTCCCCCCCAAAGGGACTTACCATCTCCAACAGAAAACACTGTTCACAAAGTGCTCCAAACAGCACATTGCTGCAGCTCCTCTTTTCACCCTGTGTGTTGAGCTCTCTGTTTTAGCTACAGAGTGAGACATCTCACTTCTGTTCCATCATTTCGGGAGTCGCACATGCGCAGTAGCTAGGTAAGGACTACTAGCCAGTCAGAAGCAGAGTATGAGGGCGTGCCCTGACAGTACCTAGGTAAGGACTACTAGCCAGTCAGAAGCAGAGTATGATGGCGTGTCCTGACAGTACCTAGGTAAGGACTACTAGCCAGTCAGAAGCAGAGTATGAGGGCGTGCCCTGACAGTACCTAGGTAAGGACTACTAGCCAGTCAGAAGCAGAGTATGAGGGCGTGCCATGCTAGCAGCTAGGCGAGCATTATAACGTGTGTTCCAAAGTGACCACAGTTGTCTCTGAAGTAAAGGCTGGACTACAGCAGAGCTGTTTGGAGCAGTTTGTGAACAGTGTTTTCAGCTGGAGCTACTGTATACTGTAGTTTGAGATGCTTTGTATGTAGCGTCATTATGTGATGTATAATCGAAGGGCAAAAATCAATTTACCCATCCTTAGAGAGCTTCTGTCTGAAGACGTCATTGGCAGCTAGCTTGATGGCTTTTTCTGGTGTAACAAGAGTGAGGTTCACCGCTGCACCTGGAAAAGACAAACCCTTTGTGACAGACAGTTTCCACTGAGGTACACAAATAGAACAGTAGAAACAACAGCCTCGGTGGCCAGATTAAGCTTATTGTAAAGCCCAGTTGTAGTGTTGTTTGTCACAGGGATTAGAAATGCAAAGAATACCTCTGTAGCATCCAAAATAGCCCTCCGAGCGTACCGTCTTTGCCAGGCAGTCCAGCCTTTAAAGTAAAAAAAAAATATTTGGTCCTAGAATACACCACACCAATGTTCATATGCTTCACCATTAGCTGTAATGACAGACATGTATTTAATATTATTAAAGCATCATCCATGACCCTGTATTCTGTCACAACAACAAACTGGACAGAGACCAGTGGTGTCAATGAGCTGTTCTGTTGAACATTTCTTTTCTTTGCAAAGAGCAGAAAAACAATCCAACCTCGTGATTGGGCCTTGAAGGAAAGTTATACAAGCTATTTTCCTTCTCTGACTCACAGTGGGAAACCAGAGAAATGTGCTGGTTAACACCGGATGGCCACGCCCAATCAGCCAGCAATATTGATGCCCACCAGATGTGTGCAGTTAAAAATTCAGGGTTGGTCTTTTAAGGACACAGAATCTTTTTCTCTGCATTTCCTAAAACTTCCTCACAAACTGAAGTAGTCAAATGTGAAATAGTTTGAGTGCATTCATTTAAACGCTTGTCTGGTTTTTGGTTAAGTTACCACGACGGTCCATCAAAACACACACACTGTATACAGCCATTTCCCGAATATGACCCCATGAGGGAGTTTTGTACAACCTCACAAAAACACTGGGCCAAATATGGGAAGAGTGTGTTTAGCAGTGCTGCTCCACCCTCTAAGATTCAGTGGAAAAGTATGCACTCTGCATCATCTATTCTGACTTGTTTGTAGCTCAAATTAGAGAGTACTGTTAACAAGGGGGCACATTTAACCTCCATTCATCCATTAATCAGCAGATATTTTGAAATGCTTTTACAGTTCAGAGACTTTGACATTTGTCTGTAGCCATTCCCTAACTAATACAGATAAAGATGAATTTAGAGCCTTTTTCTCATTGATGATTTTAAAAGTATTTTTCAGGTTGGAAAAAAAAAAAACCTGCAGTAATGTGAAAGCCCTTGTCTTTGTATGGATGTGGCATTTCAATGACAGTATCGGGTTAACTCGGGACAGGGGAGCCGTACTCACATTCCTTTGTAGACTTGGATGCCCTGCTGGTTCTGTAGGCGGGTCTTGGCCAGGTCAATAGGAAATACACATGTCACACCAACCAGGCCTGCCACGCCCCCATTAATCAGCTTAGCAGGGAGACTGCTGAAGGATCAACATGGACACACGCACACACACGTGTAAGCACAGAACAAGACACCAACGCAAGCCATGCAAATGCCAAATTAATTCATGGACAAAGATACAAATAAAGCGGGCACACCACACACACACACACACACGCACGCACCACTTTCACATTTTGATCTGTCTTCATTAAGCCAAACAAACATGGTAGAGATACTTACCTAACTTTCTTCTCTGCCATCCTGCTTGGGTTTGGGCTCCAGGCCCACTACTCCTCTTCTTGTTCTTCTCCTCCTCCTCCTCCTCCTTCTCCTCCACCTACCCCTCCCCTTGGTCTTCCTCTTCCTCTTCCCTCTCACACTTTGGCACGCAGCCCAAAGTTGTCACCACACCTCAACCTTCACCTGCCCACCCACGCCACAAATGCAGCACTGCTTCTTTTAATGTGGCTGCAATTAACTGCCTTCTTTGCCTACCTGGTACGGCCAGCCTTTCTGTTTTGATGTGCCTTACACCAAAACCCAATCTCTCTCCCACTGCCTGGAAACACAAAACAAATGCAGTTAATATGGAGTGAATTAGATGAAAGAGCATGAGACTAATGTTTGTTTATTCTCCATGAAGCCCTGTTGAATAGACATTTGTGATGGCGATAGGAGTGTATCTTTGTGATGGAGGATTGACACACCTTACATCAACTAAAGAGTCTATTGTATCCAGATATAGTCATTCATAAATGTGAATAGCAGCATATCCCAGGACTGAGACAGAACAGAACAGAACAGTACATCTTGAGACTCTCTAATCTGTCAGCTAAAAGGGATAAGGGTATTTGATCTAGCAAGGAGGGCAGAACTGAAAATGAGGGGCTTACCGGTATTCTTTTACCGCATTTGGAATCCAGCATTTAACAAAGGACTGAGAAGGAGATTTGAATGGAAGTTGTAAAATTAGTTTGACGAGGTTTTTTTCCTTTTATTTGTTCTGGAAGTACAATGGTTTGCAGTCTAGCCCTAGGCAGTGTGTAGCACATATAATACGAATGCTGTTGAAATCTTATCTTGGGTTCACAGCTCTTGCTTTCCTTTACTATGTTTTCTCTTTTTTAGCATTCTTTTTCTGTCTTTTCCCCTGCTGACTTCCCCTTCCCTCAGCTCCCTAATTAATCTCTCTCTTAATCTCTCCACCTCCATTCCGCCTCTATTTTTACCACTGTAAACCTTCACTCTATCCTGGCCTGTCCTCTCCTCTGAGAGTAACAGGGAACGATGTTTGCTTTGTTCATCTTCTCATCTTCATGTATAGAATTTTCCATCACCTCTACTTTTTTTATATCCAAATTTTTTTGCTTTCTATTTCTCTCCCCTCTACACTGTCTTTTCCATTGCTTGATCCTAGTCACATTCTACACATGCCTTTCACTGAGCCTCTTTCTGTGAAACTTTCTTTCAGCTCAGCTCCATTCACACACAGTAGTGACCCTGCCAAAACACAGACAAGGGTCTGTGCCAACCTCCAGCTCCCAGACCTCTGCTTCCCCCAGAAACTGCACTGGAACACCCCGCTCATACAGTTCAACACAGCTCAAGCCCCCACGAGACAGCTTTCAAAAACTTAATTTTCTTCCATCACAGAGATATAGCAGTGGGGAATGGGGGTCTTACCTCTGTCGGTGCTCCCACAGACAGGATCAAGCTGTCCACTTTCCTTTCACTTCAACAATGCGTGCAGCAATGGTAGTCAAGCGCGAGCAAGCTGAGACCCAGCCGCCACTCAGGGGCCGTTGCACAAACACCAGCATTGTCCTGCTGCCTAAGTCCCTCCTTCTCGTGGTGACTCCCTGTGTGACAGCCCCAGCAACACAGCTCTGCACTAACACAACTCAACATAAACGCATGCTGCAGCCGCAATGCACGCAACAGACACGGCAGAGACCCCTAGTTAAAACTCTGTGTGTATTGTTTCTAAGAACACACACACACACACACACACACACACACACACATATATATATATATATATATATATACACACACAACATGAACAGCAACAAAAAAGGCTGCCCATCAGTAATGAGCTCTCTATTCAACAGTCCCTGTATTACATAATACCTCTGTTCACAGGCTTATAATTACTAGCAAGGTAACAGTAATAAACCAATTATCACTGTTTGGGACATTTTATTTATTTATATTGGGAAATATAAATTCCCTAACCCTAACCCTACAATATGTAAAATGCAGTAATTAAAGGAGAAGAAAGTCATGTAAGGACAGCAACAAAAAGAGCATGTGACTGCCACAGCAACTGCTCATTGCCCCTAAACTATTTGTAGAGTACAGTAGAACATTGATTGGTGTATTGATTCCTGTTGATGGAAAAACAAATAGCCTACTATCAGTGATCATTTCACTCATTCCCTCAAAAATCTTTCATTAAAAATGATATTTTCGGGCCACCTGAGGCTACAGATACTCATACTTTCCGATTAACACCTTCATGCATGGTGTCCATGATATGCATATAGTCTCTTTGACATATAAAAAGTTTCCAAAAATGTCATTATCAGTGTATTATACTACAGTATTGTACTACATTAATGCATGGTGGCGCACCACTGGTTGTCTTATTTTGCACAACTATCTGACTTTTCAGCTAAAGATCTAGAGGACAATAGGCAAAGGATGACAATAACCAGGTCACTGGAGCTGCCCGAGGCTACAAGTTAATAATTATGCTTTCCTATTAACTCTGTTTGACCTTTCTTTTAAACATAATTAACGTATTGCACTGATTAACACACATTCAACCAGACTGGAGGGACTAAAGAATGAATTAAGTCATGCGGAGTAGTCTTCAGTTTGAGTGGAAATCTGTGTAGTCTCGGCCCTCTATTGCACATGGGATGCAGTGATGGAATGTAACTAAGTACATTTACTCAAGTACTGTACTTAAGTCCAAATGGTGAGGTACTTCATGCCACTTTCTACTTCTACTCCACTACATTTCAGAGAGAAATATTGTACTTTTTACTCCTTTTTACTCATCTGAGAGCTTTAGTTACTAGTTACTTTACAAATTAAGATTTTTGCAGCTTATAAATACAGTGTTTTATTATAAATTTAACTACACAACAATATAACGGCATACAGTAGAGTTGAAATGATTAGCCGATTAAACACAAAACTGTTTGGATTGTTTCCAGTTTCTAAAATGTGAGGATTATTCTGCATTGAGTACTTTTACTATTAAGTACATTTTCCTGATAATATTTCCATACTTTTACTTAAGTAACATTTTCAATGCAGGACTTTTACTTGTAATAGAGTATTTCTACAGTGTGGTATTAGTACTTTTACTTAAGTAAAGGATCTGAATAGTTCTTCCACCACTGATGGGATGTATTTCAGTTGTAGCCATTTGCCCACTTTTTAGCACTATTAGCAACAGGGCCTGAGGTTGACCTTTGTTCCGCAGTAACATATTATATTCACACTGAAGAAGAAGCACAATATTTGGAGCCGTTAGGATTAGTGAAGTGAGTGTAGGCCTAACGCTAGCATTTATCAAAACACCTGTAAATGAGACTGTCACCAACCAGGACGAAGAAAAGCGGCCGTAGGAAGATGACCTGACCGCGGCCGTGATTGGTGCTGAGGTTGCTTAACGTACGTTACCCTGCTGTAAATGACATTAGACCAGGGGGATCGCACAGCCAGGCCACAGTGGGTGAGGAGTCAACTAATAGGGGTCTATGCAAGAACTTCACTCTTATGTCTGTCTCCTAGTAGAACATTACAGTGAAAATGTGTTTTACAGAACTGTGAATAAATGGATCACCAAATCCAAAGTTATGCCACACACAGGACATTGGTTTATTTATAGCCCTGAAAACGAGATACATTAAGCCACTACAGATATAAAAAACATTATGTTATTGTTAGTGTGCAAGTATGAATACTGTGTGAGGATGCATGCGTGTATGTTTTTGTGTGTAGTTGGCTGTGTGTGGTGTATTTGGCCTGCTGCATTACTCTTCTGCAAATATAAGATACTGTATGAAAGCTGCAGTAATGATTGTGTAATCTCGGCTTGTTGGCTGGTATTTGAAATATGTTCGGTGGGCTAATCAGAGTTATATGGTGCTGTTGTATTGGCAACTTTAGTGCATCAAAAACATCAATCTCTCTCTCCCTCGAGAATATTTATTCAATGTTGGCTTGCTGTCTGGGAATCTCGTTAACTCTCTTAGTAAACTGCGGAGGAGGAGGGTGCGTATTTGCGTGTGTATGTGTAGGCTACATGTGTAAAGGGAAATTCTAACTTTCAGAGCACCCTCAATAAAACGTCGGACTTTACGCAATGACGATAGCGCAGCAACAGCAAGCAGCTTTTTGTTTACATTCAAAATGACGGCCACCGAAGCGCAGCAACCCGTTGATGCCACTGTCGCTGCTACGTCACCTGGATCGTTGGTCTGATTGGTTGAAGGACTATCCAATTGCGCCCAGAGGCATATGAGCGGTGTCCGTTGGTGACGCCCATTTGGAAATGAACTGTGAATGAAGCTTGCCCAGACCCACTCTCAGTTACTACTGAGAAGGGTCTGGTGTCAATCGGGCCAGAGCCCTTTATTTAGAGTTTGGCCAACTCCATGTTGTATACCAACATTCATCTGATTCCCATTGACATAGTGCAGGGAATAGTGGAAAGATGTAATAAATTATTTTAAAAATGACATAAATCACTGAAAAAATGCCCAAATGTTGCACATTTGGCTGCAATGAAAGACAGGGAAGCAGCAACAGATTTCACAAGTCCCCCTGTGAACCAAAAAGGCTAACAGTTTGGGAGCTGTTCATTATTGTGTGAGGTAAATGTCAATTTCTCTCTTCAATATGATAACAAATTACATAAGACACATATAGTAATACCATCCTTAATGTGTACCATGCTGTAAAAAAAGTTCTAACTGCTTTAGAAATGAATGAAATTTGAAGTTAGCCATGCCTTATTGCATGAAGTTAGCCATGCCTTATTGCATGGCTACATGCGTTAGCTTTTTTGCTAGCACTCCATATACCTAAATGCTTTTGATCTTGTCATAGTCATATGGCTTTTGGTCTCAACCGAGTTCATGTGTTTTTGTTATGTTCATAATAATATTGGAGGGAAAGTAAAACACAGCTTGGACGGGGATGTTGTTCAGCTTTTCATAAGTTTATACGGCTAGCTAATGCTACGCCGACGTTTGCTAGCGTTACCAGCGTTAGCCTAGCCTGGTAGGTAAATATTACGACTGCCTTCGGAGTTTCCTATGTCTGCGTCTATGTTGTCAACATAAGACCTGTGGCGTTAGTGCTCCTTTTGTACCATAATGTTATTGAATGAAATTCGCTCCTATGAGATGGGTGGGTTTTTGTTACGTTAACCACAAAGCTAACTGGCTATGCTAGCGGACATTAGAAAGGTAAACACTGCTCAGAGACTTATTGGGCGACTGGTCACTCACTACAATGGCCATTTTTTAGAGGCCCATTTATGATATAGAAGGTAAATATACACTGGAACATTTCCGTAAGGCCTTCTACATATTGACAAACGTTAATAGTAACATGTATATGCCTGTTTATGGCGAAAATAACCGACCCCCTTTTTCAGCCACACGTGTCTCCCCCTGCTGGAATTCAGATAGAATGCAGGTTTAAGGCACTTCCGCATTTGCAGCACTTCACCGAACCGGATGCTTTGTCCATTAATATTAAACAGTCTATGTGTGTCATCCATCTGTAATACCAGGGCGTAGATGTGATCATGATTGTCAAGAAACTTGAAAGCTGCTGTTTATGGATTTTTATTTTTATGTTGCCCTTCTAAAGCTTTAAACTCAACACACTTAGTCTGTGTAGTAATTCAAACCTAAAGTGAAAAAATATAATGTCATGACATTATATTTTTTCACTTTAGTATTTTCTCATTTGTCCTGCACCTGCCAGAAGGTGGGATGTGCACACAATTACTTTTATAAATGTAATTCAAACCTACAATTATTTAAACAACATTAAACAACATTAAACTACCATTATTTAAACAACAATGTTTTATTGTTTATTGTGTTACAATGGAAACAGCTTGGGTCCATGTTTGATTGTTGCCAGCTGTTGACAGCAAACACTGCTACAGCAACAAGCATTTATAATGCTTCTCTATGAAAGAGTCATGGGTCTGGATTAGTGGACTGGCTGACAAGTAAATCTGAGTGTGCTTTGTGTGTGTTTGTGACACATTATTACCACTGAAGTTACTCAGCACATATTGTATAATGTATACAGCATAGCCTATATAATAATATATAAGTATAGTAGTAGGCCTATATATTATTATAGTATACAAATATATATATATATATATATACTGTATATATACTGTATATATACTGTATATATATATATATATATATATATATATATATATATATATATATATATATATATATATATATTAGGCTCCTAAGACCATGAACCTTGTTCATGTTGGAGAAAGCATGAGCTTTCCTCTTGCGCCACCTTTAGGCCAAAATGTTAACTATCCATGGCAAACACCTAAGCAAGAAAACTTGTGTAAGGTCTGATATATTTTTAAAAGAAATACATAAGCAATACAATTGGATATATTCAGAGATATGTTCATGGGCATCTCTGAAAAAAGACTTGCAGGGCAGTAATGCACTTTTCACATATTGCGAGGGGGGGAGCCCCTGTGTAATATATTGCTTTCACCGCGATGTTGTGTACAAAATCTAAATGTAACTGGCAATTTTACTGTACCGACAATGATCAGCTGGACGAGCCTTGAGGACTGTCGATCTGTGTTTGTTAAGAAACTGTGGTTGTGTTGTAAGTAAATCAAAAGGCTGGTAAACAAAAATGATAACGTTGAACGTTGGAAACAGGAAATGAACGAAAATATAGTAAGATAGGCAAAATAATGAGAACTAAAACCTTATCTCAGCACACACACACATAAAATCACAATGATGTGTAACTTAAAACAAGTTACCTGGCTCATCCCTGGTTTATGTTTTTAGTTTTTTTTTTTAATTCATTCACCATTCACAAGCATTCCCTTTAAACGGCTGCCGTACTGTCAAGACAATAGGGTACTGCTAACTGTAGACTTTTGTTACTATGACGAAAAGACAAATCCCATTGCAAATGTGTTTATTTACAATTACAAGTTCATGCCGTAAAACATCAAGAAACTCAACACTTTAAAGGTTACGTATGTTTACATATAGTTTAACATATAGAGCTAAGGAATCGCTCCCCCCTCCTCGTCGTGCGTTGGTATCGCCCTTCCCATCTGTTCAGCTCCGGTGAGACTCTGATTGAAACAGATTATAGCGCTCCCCGGGTCGCAATGGCAACTGTCCGAACGGGACGACAGCAGCAACTTTTGTCGTATTTGTAATGGTACAGAGACATTATACGTCGCTAAAGAAACTACTTTCTAATGTGAGAAACAAACGTTACACATTTTTTCAAGTCCGAAAATGTCCCAGGGATGTATTTCTGTGGAAGAGATCCAGTCTTGGTGGGAAGTCCCCGCCATAGCCCACTTCTGCTCGCTGTTCAGGACAGCGTTCCACCTTCCAGACTTTGAAATAGAGGTAAATTAAAACTCTGGTTGCTTTCAGTAATTCAAATGTCTTTGATAACGGAAATGAAAAGTTGTTTGTGTCAGCTTTTTTGTCAGCTTGGTCTGTGGAGCGGATTTTGTGTAACTAGTTAGCTAGCTAGCTATCTGGTTAACCAGCAGTTTAGCGGTGTCCTCTGAACTTCTCGTAAGTTAACGTTACTAGGCAATCCTGTTCGGTAACGTTAACGAGCTAGCTCGTTTGCGCAGCTAACAGCTAGCTTAAAGTGGCTGGTTCTCAAAGTTGAAAAATGGCACAAGACGTCAGCTGGATATAGCATTCATGATACAGTTTTATGGTCTGATGGTCCATAGTAACATTGCGTGTTGCACTAACGTTATATATAACGCTTGTTCAGGTGTCCCGGAGTAACTTTAGAAGTGCTCTTGTAACAACCATGTGCCACTCGTTTGTTTTCATTTGGCCAGAGCCTCATGTTTATGCTTGAAGAGCGACATTGTTTTTAGGTAAACAAAAAGTAGGCTAATTGTGAGAAGATGAGGAGACCACGGCTGTGTGACAAAACCATATAAACTTGTGAACATTTAAGTGATGAAAATGACTGTTTAGTTTAACGTTATTTATGTGACTGTAGAAATTGGTAGAACGAAAAGTCGCGCAATAAGTTGAATTGACGACCTGCTTACTGAGTGGAACGTGTGTGTGTGTGTGTTTTTTCTCTTTTTTTCTGTCATATGCGTTAAGTTCATGTCGTGAGGTTAGGGTTGATTGTCTTGCAGTTGCAAGCCATCTGGCTAGGGTAGCCATAGGGACGCAGATGCTGTTCAGGCATTGTTTGCTCGCCCAAGTCCTGTTTTGTTACAATACGCGATGGTTTGTTTTCGATATCAATCGAGTACATTAAGTTATAAAGGTATAATCCGCGTGCCATCGCTCTCTCTCTCTCTGTTGTACCAGATAATAAACGGAATGTATTACACCACGATTACATAATACAACTTTATCACTCGATTCGACCCCTCTTGTTCCCTGAGATGTATTCGGATTTCACAAAACAGCTAATTCCAACATGTACTTATTCAAGTACCCTATTACATCAGAGTTAATGTAGATCGTTTAATTCATCGAGAAAGGATTGCACTTTAAAGAAAAGGTCGACACCACGCATCAACAGTCTGCATCACTCATTCATCCCCACCCCCTTCGGCGGAGAAACACACGCAGGCATCGCTTTGTTATTAAACGAGGTGCAAGCCAGATGGGGGATCGCATTGCGCCTGTAGTTTACATTAAAGTTGAGGGTCTTCTGCTGTTGCATTTCTCGTTAAAATGGGATTGGGATTACGCGGAAAACGCATCGTTGTTGAAGCTAACAATGAGTTATCCAGTTGCAAACAGCTGATCGGCTGAGCTTCTTGATTGCAACTTTACAAATGCTTCTGTAGGCCAACAGAAAACTGAGTTCAGTTTAACGCGAGGGTCGTTCTGCTGCTACCCAGTGCCAATCATATATTCGTCTTTAACCGCATCACTAAGCATAGGGATACACCCCCCTCAGATGGATTTCGAGGAAATATTGAGATTGATGTAGTAGTCTTATACTTTGACATCTCAATCAGACACATGCGTGCATGTTCCAGGGCATAACTCATGTGATTCTCAGTCTTATTATCTGCAGCTGCAGTTACTGTAATAGCTAGATAGTAAATGGTAATCTATGCTTATTGCATTAGGTGATTTGATTGAAAGCCAGTGGAAAACACGTTTTCTAAGGAAAATGTAGAACTATTGAGTCTGTGGAATGTATTGTCAGTGATGAAAGTGGATGGAAAACAAGAAGGAGAGCACATATTACTGAGTTAATCTCATCTTGTCGCATATTTATGGTTTCAGAAGCCTGTCCAAATCACAGATTTAATTTTTCCATTGGCCTACTGGGACATTAGGTGATTCTGAATGATATCACATGACTATGTGAGATTCTTGGGTCCTGGATCTTTATTTTGTGTCAGATTCTCACTTCTAGGCTTGAAAGGGGATCATATTTTGATGAACATACGTATGAAATCTTTTTTTTTTTTTTTTTTTTTGCCACTTTCAGTATTTAAGTTGAAGTCATTTTAAACATCACCAAGAGCAGGCTCAGTGCTGTGGTGTGGTCCAAAACCTGACTGTTGTTAAGTGACAAGAAAAGAAAAAAGGTTTAGCTGTTGAAAAACTGCTTTTTCAATGATTTTACTTAAAAATGGAAAGGTTTGATATGGGCCTGTAATTGCTCATCAGTGACGTGTCTAGATAGTTCTTTTTTAGGGTTGGCTTGATGCCATTTTCAGGGCCTGTGGGAAGATACCTGAGAGAAGAGATGTGTTTTCAATATGTAGAAGATCACAACAATTTGAAAAAAAATTTAAAACGCCTGTTGGCAGAATATCAAGGCAGCAGGAGGAGGATTTCAGATGTTGTATACTGGCCTCCAGGTTTTTATGGTTGATCGCATCGCATACAATTGTGCCATGGTATTTGAATTGGTTTTACTTGGACACAGGGACAACACATATCCTGTACCTGATATGGTGGCACCGACTACTTGACTAATTGTTTCTGTTCTAGCCAGCTGCGTGGAGATCTTGTCTTACCAGAGAAAGCTTTCAAAGGCATCAATAACATTTGTAATTTGAGAATTGAAATGATCCTGGGTGTGGAGGAGAGAAGCCGAATGATTGTTTCACTGGTGTTTTCAGTGATGTGCTGTTTTGTGATTACCTGTGTTTAAACATTTGTGTGCACAGGAGTGATCAGAGAGTCAACATTGGTCACCATAACCTTGGAAATGTTCAGACCGTTGGAGGTA
This sequence comes from Gymnocephalus cernua, assembly GCA_023631565.1. Taxonomy (NCBI): domain Eukaryota; kingdom Metazoa; phylum Chordata; class Actinopteri; order Perciformes; family Percidae; genus Gymnocephalus; species Gymnocephalus cernua. The sequence goes on from CM042431.1 coordinate 5,206,428, forward strand.
ATCAAGTCCAGAGTGCGCCTCTTGTTGTGTGCGAGCTCTGTCACATGCTGAGTTAGTCCATAGTTATAAAGAACACAACACAGTTCTTTAGTCCCTCTGTCCTGGGGGTTGTCTTCATGAATGTTAAAATCACCAACAATAACTACAAAGTCAATAGACCCAATCACTAGGCCTGTAACAATTATTGCACAATGTCTCATTGTCACATGTTTTACATAATCAAGGTTTCTGTGTTAACTGCAATTAATTGCTAACATTAGCTCAGGTCTTTAGGCGTATGACGGGTAATTGTTGACTTTGTTTAGATATGTCAAATTGTAATTATATAAGTGATTATTGGTTGGACTATATATTTTTATTTTGCACGTTCATAGCAACAAAAATGACAAGGGGATACAGTTAGAAAAATGTTTTATGATAATAAAGAGGCGTTGTTTACTTCATAGGCTGTGTTATTGCATTATCTGGGTCACATGGCAATGATATAACCAAAGCATGTATCCTGGAAGTTATTCAAAACTTTAATTTGTTTATAAAAGTCATGAATAAATAGATCTTTTTAAATTTGACTGAAAGAGACATGTATATTGTTAATTGCAATTATTTCTGAGACAGTTAATGACACAGCAAAATTTGGAATTGTTGCAGCTCTACCAATCACCCAATCATTTGTTTACAACCCCAAATCAGAAAAAGTTGGGACAGTATGGAAAACACAAATAAAAAAAGAAAGTACTGACTTCTAAATGTACTTTGACTTGTATTTCATTGCAGACAATACAACAGCACATAATTTAATGTGTTCCTCGTGATTTTTATTGTTTTTTTCTTCTTCAAAAAAACTAAATTCCTATTTTGGTTCTTGCAACACATTTCAAAAAAAGTTGGAACAGTAAAGCATTTACCACTTTGTAATGTTGCCATTCCTTTTCACAACACTTAAAAGATGTTTAGGGACTGAAGACACCAAGTGATGAAGTGTTTCAGGTGTAATTTTGTCCCATTCTTGCTGCAAACAAGTCTTAAGGTGGGCAACAGTACGGGGTCTTCGTTGTCGCATTTTGCGCTTCAAAATGCGCCACACATTCTCTATTGGAGACAGGTCGGGACTGCAGGCAGGCCAGTCAAGTACCCGTATCCTCTTCCTCCGCAGCCAGGACTTTGTAATATGTGCAAAATGTGGTTTTGCATTATCTTGTTGAAATATGCATGGACGTCCTTGGAAAAGATGTCTTCTTGAAGGCAGCATATTGTGCTCCAAAATCTCTATGTACTTTTCAGCATTAATGGTGCCATCACAGAAGTGCAAGTTACCTTTGCCAAGGGCACTGACACAACCCCATACCATGACAGACCCTGGCTTTTGGACTTGTTGCTCGTAACAGTCTGGATGATCTTTTTCTTCTTTGGTCCGGAGCACACGGCGTCCATTTCTCCCAAAAAATACCTGAAATACTGATTCATCTGACCACAGTACACGTTTCCATTGTGTGACGGTCAATCCAGATGCCTCCAAGCCCAGAGAAGTCAACGGCGCTTCTGGACACTGTTAACATATGGCTTCCTTTTGGCACAGCACAGTTTTAACTGGCATGTGTGGCTGTAACTACGTATTGTGGTACTTGACAAAGGTTTGCCAAAGTAGTCCTGAGCCCATGTGGTGATATCGCTTATAGATGAATGACGATTCTTGATGCAGTGCCGCCTGAGGGCTCGGAGATCACGGTTGTTCAGCTTAGGCTTGCGCCCTTGTTCTTTACGCACTGAAATTCCTCCTCATTCCTTGAATCTTTTAATTATGTTATGCACTGTTGAAGGTGAAATAAGCAAATGTCTTCCTATCTTTCTTTGAGGAACATTGTTCATAAACATTGTTGGGGTACGAACACATTGTTCGTAAACATTTCAATAATTTTCTCACGTATTTGTTGGCAAACTGGCGATCCTCGGCCCATCTTTGCTCCTAAAGGACTAGACCTTTCTTGGATGCTGCTTTTGTACCAAATCATAATTACAATCACCTGTTGACATCACCTGTTTCAAATCACATAATTATTTAACCAATTTACCTGATTACTAGCCCTAAGTTGCTCCTGTCCCAACCTTTTTTGGAATGTGTTGCAGGTCTGAATGACAAGAAAGGATGTATATTTACAAATGAAATTAAGTTGACCAGACAAAACATGAAATATTTTGTGTTCACATTTTCTGCAATGAAATACAAGTCAAAGTACATTTAGAAATCACTACTTTCTTTTTTTTATTTGTGTTTTTCATACTGTCCCAACTTTTTCTGATTTGGGGTTGTACAATACCGTCTGGGTAGAAACCTCCTGCGTCCCGTACATTCAATGTAACGGTGCTGAGCAAACGGGGACGAGGAACAACTGGATATACACTCATCTCGTTCATCTAAAATGCATGTTTGATGCTTTCATATAACACTTTCAGCAACATTAGGTTGGAGGCTTAATCTACCTGTTGGGCCACAGACTAAAGAAAACGACACCACCCAAACTAGCAGGTGGTCCGACCGGCAGTGAGATGTTGCCGTTCATAACGCTAGATTTGGGTTATCAAATGCATAGCAAAACAACACAGTACAGAAAATAAGCACAGCAGAAGCGTCAGACAAGTCGGACCATCGTGTATAACTGTATATCTTTAAACATTACAGTTATGGAGAAAAATGCCTGGAAGTGATTTTTGTGTCAGTGCGACGTCATGGAAATTTGATACAGGTTATAAACAGCAGCAGGGTTCAAAATTCAACGTTTTCGCCCACCAGCCAAATGGCAAGTGAATGTTGCAATTTTACCAGCCACTCAACAGATTACAATTGTTTTTTTTTGTTTTTTTTGGCTGGTGTGTGAAGCAAATCTACCAGCTACTTGTGTATTTTACCAGCGTTTGGCTGGTGGATGGTGCTAATTTTGAACCCTGGACAGCAGTTCAGTAAAGTCCATCAAGGAAGCTCGCACACTAGTATTTAGGTGGCCTGTAGATATTTAGGAAAATAACTGGAGAGGAGGAATCAGCTGTAGAGCAACATATTCTAAAGAAGCACAATTTCCTAAGATATCTGCCTGCATTGGAGTAAGTCATTAAACAAAGTAGCGACTTAAGCCCCTTTCTTGTTCACCCTAGTCTCACTTCTACAATTGGAGTTGGGAGGGGCTGACCCGATAAGAACAGCTGCACTGTTATTTTGGCCTAACCAAGTTTCAGTTAAAAAACGTAAAATTGTGCTTAATAAAATTATTTCTTTTTTCTTTTTTTGTTGCTTTGAATTATTGAAATATCTATACACCTGCACATGTTTGCCCATGTGAGGGAGCCTACGTGATGTTTAGTAGTATCCGGTACTCTTAAACAGTATACCCAGTGCAGTCCCTATATTGCTGCCATAGGATGCCATTTGCATCTGAATATGGTCTTTTAGGCAAGATTGTGCTTGGAGCTCTGCTTTAACACCTATGTGAACCTTGCCTTTACCTTTTGACATGTGTCGTGTCAGGAAGTTACACAAATTAGGCCACGCAAACCACTTTAGTCCGACCTTCTGTCTGTCACACCGCAGATACCAGGAAGGCTCCGCACAAATCCTTGCACTTTAGATATGACGATATTAAGATGTCAGCTCACATCGTCCTGTCCTATTTGTCCAGTTCTTGCCACTCTGTGGCTTGGCAAACTCAAATATTCACACTAACTTCTGGCAGTCGAGTAATGTAGAACAGTAGTCAGGAATGGCTTGTTCCAGAGTGAGGACATTTGGAGCCAACGGGTTTACTCTCTGAGGACTTTGTGTCTGTATAAATAAGAGGAAACTGTCAGGCAGACATGTTTGTTTTGCTTAATGCCACATACCAGCAACAAGACAAGCTAGTCCGGGCACTGTCTGTCTCCGTTACCTTTGCCTTGACACGAATAGTTAAGGTTGATGAAAATTGATGATCCATGCATATGCAATAATCAATCAATTTAAATGTGTCTCCTGAAAAAGTCTTTCAACTTGAAGTTCATTTTCATTCGTCTTCCTCTAAGATATGCTTTGTGTAAGAATGGTTGCATAGTGACAGTCAGCTCCAGTTGCAATCCTATCTCTGGATGTGTAGGTTGAATTGCCCAAGAATCAAGGGTGGGGGGGTGTCGAGTGATTTCACTCTGTCTTGGGCTCAAGTGTCAACATTCTTTGACATACCATCAGTCCTTCCTTGTGGACATAGCATCTTATTTTGGCCACTGTTCTCAGTTTTTGCCACCCTGTCCCTATATTATAGGGGTCAGTGTTGTTGCTGCTGAGTTCCTCAACCAAATCTGCATGTCACATTATTTCTGTATGTTATTTGTTGTTAGACATCTATTCTGGTTTTGCCCTCTGGTGTCACCTATGGAAGATGAGTAGTAAGGGTGAAGCATACTTTTAGCATTAGTTTGGTGTGGAGCTCAATTGTTAGGAGTGACTAGTCTGAGCTCTTGTCTATTCCACCCAGAGGTGGGTAGTAACGAGTTACATTTACTCAGTTACATTTACTTGAGTAAGTTTTTGAAAAAATTATACTTCTAGGAGTAGTTTTAAATCACTATACTTTTTACTTTTACTTGAGTAGATTTGTGAAGAAGAAACTGTACTCTTACTCCGCTACATTAGGCTACAATGAGCTCGTTATTTTTATTTTTACCTCTTTGGTATTCTACGCGTCATTATTATCCCCCTGGCATACGCCTCATTAAATGTTTTATTTTGACAGAGAGAGGGGCTTCCAATAAAGGCTCCACCACACGACTGTGTTTCACCAATCACACATAGTTGCGCAGTCTCGTCACATGACCATACTCAATCTCAGTGGCGGGACGGTTAGCTTTACAGTCGTAGCAAAACAAAAATGTCAGAATCAACCATCGGCAATGCAGACACAGACGAGGAGGAAGCCCCCTGGCCTCATATTGAAAGCATGTTTACCTTAGTCAAGGTGTCAAACAGCAGCTACATTATGCGGTGTCTTCTATGTCTACCAAAACAAACGGACAGCTCAGCATTCAAAAACTCAACATCTAACTTGAGGAATCATGTAGCTGTAAGTTTCCTAAATTCGTTTTTTGTTTGTTTGTTTTGCTGTGGATAGGTGAATGTTTGTCTTTTAGGTTACATATGTTTTAAACATTTTTATTTTCACCAAGCACTTTTTTACTCTTACTCAAGTAATTATTTGGATGACTACTTTTTACTTTTACTTGAGTCATATTATTCTGAAGTAACAGTACTTTTACTTGAGTACAATTTTTGGCTACTCTACCCACCTCTGATTCCATCACACTATAAGCACAAAGAACTAGTTGATGATAATAATAATAATAATAATAATAATAATAATAATAATAAGTTTATTTGATATAGCACCTTTTACAGACAAAGTCACAAAGTGCTTTACATGATAAACATTGTTAAAATACAGTAAGATCCAAACAGAAAATGAGCAAGCAAAAAAAACCAATGGAAATAAAAGATGAAAGACTCAAAAAAGTTTTTGAGCTTTTTTCTTTTGTTCTGTGCAAGCTGAAGTGTAACAAGTGTGGAGAGCTCAAGAATGGCCGAAGCAACTGAATAAATGTACTGTAACAGTGTCATTGAAACACCGTTTCTTTTTCTCATAATGGAGACTTTTGTAATGACAATGATGGCACATTTGAGACCAATGTTTTGTACCTTCTGAAACTGCTACCAGGGTGGATATTGACAATGCTGTGTGCTGCTGTGGTACTGTTGGGGCAGCCCTTTTCTTCCTACAGTGCTGGTCAGTGATAATGGAGTCTCCCCCCCAATCTCCTTGGCTAGCCTTACAAAACAGCCCCTTGCACATTGTTCCGTGGCCGATACACTTCACTGTCACTGGTTTCCACTTTCCTTAGGCTACAGGCAGTAAACTGGGAAAGCACTGTGTGTGTATGTGTGTGTGGATGAGAAAGTTGAGTGAGTGAGATGGAGAGGAAGGAAAGAAAGAATGAGTGGGAGGGAAGTGGAGAAAAGTGTCCTAGAGATGGAGAGGTAGAAAGCTCGGAAGTGAAAATACATTAGTATGAAAGAGTGAGCGAGTGATCTGCAGGAAGGAGGCCCAGGGTCAATGTGCCACTTTGCCTATTTTTTGTGTGTCTGTGGCTTATGCTTAACTTCTTGGCTATGTGTCTGTGAAATGATGCCTCAACTCCCACAGCAAACAGATGCTGCAGGCTGCTGCTGTTGTTGCTGTTGTTGTTCTCAGTAATATTTATTTCAGTACAAATGACCAATATAGCTCTTTGCAGTTTGCCAGTGATCTTCAACAGGGGGTCCGCGACCCCTGGAGGGTCCTCCGAGTCACTACAGGGGGGCCGCCAAAGAGATTTTTTCCACACAAAATTGAAATGTCTGAAAACATACATTAACATACATCCAACATATTTGTAAAACAACAACATCCTCAACAACATTGATGATACACTTACTGGCCTGTAGGGTATCCACTATGGTACAGATAAACTAATGGATTCACTGTGCCTTCCATGTGTATGCTTGACATTAAAACATGATGTCAAGCCCAGTATGTATGTATGTATGTATGTATATATATATATATATATATATATATATATATATATATATATATATATATATATATATATATATATATATATATATAAAAATAAATAATACTGTATGTGTGTAGGGGTCCCAGCTTGCCTCAGACTTTTCAGTCAGTTTTAGCAGGGCAAAGCTCTCACTTATCAGGTAAATTATCTCATCTACTTGATGGATTGGCACAAACATGTGTACAGAATGATTCCCAGAGAATGTATCCTAATGGCTGTGGTGATGACCTTTCCTCTAGCGTCACTGGCAGGTAGATAAATGAATTCCTCCAATACTAAATAGCCTTCCTAAAAAACTTAATGTCATTCCCATCAGCCTCACCTGTACTTTGTGGTTGCTGCTAATTAGCAAATGTTAGCATGCTGACATGCTAAACTAAGACCTTAATTATGGGAAATATTTGAAATGCTAAACATCAACATGTCATTGTGAGCATGTTGGTTGATCACGGCTTCAAAGGTTTTAATGTTAAAATGTTAAAGCTGGGTCACGTGATTGATTGATTGACTGACTGACTAACTGACAGGCTTAATCTTAAATTTTCCAAATGCCAGGAGTTGCATTTACATTAAATTCAAAATAATGACTGGTGTGTTAACTGCATGCCAAATGAATTCACAATTAAACGGAGTCCGGCACAGTGCTCACTCCACATTAGGAAAGGCAGTTTTATTTGTATAGCACATTTTCAGCAGCTATGCAATTCAAAGTGCTTACATATAACATTAAAACACAGTTAAAAGTTAATACAAATTAAAAACAAATTTTAAAAGCAGTTAATACAGAAATAAAAGCTAATACAAATTAAAAACAAATTAAAAGCAGTTAATACAGAAATTAAACTAATAACAATTAGTCTAAATTAAACCCATTACATCACTTGCAGCAAACTTCAGAACAATGAGGGAAAAACTGCACCACCGATCTGTTTTAACGCCATGTTCTCTGGGCTGATTGATTTGAAAAAAATTATCTTAGCAATAATAGTTATGATAATCACGATACAGATCACAAACCTTCTAAATCAGAAACTCGTTCTGCTAGTTAAAGTCTCATTGGAATGAGTCTGCCGGTATTTGTGATGATTTGTAAAACGTAGTAATATTAATAATATTAAATAATACATTTCATAAATAATGTTTGTATAGCACCTGCAGCACAAACTGTTTTATAATATGGACATTGCACATAGAATGAAAATGCTATAATTAATGGAAAATGATTAAATAAAACATACTTGAAGCAGTAGTGCTAAGCCTACAACTGGCTGTCGGTCCACGGCAGTTTACGCTGAAAGTGTACAAGGGCAGGTGCGTTCATTTTAATTAAACGTCCCTGCCCCACCCACTCTCCCTTGCCTCACCATATAGTCTATATCCATGACGTTCCACTTCCAGGATCGCTCCGGTGATGCAGGAGATTCCGCCAGATGCATGTCTTTTCGCCGATGTTTGTTTCCTTCCTCTTTCTTTGTGTTGGAATTTTAAACTCCATGGTTAACTGCTCCTCAGATCTCTGCAGGGTAAATCCAGACAGCTAGCTAGACTATCAGTCCAATCTGAGTTTTCTGTTGCACGACTAAAACACTGTTTGAACGTACACACGTTCCACCAAAACAATTTCCTTCCCGAGGCTATTTTGCAGAGGCTCCGTGCTGAGCTTAGCGCTGCCCATGAAATGCCAATAAACCAAAGCACGTTTTTCTCCCATCCCAGAATGCTGTGTGGACTAGCCAGACCCTCCCCCGCAACGCTGTGGAGGAAGGTCTGGCAAAGCGAGACTACTCACCATATGACGTATGCTGTTAACCAAGGGCGGAGGGGAAGTGAACAGGGAAGTGGAACTACTGATGAAGCGCAGCCTAGACGTACTTCCAGCCCCTTTTTCAGAGTTTTGTTCGACTTTGTACATGGCAAAACCATGTTGAACATAATATTAATCATAGCAGAGCATTATTACATTATTTAAAATGTGTCTTGAGGAGGACTTGTGTTTCCTGTTGTAGCCTAATAAATCAAAGGTCACTGAGTCTGCTAAAACAGCTTGGAGCCTACTGGATTTTTATTCTCAAAATAACTCACACTAATTGCAGGGCCACCTATGAAGAACTTGTGAACAATGAATATTCTCAGGCCCCATCCAGACGAAGACGTTAGGATGAAAACGTCCACGTCCACATAAATCCATATGTAAATTACTCAACACGGTACTTTATATGCCAGGCCTGTAGGCGGCGCTGTTACTGCTACAGAAATGAACGGAACGAAGAAGAAGAGCAGCCTTCAGTGACTTCCTTTCATAACCATAGACAGTATATAAAAGTTCATAACATGACTGTTAGCTAGTTCTCCACTTTATAAGCAGCGTTGCGTCCCTGCTAGCGCCGTCAGCTGGGTTGAAGGCGGAGCTGTTAGGCCGAGGTGTGTGGGGATGACATCATCGATACGCACGTATGCGGTTTCGCCGTACACACGAAGCCAAACGTGAGCTGGCTTTTTTTTTATTCACCCTGGGACCAGGTTTCAATAAAGTGCGTTTACGGGCAGTGCGTTTGCAGGATTCGTGTGGACAATCGGCCCAAACGATGCAAAAGATGTGCGTTTGCATCGGAATACGTCTTCGTCTGGATGGGGCCTCAGTGTGATGTTGTAGATTAGTTAGGGGTCCAAGTCCGAGTCTGGAAGAAACGGCGGTAGCAAAAGCTACGGCGTTCGCACAGCAGGGCTGTGGAACCCTATTGTTTTTCTAAGGATTAAGTCCCGCTACAGCCTAAACCGTACATGATGGGCGGGTGCCCTTTTCAGGACTAGTCCAGAACTCGGCCAGGACCACATGCGCAACAATTGACCCACTTCCACCACTAGGTGTCGCTATAGCAGAAAAAAACGTGTTTGATCCTATAACTTCCAAACCATACATCGGACATTAAAAATACACATATCCACGCGTTCCCTGGCTCCAACTGAATCTCGTGATATATGCCACGCCCATTTCCGCCTAGACTTTTTCCCGTGAAAAATCGCGATATATCGTAAACCTGCTTTTTCATACTCGTTGTAGACCGTGCGACCGATGTGCATGAAACTTGGTACGTAGCATCTCCAGACAGACCTGAGAAAAAAATATTAAAAGAATTTTTGTCGGATGAAAATTGCGTAATTTACGCACAAACAAATTTGTGTAGCTAGCTAGGAAGACACGAACATTGCTATATCTTGGCCATAATAAATGGTATCATCGCGAATCTTTAGATTCTTGTTTGGCATGACCCTCTAAGGCTCCCCAACCAATTTTACAAAAATTGGCCACTAGGGGGCGCTACAAGTACAAAAGGTTTATATCTCATGAACGGCTCATCCGATTATTTACGAAATTTGGAGTGTACCATCGAGGCCCACTCCTGAGACCACGCCTACAGTGGGGTACTGATTCGTCGGAGTGGGCGTGGCCTATGGGACCCAGGTTTGGATTCACCACTTACACTAATGTGAGCAACTTAAAATTTACAGTGTAGATGTACAATGGATCATGGACCTTACCTACCAAATATTACTTGCATGGACCACTAGGTGGCGTTACAATGACGTAAACATGTTTTTGCCTATAACTCCCACAGTTTACATCGCAGATGAGAAAGCCTTACATCCACGTGTTCCTTGAATCGGTGTGAATCTGATGATATAGGCCACGGCTATTTGCAATAAGAAGTTCTTTTGCAATATTGCGCAATGCGCAAAACAACGTTTACGAACTTGTCCTAGGCCGTGTGACCGATGTGCACGAAACTTGGTAGATACCATCTGTATATGGAGCTGACCTTAAGTTATTAAAAGAATTTTGCTACGTTACACCATTTGCAATTTACAAGCAAACAAATTTTTCGTAGCTAGCCACAAAACACGAATGTTGGCATATCTCGGCCAAATTAATAGGTATCAGAGCGAATCTTGGTAGAGTTGTTCGACATCCCACTTCGAGCCCCCTACTAAATTTGGTGAAAATCGGCCGTCAGGGGGCCCTATAATTAATGTATAGGCCTTTTGGCAAATAAGTCAATGCATTTAAATGGGAATAATTTGCAATGGAAATATCTCTGCACCAGTAAATGCTATCATCACAAAACTTTAGATTTTATTGTTCGCCATGCGACTCTGCAGCTCTCGACCTTTATGGGGCGCTATAATTGAGGTAGAAGTGTTTGGGCCTTTTACGCAATGAAGAGGAAATTTGCAATTGCATTTCACTACAGACTTTGGAGCTCGCACTTGGTCAAAATTCCTGACTTTTGCCTCGCCGCGGTGGCGCTTTGGGTTCTCCTTTCGCGGGCTCCGCTTTCACAGGCTCTTAGCGTCGCCAGGGGCTTGGACCCCGTTCATAACTGCTTGCAGTTCTAGTTAGGTTTTGTTGTTGTTAGGCAATATAAATGTTTCAAATGATGATTTTGTGATTTAATTAATTGGATTATTGATACCCATCTCCTCCTTTTGTCAATGACCTGATTAATGATACCATGATTGATTAGTTAGAAACAATTTTGTGCCATTAGTGCCGTTCACCTTTTTACACCTGCTACGTAGACTTTGAGAGCAGATACTAACTTGTATGAAGAATATTGGCTTCTGTCTCCACTTCTGATGTTTCTGACTGGGTACAGAATAGTTTTCTGTCTAACCACTGGTCTCCACTGGTTCACTTTTAGTAGCCTGTTCGAGTTTTTTTTTTTTAACATGTCCCTTTGTTCTTAGTCTTTTGTTGTTTTTGATTTTTTAAATCACAACCTGGATTTTATTGTTCTGCCTGTTAATGTTGTGTACAGATTGACAGCTCCCTCACTCTCCTGTTAGTTTGGTTGCACCTGTTGGAGTGGCACAATTTACACCATTATTATTTGTAGTTAGTTCATAGACACGGTGACGTCAAAGCTACACTCAACTTCAACCTGATTTTAGATGTCTAATCAGCCAGAGTAACTAAAACACCTGCTTGGGTATGCAGAGCCTTGAAGTGCTCCGCAAGCTTTTTTTGTTTCTGCTCCTGTTTATGGATTGTAAAATATCTTCTCACCTCATCGTTACCTGCCAAACTCCTGCAACCCAGCTTCATCATCGACCCGTCTGGCCTCCAGTCTTGTGTTTGGTATGTTTTAAGGACAAACCTCTCTGTCTACCTCTCCCAAGCCCCATCCTCATTGCCATCACTTGTCCCACTACCCCATACCCATTAGCAGTCCCTCTTCCCCATCCCCTTCTCGAGCCCCAGCAGCCTCCCTGTCCCTGAGCCCCAGCCCCTGGCATCACCATGACTAAACCCCAGATGGTGGTTCTTTCTTTCCCTTCCCCCTGGAGGGTGGAGGCTCTCCACTCTGACTGGGTGCTAGCTGCTGCTGCTGCAGCCCTTCGAGGGAGGGGGCTCCTATTTTTGTAAAGCCCCCAGTGTGATTGTAAAAGAAGATTTAGTCCTATTGGATCTGGTAAATAAGCAAGAACAGGCAGCATGTGAGCACGTCCTTGTTTCTGTTGTCTAGAAAGCAAATGGATTAACAGGGAATAGGATCAAGGCTTAAGTGTTGCTCCATCATGGCACAACTTCAGACAGACACACACTCTCGCTGATTCCCAGTATTTGTGAATTATTACTGCACATAGCAGTCAATTAATGTGTTGTAAGTCTGGCCTCAATTAAGGGGCTTTGATGTGAGGTCCAAGAATGGTTGTAGTGAAGATGTGTGGCAGGATATAACTAGCAGAAGCAAGCAGAGGTTGGAATTTGGTGATTTTTGTGGTGTTCGCTGTGATATCTGAACCATCATAATCAGGGATCAGTTGTTGGTGACTTAAATCAAGCTGTGTTACCTCCTTTGTCATTTCCAGGGAGGAGATTAGAGCAACACATCCATTCTTGTCCCAGATCTGCACTCATCCCTCATCTCTTTCTTCCCTTCTGTCCCACCCACTGACACAACCCCAGCTCAGCCCTTCTCACAGCCTCACAGACACCAACCTCTGACACTTTCCTTTCCAGATCAGGCTACACATAAAGCCTTCGAAACTTTTTTCACACGAGTACCCATCGAAGATCAAGAACCTTTTTGCATGTCTTATTTAATACCCTCCCCTCGCATGCACTGTGAGGCGGGCTTTGTAAGTGGCTGCTGCCCCTCCCCCAGTTGTGATTGACAAGTGAGAGCAGCAGTACATGCATCAGATGGTTTCACATGGGGAGTGTGTGCACAGAGGGGGAGGTAGAGGGCCACATACACCGGGGTTTGTTTCAGCCAGCTCCATTGTTGCAGCTCCCCATGGTTCCCTCTCTCTGTCTCCAGTCTGGGGCGGCATCCCTCCAGTGTTGCTCTCTCACTGTTCCTTTGCGGTTGGTTGTGAAGCAGAGATGAGAAGAAACCAAGTGATGAGAACATCACCAAGCCAGGTCTCATCCATTGGCATCCCTGGAAAACTTTTTGGAGTCACGGGTTAATATACGTGAGCACGCCTAGAAATGGCGACAACAAGAGTTGTTTGTTACTATAGAAAACCGAGTTGGCAAAAAAAAGTACGATGTAAAGAGGGAGGGAACATTGGGAATGTTACTCAAAAAGAGTTGAATTGTTTTATAGCAATGCTGACTAGAGAGTTGTCTGAAAACTGGCACAAAGGGATGCATAGGAGGGGTGTGGATCTGTGAGGTTTTAGTGGGGTGCAGACTGGCACACACTTGGCTGACTACATGAATTGTAGGAAGCCACAGGCTGAAATAAAGATTTCTGATCAGCACACTTTGAGCGTTCTCAACCAAAATGTATCTCTTTAAACAGTTTGTGTTTGTACAGAATGGTTCCCAGAGAATGTAAGTGACATATGACACTGTCATTTGAAAAAATACATTTTGAGTGGGCGCTCAGACCGAATCCAGTCCTGCATTGGTGTGTGGATGGTGTTTCACTTACTGGTGACACAATGAAATGCAGTCCAGGAATGCAGCGCCTTACTGGATGATGTTGTGTTGCCTCAAAAGTTATGACAAGTTCAACTGACGGAGCTCTCTGCATTGTCATCCCCATTGCTTCAATGGAGGGGCTTCATTTAAATGAATTACCGGTACCCAGGATTCAGACCTTGTGTTGCGGTTGGTGAGACAATGAAATACAATTGAATATAGAAATACAGTTGTAGGGACTACTTCAAGGCTTATCAGACACCAAAACATTGGATTGTGGTTTGTAATACTGTTTGTAATACAACAATTTTATCTTTCATCACAACGATCAGAAGGTAAACCGTTAAAATACACTGGTAACGTTACAAAGCAATCTACTAGGAATGCACGCCTTAACATATTTCATTAACCAACACAGCACCTTACCAGATAATGTTGCATTGTGTTGCTGCAAAAGCTGAGTGTAGTTCAACTTAATTGCTGGGTGATGATTACTTTGCACGGCAGCTGGATTCTCGCGATATCACAGGGTCACAAGAGAATCACGGGATCACACATTGCACAAAAAAACATCTTGCCAGGCTCCAACCTAATGCGCTTGTGTATGAACTATCAGCTTAGTGCACCAATCAGCGTCCGGTGAGGAGCTACTGGCAGCTACAGGCATGGTTTAGGTGTGACGGCTGCGCCTGTTCAATCAAAACAACACTGAGGGGACGTGATGGACAGATGGTTCATCCAATCACCTGCCAGGTGTTTTTTTGAAAGTGACCGCCATTTCTTAAACAGTTTCCAATGAGGGCTTCTCAGATGGTTCTGTGTTAACAACTTTTTTGCAATCAGTGTAGGGGTTTATTCAAATAGATTTGAGGACGGGGTTAGTTCACACAGGGTTCATATCGGTCTGAATGTGGCCTAGGTGCCTTTTGGATCTATTGCGCCATTGTTTGGGAATGTCAGGACCTTGACACGGCAGGCTGAATTAAAGAAAGTGGAACCAACAAGACCAAACACTGCCATCTCATGTCTCCTGTTAGATGTTGCATTTAAACACTGCTAAGATTACAAGTAATTCTCAGAATACAGTAACTACTGATTCAGTAAGCTGGACAGCTATTCAAACAGTTTACACTCTCCAACTTCCTCTGATGCATGAATTCAGCATACTGAAAATAAATATAATGTATTAGTCACTGGTGCGGGTTGTGTTCCCACCTGCATACACAGCCAGTTGTGTTTATTGGAACACACAGAGATTACGCAATATCACTGTAATGAAGGTCAGCCATCACGAACCGAACAACGGCAACATAAGGCTACGTTCGTCAGGCGGTCCGTTGGAAATGCAAGTCTTTCCATTAATTTTGAATAGGGGTAGTGCGTTTAGGCTGCAGCAGGGGGGCTGCTGGAAAAAAAACACTGCAAGTTAGCCATTGTTAGCAATAACAGTTGACACAAAGTTGATACAGTTATGCATACAAACAGTAACAACATGTTCACAGATAAAAGTTGGACAGGACTGTGTTTATGAGTGATTTTGGGAGACACAAATAAGACAGAAGTGCAAATAACTGTATTTTACTACAGCTTTCACAACTGTTGATGCGTGGGGCATCCATGTTGGATTTTGAGCTTGTGGTACTCGGAGGTCGTCAGAGTTCCGAGCTCGGAAATCCAAGGTCAGGGGGCGTTTCTGACTTTGACCTTGGAAAATCCAACTTCCGAGTACAAATGGAATGCACTATAAATCAGAGGTTTTGCTGCTCCTGCACCACTTGTTTGCCCAACATATTTAGGTGTCTTTGCTACAGACCAGTGTCTTCAAAGTTTCACTTTGGAAAGAGATACACTTCTGTTCCCAGTGTGCCACTCATCAACATTTCGGAATTAAATATTTCTTCTAAAGGCTAGAAGCAGTTTCCCCTCATGTCTGTGTGCTTTTACTCCAAGGCTGCAAGCCATCTGCTTCATGTCGTTATCTCCATTTTAAGACTCCTCCCTCCGTCGTCTACAGCCACATTAGTCCGGGACTATTTTTTTCTCCTCAGGGCTACCAGGCTGAATTTTAATGATCCGTTTGTGTGTGTGTATGTGCACGTATATGCTGGAGCATATTTATGTAGTCAGTGAATGGGACCACTGGGATGTCAGCTGGGACCACTGGGATGTCAGCTGGAGCAGGAAGCTCCATTTTATATGAGGAAGTTGATGATGTGGTTTTCTCAGAGCTGACAGTGTATGTATGAGAGGCGCTGGGCTGCAGTGGGTGGCCTTCCATCTCCTGTGCGTTATGATCTTCTCCCACATAGCAAGCGAGTTAGGCCAAGGAAAAGCGTCTCAGTCTGTTTCAGGTAGGAACTGTCCACACACACACA
This sequence comes from Gymnocephalus cernua, assembly GCA_023631565.1. NCBI lineage: Eukaryota > Metazoa > Chordata > Actinopteri > Perciformes > Percidae > Gymnocephalus > Gymnocephalus cernua. Next base: position 5,222,367 of record CM042431.1, read on the forward strand.
CACACACACACACACACACACACACACACACACACACACACACACACACACTAATAAAGCCCAGCCACCTGTCCCACCTGACCCTGACACATAATAAAAAGTTGAAACTGACCTTACAGTTGTGTAGTGTATGAGCTGTATTTAGTGGTTGCCACTGTTACCACATGGTAGTGCCGCTCATTTAGGTCAACCTGTAGTCGTTTCTTTTACTGTTCACATATTTTTACAAACAAATGGTGTCTTCGTCTGCAGGCTCTAGTTGTTTGAATGTGTCAAAATGCTAGTTAAGACAGGTGTGGGGGACACAACTTTTCACTCTGGCTCATACAGACACGTTGTAAATCAAGACTGACTATGCAGGCAAATCAGCCAACAAGTTTGTGTTTTGATCAGTCAGATGTGCCTGGCAACAACTCAAAGATGTTGATGCTTTCCTCTGATGATCAGATGAATGGTACATCCTGAGGATGCGAGGGCGTTTTCCTGTTTTTATGTGTGTGTGTGTGTGTGTGTGTGTATGTGTGTGGTGTGTGTCATGTGGCAGGAGGTGGTTACGTGTGGGGGTGGAGGGTGTTGTCAGATGATGGCTCCTGGAGGAACCGTGTGGGAGTTGAAAGTGGGAGGGGAGTGGGGGAGGAAGAAATAAAGAAAGAAGCACAGGAGAGGAAGAGAGGGGCCTTTACCCAACAAACAGGCCTCCCTTCCCCCTCAGCTAGCTGTGCATACGTCCTCCAACTGTTGGTGATATAGACCCCGGAGGAGCTGTTAACGGCAGTGACATGGAAAGTATCTCCTGTGAGGGTAGCCAGAGAGGCCAACCTCCTTATACTACAGGCTCTGTGGATCTGCCACAACCTTGCAGCTGCTGATACATGCTGCTGCTTGCATTGGCCAGAGACACACACACACACACACACACACACGCACACACGTTATCTCCGTTTTTCTATCTCTCTCAACAGATATGAATGGGACACATGATGGGGAAATCGGTGTCCACTGAGAAAAGCACATTTCATTTTTATTTGCAAATGCAGATGGTGTGTTTGAAGTCAGTTAAGCCTTGACATCTCCTTTCTATTAAAACGTCAGCTCCTTTCCTCTTCTCAGTTGATTCATGTCTTATGTCTCGTAACATTGACCATCCTGGCTCTGATGTTAAACGGAGACCTAGAGTTTTGTCCTCCTATTGGAGACTTATCTTTACCTTGGCATCATTGAACGCCTTTCATACAGCACATGGGCGTATATGATGCAGTTTTACTGAATGCCCGTTCAACCCATGTCGGACCCATTTTTATGAGACAGCTGTAACAGGTTAATCTCTGGTTGTCACCTTTAGCAGAGACTTCAGTCTGCAGTGTAGCGTCATACATTTCACTGGTAAACTATAGAATCACACAGAATTATACTGGGTCTGTACTATACAGTATAAAAGCTGTTTCAATTTAACACATCTTCTGATGTCTGTAAGCATGCTCTTTCTCGTTTTCTGTGCACTTTTCAATCTCTTTCTTTCTTTCTTTCTTTCTTTCTTTCTTTCTTTCTTTCTTTCTTTCTTTCTTTCTTTCTTTCTTTCTTTCTTTCTTTCTTTCTTTCTTTCTTTCTTTCTTTCTTTCTTTCTTTCTTTCTTTCTTTCTTTCTTTCTTTCTTTCTTTCTTTCTTTCTTTCTTTCTTTCTTTCTTTCTTTCTTTCTTTCTTTCTTTCTTTCTTTCTTTCTTTCTTTCTTTCTTTCTTTCTTTCTTGGAGAGTCTGATAAATGAGGTTTAGGCTAAGTACACAACTTTCAAAGTTGTCAGATCGCTGTACTGTTCACACCACACAACTTTCTGTCTTGTAACCAAAAGCCTTGAAGTCGTTGTGGTTTTCACACTACGTGACTGACCGGTGACAGGGGGTAAACACTGCAAGATCTTTCACCAGGAGGAATCCCCATTGTTGTCTTGTCTCCAAACTACGTTTTGTCAGGAAAAAATAAACGAGAAATAACACAGGAAATTTTTCTTCCATCCCGGAATGCTGTGTGGACTTGCCAGACCCTCCTCCGCAGCGCTGTGGAGGAAGGTCTGGCAATGCGAGACCTGAGGTGTGACAGCTTCTTGTGAGAATGAGAACAGTACAAGTGGCAAGTTGTGTTGACACCACAGGTGTTACTTCTCACACGGTTGGCCATTCTATTGAATAGATAGGTGAAACACTGCCTCACACAATGGTTTTGAGTGGAGATTTTTAGGGCTGCAACGATTATTTTCATTGCCATATCTGTCAAATCTGTCAAATATTGTCTCCATTAAACGATTAGTTGTTCTGTCTAAAATGGTACAAAATGTCGATCAGTGTTTTGCGAAGCCCAAGATGATTTCCACAAATGTCTTCTTTTGTCCACAGCTCAGAGATATTTGGTTTACTGTTGCAAAGGAGTGAAAATATTCAAATTTGAGAAGTTTGTTCTTGAGAAGTAGTTTTTTTCCTCCTTAATTTGATGGTATAATCGCTACTAGCAACTGCGTGGAGGAGGGGTGGGCGTGTTGCGCATTCAGTGAAAGCTCGACTCATGTGGATGTACCAACAGTGTTATTGTTTAATGGGGGTAGTGTGTTTAGGCTGCGACAGCGGGTGCTGAGAAAAACAGTAGCGGCCTGCGGCGAAAAGTTGAGACCGATTTACATTTTTGGAGAAACGCAACCTGACGTGACGCTGCAGTGGCCAATCGTTTAACCGGCCTGGCAGTCCCTTTTGAGGCCGTGTGAGAATCCCGTACAGGAAACGGGAAACATCACTGCCTCTTATCGCTGCCACAAGAAAGTAAAAAAAAAAAAAAAAAACGGAGGGGGAAAAAACTAAACACAAGCACCTAACTGCCCAGGAGTTTGTGTAACAGCTGACTGTTTCCTGCAACAACAAAGCACAGTCCCTCCATCTCTCTTTCTCCGTGAAAAGTGTGGTCGTAAATGTTGAGGTCTATAGTATGAAGGATCTGACGGAAAACAGTAATTGTGAAATATAAAGTATACTTGTGCTACATTGGGGGGTTAAATAACAAAACAGGACGTCACACACATGGAAGCAGTGGAAGTACGTACTCATTTGCTGGCTTTTTCAACGATGTCTGAGCAATAGATGAGCTTATCGTGTGTGTCTGTGTGTCTGGTTCTGTCTGTCTTGCCATGCCGGCTTTCCCTTTTAACACAGCCGTCGATTCAGCTGTGTTACTACCTTCGCTGCTGGCTTACTCTGTTCCCCCCATTCCGTGTCCTTACCTAGAACGGCGGGCAGAATAATGGCGCGACAGAAGGAGGAAAAGAGTGGGGTGGAGAGTGGAGCAAGGGTCTTGTTGGGAATAATAGAATGCCTCAGAGGCCCTCATAGAACCCGGGAAGCAAGTCGGGGAGGAAAATGCTGTGAAAGAGAGAAATCAGATGTTAAGCCAGCAAGAGAAGCAGAGAGAGAGAAACAAGAGGGGAGTCGGGTGAGAGTAATGGCAGATACCTTCAGGGGTAAATTGCTGATTACAAGCCAGGCCTACGGAGATGCTGTGGTGATGACACACCTTTTGACAAGCCTTGACTCTCCCTCCAATCTTTGTCCTGTGTGTGTGAATACGAATAGCCTTTTTTGTTCACTGCAGTAGCATAGTGATAAATTGTCAGATTAGCTATGATTTATGCTCCTTTATAGCTTATCACTTATCCAACTCCCTTATCTTTGAGTCCCATTGCTCAATAATGTGAAGCAGCCAAAGTACTGCACTGTATTTAGTCTGTTGAAACACGTGTATGAATGAGCGTCAGTAAAAGTGGGTGTTTTGTCTGTTGCTGACTATGTTTGCCGAAGGTTGTAGGTTGTGTCCTTGTGTTTTATTTTGGTCACTACTTTTTGTGTGTGTATGTGCTGATAGAGGGGAAAGGTTCCCACAGGACATGTCCAGCTGCAGCGGAGTGTCCCATGCAGCCCTTCATCAAGATGAGTGTTTGTTAGCACCAGGCCTCATAGGGATTGGCCGGCTGGATGGATGGCTGAAGAAAGGGCACGCACACCACATTAATTCCCCTTCCCTCTGCCATCTGAGATGCAGTGTGGCACTTCAAAGGTGGAGCAGGGTTGTGTTAATCCAGGGGGCTGTAGCAAGCCCTCTATTCTGCTGTGCTGTACTCAACTCTCCACTCTTCCCCCAGCTTTTTCGAAGTGTGATCAAAGTGCAGTCTGTGTCTGATGGATGGGCTCACTCTGGCCCAGAGGCTGCCTGACAGGGGACCAGGAAGTGGAAGGGAGCGTGACACAGGATCTTTCAGCATCCTATGATCATGTGCTTGTACACACAGAGATACACACACTATCTTTCTATCCTTTAATGATCAGAGCCTATGGCTATGACATAGTTCTGCTGCTGGGTAGCATACATAATATGTGAACAAGCCATGACACATGTGCTTGTTGGGCAACTGTTTAAACATTTAATCAGTCTCTTTGTTGTCAAAGCTCTGTATTGTACACCCAACCATCAGCATTCCTAAATTCTATGTTTCTTTACATTTTTGGTCTTTTTCTCTAAATGTATGAAGGCACAGTTGTCATGACAAGACAGGAATTTGTGTTTGGAAAATGTGAGATGTCCTGCTACCGTAAGACTAAAAATATCGTCTTGTGTGCTCCTGGCCTTACGCTCACATGCTGCACTCACCTAGTGAGACTATCATTAGCAGCTAATCCAGTAGTACACACAGTCTATGGTAGCACAGCACAACCCCCCGAGCCGAAGAACGTGGGTCGTTTGATGGTGACAGACTCTCGTTCCAAAGCAGCTAACGTTAGCACAACGCACACCACACCAGTGACCAGTAACTGTCGGAGGCTGAGTCATTTGCCACTGCGAGCCATTGATCTACTCTTAAATCGGTCATCATGAAACCTGTACTGTTCTTTCTTGGGGTCATGAGACTAGTAGTAGCTGATTTATCTCCTGTCGTCATTAAACTCGCTCTCCTGGTATGTTTCTATGGAAGTTTCAGTCACAAGCAGGAGCAGGCTGTTGAGTTTTACCTCCCACTCTTTTCTTTTCTCACCTCAAGCAGAAACATTTATCTTATCCTGTTTTTCAACTTCTTTCTCAACCTCTTTTCTTTCTCTCCCCTCCTCCTCCTCCTCTGTTTTTCCTCGTGGTGGCTTGTTGGATCCTGGCTTCCGCCGTTCGCCGTTGCCCGGAGGTGTCTAAGCTGGTCTTTGGTGACCCCTGAACTCAACCAAGTTCCTCTTAAGAGAGGCAGACTGAAACGAGACGAGTGAGTGCACAATAATTAAACGTGCCTCCTTGTCCTTGAGATCATTTTGGACCATTTTCTAAACCATTTTCTTTTAAACCTGCAGTAGTACCTTTGTGAAAGTTTATGAGAGAGAGAGGAATAGTGACACAGAGTAAGAGTTTGGATCTGTTGCTAGGCTGAGGACTAGGAGGGGTAAGGTGTGATCAGTTGCAGGCAGTCATGTTCTTTTTCAGAAGAGTGATTGTTGGGCTTCAGCCTGTAGGGGCTTGTTTGCACCCTGCAAAAGGGGGCTTTAAGTGAAATGGACACTTGGCTGACGGAGCACTTTGCATTTGCATTTCTGCCCTCTCAGCCTCCTGTTCCCTCTCCCCTTCTGTTTTACTCCAGATCTTTTGGGTATCATCGGGGAAGCGCAGTGCATGCTGGGAAGCCGTGCGGGGTACTGTGTCTTGGTTGGTCAGCAAAGGAGAGGAGGGGGCATGGCTGTGTTGCAGCTCTAGGCCCCTGCTGCCTCCCATCTCTCCTTGGTGCTTTCAGGTCTTTTAGAGTTTGCTCTGCCAGTTACTGCCGCATCATAAAACCTCAATGGCTGAAACACAATGCTGGGCAGGAGAGGGGTCATGACTGAACTTGAACCTTGGCTCCAGCCAAACAACCACTGGCAAACCAAGAAGCCCTGATAAGACAACTTGCAAATTCCAACCACCCCATATGCTGTCTGCCTCTGCCAGCTTACCTTACACTGATACCAACTCTGTCAAACATATATGCTGAGAAGAACTCACTAGTATGTCTTATTCTTTTGATGCATCATCTCACAGCTGAGATATTGCCTTTTCTTTTTTTCATATAATGACTAACAATTGTTTATACATACGTATACATTCATCCATTCATCCATCAAAAATCACCTGTGTTTTGCTCATAATGCTTTTGCATTATTGAAAGAGTTCAGTATGTTCAATGTTCAGTTAAAGCATAGCTGGCAACATTGGGCTGTAAAAAAAAAAAATCGCATCGGAAGGGATGGCCTACTCGCAACATCTCCGCCTCCATACACTGTAGCCCTACACCACAACTTAATACAATAAATACAACGATGTCAACTAAATGACTTTTGTGGAGTCAGAAAACAAGTCTGAAACACTTTTTCTGAACTCAATCACAAAATATAAAAGAAATGTTGTTTTTTTGCATCTAGCATGGACATTTTTACCTTTGCCTTTATGACTTTATCAGTCTCCAGCACAGCGAATAAGCCGATGTTAGCAGTTCCCCTCTTTGACTCCACAGCCCGTTTTATGTTATGCTGTTATGCTATAAGTAGCGTGTTTGCTAACGTCATTTTCCCCACCATCTTCTACACTTAAGTCTGCCCGGCATACTTTGCAAAACGCATGATGTTTGCGGACATGACTAGCGGCTAGAAACGGGAAGGTCTCGCACCAAGAGGACAGACATTTTGATGCGTAACGGTATCTTCTTTTTAGCAGCTGTTTATTCGGTTTTCAGTTCAGTTGACTCTGACTCGAACGGGAGCTTGAATGCAGATCAGTCAGGGTTGTTTGGGTTGGGTTGCCAGGTAGTATCACGACATATCATACAGTCTGGACATATCACAGAAACCGTGTAACCCCTATTTGCAGCAGCAGTGGCAGCAAAAACTGTCCTGTCCTGTAAGTAGTGTCCTGAGGAGTGGCAGTCAGACACTGTCCCGGGACAGTCCGACACTGTCCTGTACACCATCCTGTGACTCCCAGACACTGTCCTGTACACCATCCTGTGACTCCCAGACACTGTCCTGTACACCATCCTGTGACTCCCAGACACTGTCCTGTACACCATCCTGTGACTCCCAGACACTGTCCTGTACACCATCCTGTGACTCCCAGACACTGTCCTGTACACCGTCCTGTGACTCCCAGACACTGTCCTGTACACCGTCCTGTGACTCCCAGACACTGTCCTGTACACCGTCCTGTGACTCCCAGACACTGTCCTGTACACCGTCCTGTGACTCCCAGACACTGTCCTGTACACCGTCCTGTGACTCCCAGACACTGTCCTGTACACCGTCCTGTGACTCCCAGACACTGTCCTGTACACCGTCCTGTGACTCCCAGACACTGTCCTGTACACCGTCCTGTGACTCCCAGACACTGTCCTGTACACTGTCCTGTGACTCCCATGACTATGTACGGGACAGTGTCTGACTATCCTGGGACAGTCATGGGTGTCACAGGACAGTGTACGGGACAGTGTCTGACTATCCTGGGACAGTCATGGGTGTCACAGGACAGTGTACAGGACAGTGTCTGACTGTCCCGGGACACTCCTCAGGACACTACTAACATGACAGGACAGCTGCCACTGCTTCTCCCCCATTTGTGTCATGTTACTATGAAATCGGGAGATTAGCGGGACACATTACCAATCGGGAGCAGGGCAGGAGAAAGGGTTAAAAGTAGGGAGACTCCAGTGTAAATCGGGAGTGTCGACAGGTATGCTTTTTAAAGGTTCTTGCAGAGTTCGTCACGTGTGCATTGACCCTACTGTCTCCTTGTTTTTCTCTCTCCAGGAGCTGGAGAAAGCCCTGTCAGAACAGGACTTGGACTTCCTCGGTGACCTTATTGCTTGTCTGTTGCAGGGATGCTACCAGCGCAATGACATCACGTAAGTATAGGATGTTTTCCCTAGGTTTGTGCAAGACGTAGGTGCATGTATTTGGCGGCGGGGGGCTAGGGGGCATTATTATTACTGATCTGTGTCTAAAATGTTGGAAAAGCTAGAGCAGATAATAAAAAAAATTACACTCAAAAAAGCTTAAAGACAAAACTTGTCAAAGAAGCCCACTGTCGACCAACTACAATCATTACATCTGAGAAAAGTAATTTAGTTAGTTTTGATGCTCACATTGATTTTACATTCATACGGCATAGGTGGTGCCCAAAATGGCTTGGGTGCTGCGCCTAAGCCTTATAATAGTCGGGAAAACCAACAACATTAGACAACCTTTTAGAACTTTAGCTTAATTTGGTAAATAAAAGGATTTTGTTGAGATGGCAACCAAAATGAAGGTGTCATATCAATATCATATTGGTGTCTTATCACGAAATTTAGAATGATGAATCCTGCTTTCCTTTCCTTACTGTACCGATACCAGACGGTGACCCAAAACTCAGACAATGACATTGAAGAAAACTTCAATGTCATTTGTTTTGATGCATTGATTGACTGATTGGTTTTATTTTATCATCTGGCCTGTTATCTCCACCCGTTTGCTACTTTTCCTTCGGCGCTGACCCCAGAACCACAGTGGAAAATAATCAATACACATTTGATATGTAGTTGCCAAGATAAAAGCAGTATTTCCATCTACTTCAAATTAGTCATAGCACCCAAGATCCTTTTATAGGAAGTGTGAGTCACTGGAACTATGACTGAGTCAGAATTTACTCACAATATGGTGACTCAAGGTCTGTGGTGAAATCATGCTCTACTACTACAGCAATATTTAAAAACTGCACAGCCACTGAAACCTTTGTCTCCTCTGTAATCAAATGATGGGAGAAAGTGAGTATCTAGCAGTGTTTTTTATTCAAATCCACAAATATGTTAAATCTCTAATGGGACTTCCCCCTTCATACACCTCCTACTCTATCCCATCATTAGAAGGTAGCATAGTGGTACCAGTGAACCAATAAGCAGAGAGGCAGGAATCATCCAGTTTTTCCACCCAGGCAACCGGTAACAGGAGGACAACCTGCTTTATTGGACTGGACAGGCGCTGGCATCCTGGGGGTGGCTGCTCAGCACTGGCCTTTCACAGAGCTGCCCTTTTCATCTGCACGTGTTAAACGCTCTGCCGGAGCGGGGGACAGAAGGGAGGGAGGATGTTGAGGAGATCGAGGGACAGAAAGTAGGAGAGAGATTGGGTGGGGTGGGGTGGGTGGGGGGGGGGGGGGGGGATCAGCAGCTGTGTGAAAAGTGCACTGCTCTTTCAAGATAAGCCATTTTTTCTGTCCCTCTTTCTCTGTGCCGTTGCATAGATGTTCACCCCTACCCCTAGCCCTTGTTCTGTTCATCTGACTTGGAACTGAAAGGTACAGATTAATCGACAAGACCTGAACCGGAACCAACATTTATTTACCAGCTCCCACTCATAGCAGAGATACAACCCCACTCCCATTCAAAGAAACTAGTCTTTTTTTCTGTCCCCCCAGCCACCAGGGTAGTTTGAACTTTGTTTGTTTCCTAAGCTTTGCATTACAAAAGGTTGCTAGTTGATATTAAGACATGATGTGTTGGCTTAACAATGTGCATACAGTATTTGCAATTGAAATGGTTGCATTTATCTATACTGATGGGAAAAAAACCTTCTGTCTGGTTTTCTTTTTTATTATTTGTTATGAGTGACATTTCCATCTTAATTTGGAGTTAATACATAATTAGGTTCCTTATAACTTCATGATCCAGTATCCAGATTATGAATCTAACATAAATGAGTCAAAGTTTTCAGGGGCAATAGGAACTAAAGTATGATTCTAATCAAATTTGAAGTCAACTTTATTTATAGAACATGTTTGAAATGGCTTTACAGTGAATGAGCTTACCATAAATAGAACTAATCATCAGTTACAAAACAAACTGAGGAAATAACAATTCAAAAAAACCAAGCACACAATAAACCACAAGACACAAGTCACACATAGGAAAGGCGTAAGAGATATACCTAACCCACATAGTCAGCTTTACCTGCTCAACACCACCAACCTGAGATCCTCACAGAAAGTAGGCACCACTCCGTCACATCTCTCCATACTAGCATTAAAATGTAAGATCTGAAGTAGGGGAATACCAAAGGGATTCTGCATTATTAGATTGAAAATGTTGCAGATTATGCAAAAACTAAACAGTGGAATTGATACTGACACACAGTGAGACGACGACAACAACAAAAGATTATAGTGATAATATAATGGTACATCAGAGTGCCGAATGCTCTATGGTGTTTTAAGCCCCCAACGTCAACTTCAAGGCAGTGCTGCAACCGTCGACTTCAAGGCACCTAACAGGGAGCGCTGCCTGGAAGACGACGTTAGGGGCTTAAAACATCAAACGCTGTGCGGAATTTAAAAAACATTCTAATGAATTTGCTCTGCTGCCATGTATACTCAAATACATTTGTATTTCAGGGGATTTTATCTGGTGTTGTTTTCATACAGGTGCAAGTTATGCTTTGATGGTGGTCATGAGAAACATATAGCACCTGCCTCTCTCACTCTCTGTCTCTCTTCTGTTCTTTTGCTCCGCCCTGTAGGCCCCAGGCATTTAGCAGTTACCTAGATGACATCATCAGCTACCGGTGGGAGCTGGAGGAAGGGAAGCCCAACCCACTTCGAGAGGGCCCCTTTGAGAATCTCCCTCCTCGTACGCAGGTGCAACTGCTTCACCGGCTGTGCGACTACCGCCTGGATGCTGCTGATGTTTTTGACCTGCTTAAGGTACACGTCCACGAGGATCAGCTCAAACAATCTCGACATATGTGTTTTCATACATGTGATTTGCTCAAAAATGGGTTTCTATGCATTATACTCAGTTTTGTGTTTTTTTTTTGTTGTTGTCACAACTGAATTGAAATCAAAGCCATGTGGTTAAGAGTAATGATACTGGGGTTCAAGGATTTGCAAAAACATGTTATAATAGAAATCCAAAATACATATATGAACCTGAAAATGCGTATAATATGAGATTTTTGAAGCATTGTATCCCATTAAGACTTTATGGTCAGTACATGTATGAAAGCTGCTCCTACTTTAATTACTGCTCCTACTTTAATTAGTCTACTGTTACAGTAGACGTAGCGTAAATGGATAACTCTGCGTGTGTTTAAAACATGATGGTTTTTGTCCACGAAGAAAGCACCTGAGCACACTCACGGGTTGGTGAATTTTTAAGCATCATACATTTTCATTATTTTAATCATTTAATAACAATGGAGTGTTTTTACATTTACACCTTCACTTATAATGAAAATGCTTGCAGTCTAACTGAATTTACAAGTAATGTGGCTTTTCATTACATCTGTCAAAGATTACAGCAGCAATGTACGTATACCCTGGAATAACTAAGGCCCAACTAATAATAACCTGACAGTTTTACTTCCATCCTGTCTGTCAGTTTATCATTGTCCTTTTAATATATTTTACAGTTTTCCCATGTGAAAAGGTTCAGACTCAATTTATGAAAGCACTCAGAAAGATACTGAAAGTGCTTCATGTCTGTGTATGATTCACAGCCGTGTAGGCTCAAAGGACTGCATGACATCACCCACTAATGACTGATGATTTAAAAACACAGTCCTACACATGATTTAAGAAATCTAATGTGTGCCCACCCCCCATACCCGCCCCCGCCCCCCCCCCCAACAGGGACTGGAGGCTGACAGCCTGAGAGTGGAACCGCTGGGGCAGGATGGGAAGGGAGCCCTCTACTGGTACTTTTATGGCACTCGCATGTACAAAGAAGAGCCAGTCAAGAGGAAAGCAGACAAGATCAGGTAAATATCACTGGGCATTGTACTGTATATCTCACATAGCACCATGAATGTGCTATATGTTTATGTGTTATGTCACTGGTGTGGTTAACTCATGCATGTGGTAGGTTTATAATTGTAGTAGTAGTTTGACTCTTGTTTACAGGCCTGTTAATTATAGTCACCCATTGCTAATTACCCTGGTTAAAAGGCTATCATTGTAAAGACTTCTTTTCTATTTCATGTTCTTTTTCCAACAGTGAAACAACTGAACTGACATTACCAGAGAAAAAGAAAAGGGGAAGACCACCAAAGAAGAAAAAACTAGAAGAGCCTCAGCTAAGGTGAGGGAAACATTTTTGTCTTCAGTTTGTTGTCAGTGTCGACAGCGTACCAGAGATGCTCACATGTGCAGTTGGGCATGTGTTGCACAGATGTACTGGTTATGTCAAAAGGAAACCTGCATTTAATTGTCCGAGCAGAAGCCATGGCTGTTTGCCATGTGGTCTTTGTGTGCATAAATAACAGTGAGGGTTTGAACAATTATGGCTCTAGAAACCTGATGAGATTTTTGAAGACTTGTTATCATTTCCTTTGCTTTCAGTCAGTCGTTGACTGACCCGTAGCCCACTGCTGTATCTGAAATGTAATACATGATTAATACAGTATTTGTTGGCCACACACTGTCCAACCATATTTTGACCAGGTGTAGACCCTTTGTATTTTAAATTGGATATATATATATATATATATATATATATATATATATATATATATATATATATATATATATATATATATATATATATATATATATATATATATATATATATATATATATATATATATATATATATATATATATACACACACACACACACACACACACACACAACATGGTAGAAAAACGTGCTCTGGTTTATTGGCATTTCTTTAAACTAATCACAATCGTCTTGGGCGGCGCTAATCGCCGCACGGAGCCCCGTTTGCACTGCAAAATAACCCCGAGAAGGAACTTGTTTTGGTGGAACATGAAACTCAGATTGCACAGATAGTCTAGCTAGCTGTCTGGATTTACCCTGCAGAGATCTGAGGAGCAGTTAACCATAGTCCTCAGAAATTTAAAATTCCAACACAAAGAAACCTGAAGGTAACGGTTATCCGGCCGATAACAAGGACATACGGCGGAATTTCCGGCGGCAACAGAGCGATCCCAGAAGTGGAAGGTCGTGGATAAAGACTAGCACAAGGCTAATGAAGGATTTGCAGAATGTAACTCCCTGTCTCACTGCAATATACTCTTATGTCCCAAATTGTATATACACAAGTGTAATATAATCTAATGTCCAAAAAGGCTAATAGTCAAACATAAATTCCTTTAGTGTGGGTCTTTGCTCTTAGATTAAAACTAGCTGGAGATGCAGTAGTTCTAATCACTCTCTTCTTTGTAGGAATGTTTTGTATGTATTATTCTCAAATGTTTCTTTTTTTTTTTTTTTTTTTTTTACCTTCCAGTGAGGTAGAAAGTGAAGTGACAGAAGTGAAGACAGAAAATTGGCTGGAAGATCTCCCCCCTAGCACAGGTGAAAGGATCTCATGAATACAAGCAATTTCATTTCCATATTGACTGCATTGGGGAACTCGTATATTTGTGCTTTATTTGAGTTTTGACTACCAGCTTCACTGATTTAATTGCCTCTATACCTTTTCGCTAGAATCAATAAAGCCAATGTCTCTCCTCTTTGCTTCTACCAGGCCGTGAGCGTGGCACTTGGTCCCTCGTGTGTGATACAGAGGAACAATGGGTCAGTCTGGCAGAAAGCATCAAGGACAAGATCTCCCCACAGGATCGCCACCTCTACCGTGTCATCAGCCAGAACTTCCTGCCTGAGATCAGCAGCATGATTGAGCACAAGGTCAGACACCAAAGAGACGCTGCTACCATTAGTCCCCATTACAGCAGTACATAATGTCTTCTTTCAGATAGAGTCTGGGTAGAGTTTGTCAGCAATATGAATGAATACCAAGTCATAAACTACAAGTCCAACCATGGTAGATGTGCCAGTGTTAACATCTACAAATGCAAATTTAACTTTTAATTCCTATTATCATAGATATCACCGCTGGAGGGACTTTTCTAAGTCTGTGTTTGTCAAACGGACAATATACTGCAGTGATGGTGGCAGTATCTAACTTAATCTTAATGATTCTCATTTTAAATTTAATCTTAAACCAATCTCATACTTGGAAGCCCCCCCAGTGGTAGTAGGAAGAAGAAAAAAACCTTATAAACTTCTGCCTACCTTTTGTATAACTTAATTATAAATGAAGGTTAATTTGGGTCCCTATGCGTACAACATTGTGACATTGGCGCCCCCCATTGAGCTGGAGTAATGGAGCGTGAAACATTGAGTAATCTCCACCAATCTCCATTCAGGTGCTTTCATGTTCTGACACAGATCACTGTCCTCCTCGAGGAGTTTCATACATGATTCTGGACGTTAGCTGGGCCAGCTGCAGCAGAGGTGAAGTGAAGGAAAGCTGGTCTGTGCTTGCCCTTAGTTCTGCACACCAGCTCGGTAATGAAGTAGGCTCCAGGCCTTTAACCCAAGCCTGACTGCGGAGAACTATGCTCTCATGCTAGCTTGGTAGAATGAGGCTACACGTTCTGTAGTAATCTTTGTTGGGCTTGGCCATACCTTGGGCCATGCTCATTTGTCTATCATATCTTCCTTGGAATGTGTGTGTTAAGTACCTCAGGGGAGATTATAGAGATATGTTGTGCCCTGTTCAAGGCAAGCATGAGTCAAAGACAACACTACCCACGTTTTTTTTCTATAGTTTGCAGTGGAATTACTTTTAGTCATTGGATGCTACAGCTAGTCAAAGCTAAAGTAGGTCCCTGTTTTGTTCTTCCTGTTAGTATAAAGATGGTGGTTAGGTGATATATAACCAGCACTGGCTGTTGCTATAGAAACCCTTGCAGCGTTTCTCCATCGTCAGACAAATTGGTCAGAGGATGAATGAAGTCTTATCCTTCATCGACTGGGCACTCAGCTGTACTATTCATGCTCACCTACACATGCTCACCTTAAATACAGTGTCAATCAAAAGGACTCTCTTTACCTTTTCTCAATGCAGAATATGAATGAAGCATCTGGTGGTTTTGTAATAAAAGCCGCAAGCAGAGTATGCCTACATGTTGTTTTTGTTTTGGGCTGGTCAATAGAGGAGCATCTTGAATACTTTTTGTGTTAGTTGTGCTCTTGTATTTAATCTTAATTCTATTTTGAAAAGCATGAAATTCCACTACAGTGCACTAGACTTAGAACTTGACATGGTCTTTATCAGACTTGGTCACAATGTGGAAACAAATACTCTTATTAATTATACTTTGCTCAAAGAATGGTCTCAGTTAAAGGGAAGTACATTCCCCTGATGTTCTTCTTATATGCCAATAAATTCCACTGATGTCACACAGCAGGCGATCACATTAAAAGATCCTGCATATTAATTAATGTACATCACATCACCACCATGGTAATGTACACAGTCTGTCCTTGATTTGCTGTTTAAGATCAAATGTATCTTAGGCAACCAGAAGGGAAACACTTAACACTTAACACCTAGGCTCTTTAAAAAAATAGATATCTTTTTTTGTGAGTGTTATTTATTGAGTGGTGTCTAATTACTATAAAGACATTGTAATATTTATAACTGCTTTCAACCTCTCATAATCCTCTAGTTTACATGAAAATGTAATAGTTGATGTACTTTCCCAGAGCCCAATGTAATGTCTTCAAATTGCTGGTTTAATTTCACCACTAGTCCAAAATCCCAAACTATTCAATTTACATCGATACAGTAAAGAGAAAAACAGCCACTCCCCACATTAAAGAAGCTGGAGCCAGCAAATGTTAGACATTATTTGACATAAATATATCTGTCTTTAGGTGGCTGTGTCAAATAGACAGTGTGTGTTAGCATCTTGAATCCTTCCCTCCACGTGTCTCAGGCTGCTGTCACCAGCCATTTCATGGGGCACCAACAGCAGGCGGGAGCTCACCTTGAGGCAGGACGGAGCCTCTTGAATGACAGCTATGCTGCGCTGCAGGATTCTCTCGACCTTTCTAAGTGTCTTCACCAGAGGCACTCTATCTTGTGTGCATTGGGTGGAGGGGGGGGGGGATTTAGTACTGGTGGTAATGTAGGTTGTGGAGCCCCAGGATATGCCAGTGCTTCACACTAAGACAAGGCAGATATGGAGTGGGGACAGAAGAGTTGTTGATGGCACTATAGATCAGATCATGAACATTTCTTTCTTTCTTTCTTTCTTTCTTTCTTTCTTTCTTTCTTTCTTTCTTTCTTTCTTTCTTTCTTTCTTTCTTTCTTTCTTTCTTTCTTTCTTTCTTTCTTTCTTTTCTCTACCTCTCACTCCCCACCCACATCTTCCTTCCTCTTTTGCACACACACAGGCTTCATACAGCTGCAACTGCATTTTTAGACCTCTCATTTTTGTTTTATGGGTGACCAGAAGCCTGACTGACACCTCTCAGTGCTGTTGGCCACCCCGGACTGACAGTTATTCATAGCCCATCTTCCCTAAAGAACTCTGACATGAGCTGCAGAGGCCAGTCCCTGCTACAGACAGGCTTTTAAGGGATCTGCCTAGAGCTCTCTGTTGGCTGGTGTTTCTCTCCTTTCCTGTGTGCTATATATGGATCACTGATATGTCATTAATGTAGATTGAAATGTGGATTGTTGACTGTATTTTCAAAACGCATAGTGCTCATAAGTTGCAGGATTGGCTACCTGGTGTTATAGCACTGCGTTGTTTATTTGTCAAACTGACTTTAGCTAGCCATTCACCCCCAGGGAAAGGTGGGGGAATGCAGGCAGCAGAAGAGAGAGAGAGAGGGCGACTTGGGGGAGGGGAGAGCAGAGCCAGTGACCTCTTAATACTCACTGCTCCTCCACAACTCCCCAGGGCCTGTCAGTGTGTTGGCTTGTGTGTGGCTGTCTTAAAGACTCAATCAGTAATTCATTTGTTGACCATATCGATTGCAGGCCTATCCAAATATGTTTTTTAGAAATAAATACAAAAGTTGGAATGGTTTACTAAAAATGAGAATAATTTAAAATATACAGTAATTCTCATTATCAGATC
The DNA here is from genome assembly GCA_023631565.1 of Gymnocephalus cernua. Lineage (NCBI taxonomy): Eukaryota > Metazoa > Chordata > Actinopteri > Perciformes > Percidae > Gymnocephalus > Gymnocephalus cernua. The sequence continues at coordinate 5,239,330 of CM042431.1, forward strand.
AAAACATAAATCATTTTAGTTGTCATCAGTGTTGGGAGTAACGCCGTTTAAGTATAACAGCGTTACTAACGGCGTTATTTTTTCAGTAACGTAGTAATCTAATTACTTTACCCATCGGCGCGTTACTACAATTTGGTTGAATGAAGCGCGAGGTGTCAGGCTTTGGCTACACATCAGCAGCCTGGAGAGAGCAGTGGGGGGGGGGGGGGGGGGGGGGGGGGGGGGGGGGGGGGGGGGATGATGACACCGTTGCAAATGCGATGATGATTGGCTGGGTGGGCGGATGCCCTGCTCACGCTGTCTCACTGCACACTCTGACTACCACTAAACACCTGAACACAAGACAGTGACAATGGCGACGAGCCAGGAGCGTTCTCAAACTGGAAGTACCGGCATTACTTCTCGCTCATTGAAATTGAAGACAAGAATGTTTATGTAACATGCACGCTATGCCCAGGAAGAAAGACTATCCACGTCTGCCTCAAGCAACTCAATTCTTATGAAGCACCTCACATCAACACATCAATATTTATTTTTTATGTTTTTATTTCTATGCATATCATATGGCAGGCTGCAATCTATTGAGTTCAAATAAATACCAAATGTTCTAAAATACTGTATAGTGTTTTTATTCTTCAATCAGTTAATATAAACATTGTTGATGTTATAGAACGTAATAGCGTTATAGAACATAAAAAATAACATCACAGTTACTTTGCTGAGTAACTAATTACTTTTACAATGTGGTAACTGAGTTACTAACTCAATTACTTTTTGGGAGAAGTAATTTGTAACTGTAACTAATTACTTTTTTAAAGTAAGATGACCAACACTGGTTGTCATCTACTGCTACTTGGCTTATTAAACAATCAGTTTGGCAGTGATAGGAGGTTTCAATCCAGGATAACCTTTTTGTTTACATTTGGATTGGAGCAGAGCTGATCTTCTCTCTTTTCTTTTTGTTCTTCAGGAGAGGGAGCAGAAACAGAAGCTACTGGACCCAACCCCAGCTCGTATATCACAAGGATTTTCAAAAAATTACATCAACCAAGAGGAGGTGTGTGTGTGTTTGACTGTGTACATGTGTCCATGTTTTATACACTCAGACGCTATAAAACGTCCAATCACACATAATCTGGGGTGATTGTTTAACAAATAAACAATACTACTTTCCACAAGAAGCCCCTATCAGTATTTTGGTGTTTGGATGTACCAGGTTTCTTCACATTATACATTTTTTCTGATGTTGTATGCACAAGATTGATATAGTTAAAGATATACAACTTTCAGCTTCCGCATATTCATTCCAACCTGTCCTTCGCTGAGTCCAGAGGAGACTAATGGGCTTGTGTGTATGTATTCAGGACAATGTGAAGGCCATAGCAGAGGAGGAGAAGAAGAAAGATGAAGAGCTGGACAGGCAGGTCCTGCTGGCCGAGCAGCGGCGAGAAGAGGAAAGGCTTCAGCAAGAAGAACAACAGAGAGAAAAGATGGAGAAGATCAAAGCTGTGGAGGGTAAGATGGATGGCTACATACAAAGATGGATGGAACACAAATGGAAAGATGTACAACTTCTGTTTGTTTTCAGATCTAAATAGTATCCCTGAGGAACCAACTGCACAAGCCTACATGCTTAAACATAATGCTAGTATATGCAGAAGGGTTACAAAATAAAAAATGATGCTGAGTGCTAAAAGTCAAATATCAAGGAGCATCAATAATTTCACATCCTTTCATCAGCGACCTGTCAGCAGCAGGTAGGGGGGCTTTTTTGCACTCTTCTTTGACTCCAGGATCAAGGGCAGAATGGATTGTGAAAGGCACCCCACACACAGACTTTCACATCTCCATTGCTGTGGTTTGGCTCATAACGGCTCTAAATCTGCAGTAGCATATCAGTGCTCAAAGCCTTGTGATTTATGTATAGTACACAGACTGGGAGAGGGAATGTTCAAGGCCTCTAATCACAGGATCACTTCTCTTTTCCCCCTTCCGTCTGATGTCATCTGTCAAGGGTTAATGAACTGCTGATTGTGCTTCAACGGAGGAGCCTCATTAATGTATTATAGATGAACAGCAGGACATGGCCAGCTCTCTGTGTGGATTGCATATGTGGAATCCTCCCTCAAACCTCTTTAATTCACACAGCAGGTGGGGTGGCAGGCCTCTCATGTTAAAAGATAAAGCAGTGACACATTTGCACTCTCTCTGCTCTGTTCTGCTCTTTTGATCAACTGGGCGAAAGAAAAGATGGCTGACGAATCGCTCTCTTATGTGAGCGGCAGCTGTCTGTGATGGCCAAGGCCTGGTTTTCACTGACTCTCCTGACAGCCTCAGTGGACAGCAAGTGCAGTTTGAACTGTAACTGTTTTCTTTTTATTGTTATTGTTTGCGCCTCTAATTGCCCCCTGTGTCCGTCCTTCTCTCTCAGAGCGAGCAAAAAGGCGGAAGATGCGAGAGGAAAAGGCCTGGTTACTGTCTCAAGGAAAAGACCTGCCACCTGAACTCCTAAATCTGGAGCCCTCTTCTCCTGTCCACAGAACACGCAGAAATAAAGCATTGTGAGAGGCTTTGTACTTTTAACTCCAGATAATTCCTACTTGTGAGAATGACTGAAGGTTAATTATTTATATCATGTTTTGTGTTTCCATTTCAGCTATGAAATTGATGATGACTACACTGCTCTATACAAAGGTATGCCTACTGAGCAGTTACTCGAGGCCGTTGCTTTATCTCAATCTGCATTAATTAATTTGTTACAATTTCAGATCTGATCTAATCTCTCTTCTATAGTGCTTGAGGTCTTGAAAGCCCATAAAGATGCTTGGCCTTTCTTGGAGCCTGTGGATGACTCATATGCCCCCAATTACCACGAGATCATCCAGGTACCAAATATAAGACAATGATAGCTGGCATGTATCAGTAGTTTGTGATATTGTGTTTCTATGTGTGTGGTTCGTATCCCAACTAATGTATTCAACCACAAATATTGTATTACTTGAGGTTTTCAATTGTTTTAACGTAATTGTTCTTCCAATCCCCTCAGACTCCCATGGACCTGTCCACCATTGAAAAGAAGCTCAATGACGGGGATTACGTTGCTAAGGAGGAGTTTGTAGACGACGTAAAGCTCATGTTTGAGAACTGCATTGAGTACAATGGAGAAGACAGTGGTAAATGAACACAGATGCAGAAACATAAACATCTCCACCCCAAAAGTCTCCATTAAGAATATGACCTCAGTATAAAGAATGATGCGTCAAAATCCATTTCAGTTGCTGTGTGTTGTGAGAAAGGAGTGCATGTATGAATTTTTGGGGTGAGAGTCAGGGGGTGACAGTGGGAGAGCGAGCAAAAGAAAGGGGGCCGGACCTAGTGCTGTGTTGGGGCCGGGGCCAGGGCAGCCTTGACAGTGATTAATGAGGAGTGATTGAGCTGTGCTCCAGTGCTCAGGGGGATCTGAGCCCTGCAGTGCCAGAGAAACATTCCAGCCCCTAAGCCCCCTGTCTGGAGCCATCCATCCAACTGCATATTCTCCCCAGGGACAGGGGGAGGAAAGTGGTAAGGGGGCCCGGGGTGGAGCAGGAGGAGGGGGAGTTAAGGGTTGGAGGAGCAGGGGTCAATCTACGCACTCTGACCTGGTCAGTTGGCCAGCGCTAGGTTGGAGCAAGTGTGTGTGTGTATAGGTACATGGCATGCATATTGCTCTGTAGTGTTTGTAGTGTAATGGAATGTTTGTGAAAATGTGTGTGGCTGTGTATGTGAAAGGGAGGGAGTGACTTGCAGATGCAAAGCTATTATTTGAGTGTACATGGGTGGATGTGCTACATGTGTTTATGGGGGTGCAGAAGATGTGGTTGTGTGTAAGAACTTACATGTTTTATTATATGAGCATAGCTGATGTTTACGTCTGCCTTTCCCCAGAATACACAATCATGGCAGAGTCTCTTGAACGGTGTTTTAGCCGAGCCTTACTAAAACACTTTCCATCAGAGGATGGTGACACAGATGAGGAATTCCACATCAATAGTGAAGACAAGGAACGCAAGGACAAAAAGCGCAATCGTGGCAGCAGTAAACATTTGGGACCTGAAAGTCTGATCAAGGCTACGGAGCAAGTCCAACGTAAGCGAAACTCTCAAGGGGGAAAGGGAAGCACACTCTCGGAGGAAGAGGAGAGCAAAACAACACGACTGCCTCCTCCCATTCACTGGGCCAATGGCCCCCATCACCCCTACAGACTGCCTCCAAGCCAGCAGCACATTCATGAAAGAGACATCAGGCTCATGTACCACCCAGGGCAACAGGTATCCACAGAATAACTTAGCTTGTTTTTCGAAGTTCCTCTTCATTTCTTAAAACCCATGTACTTAATTTGGCACCTATACTAAACAATATTTTAACTAGTTATATGAACGCCTTAATCTATTGTTTTCTTCTCTCTTGATTTCTGAAATGTAGTAGAAAAACTTCAATAGTGAATTATCTCTATTGTCTTACCAGCTCCGTCGTCCATCGGGCCCCCCTGGTCCTCAGGGCCCACACCTGTATGGTCAAAGAATGGCCATGGATCCTCGCTTTGCTTACCAAGCTCACATTCCCAGGCATGGAGACCCCAGTTTGAACCACTTGCGCCACAACTTTACTATGCAGGTATACAGACCCAATTACACCTTTCTTCCGAAGGACCACCTTATTCTGTGTGTGTTCTACTTGATGCTGGTATAACAGCATGATGTTCAGTTCTACTAATCAAAGCCCCTAACTTGATTTTTTTTTTTTCCTAGCATCGCATGGTTGAAGGACATCACATGGGTCCTAGGTATCCAATGGTCCCAGATCCTAACCAGCAGCAGCCTCCACACCAGCAGCAGCACCCCTACATGGGTCCAACTCATGGCCCGTCTCTGGGCCCACGTCCTGTGGGCCTCCAGCCTGGCCCTCCTCCTGAAGCCAGCATGTATCCATCCCACCACCGCCCAGATGGCCACACCATGCACCCCATGGGTAACAGATTCCCAGGGCCAGAAGTACCACCTCAGCACAACTACCCAGGTGTGAGGCCTTCCAGTATGGGCCTATCCAACATGTGGACTGGTATGAATCACCAGGAGAGACCCAATGGGATGCACATGCAAGATCCCAACATGGTGAACTCGCGCAACTTTAGTTACGGTGGAGTCCCCCCTCCAGTGGGGCATAAACCTTGGCCGGAAGCTGCTGGATACCCCCATCCTCCTCCCAATGCCCAGTATCAAATGTCTGCAGCGGTCAGCTCCCCGGGGCCTATGTCCACACGCCCCCCTGTTCCACACCCAGACTCTTCTGGCAGGACACGCTTGGCTTCCATGCTAGAAAGCCCAGAGATGCTGGCCCTGCAGCAGCTGTCAGCCTCTTCTGGACCCCCTGCTGGTGCCCCTCATCAGCACATGGGCAACTTTCAGCAGCCTGGGCCCCCATCAGGACTTGGCAGCATCCCAGCTCACCCCTCTCAGCAGCCTCCCCCTACCCCTGAGGTTCAGCTGCTGCGTCCTGCTAGAGACAATGGGCCAGACAGACAGCCTCCCCGACAGACAGACATGCAGCCCAAAGGTAGACCTGACCTTCTCTCTCAGTATTTCACCAGCCGTGTATATTCTGCATGAAGGAACCCGAGCACAGTCTAACCTTTTTATACACAAGTCTTCTTTCTAGGCTGTAGTTTCAATTTGTTAATCAGCACATCCCCCATCCTTGTCCTTCCTCTGTGTGCTTTTTGCAATTTGATTTTAATTATTTTTCACAGTAAGTGGCAAATTGAATATTCATTAGTTTAGTGAAATTTCTTACTGGTTGCTTTGAGGGTACAAAGGAGATGGCATGTTGTCAGTTAAGCGTCACTAGCAAGCTTACAATGTGCTTGCATTCTCACTTTAATGGAATCGAACAGGACATGATTACATTTTTAATTTGCTGGTTGTGTATTGTTGATTTGATTGGTTTGGATAGATAGTTTAAAGTGACTCAAACCTTGTCTATTTTATCTTTTATATATTCTTTGACACAGTACTCTGCATAATGCAATGGGTATTGACTTACAACCTTGTTCTTGTAAAACAGTTATTCTTTCAATTCTAACTTTCCTCTTTATTATTTTGTACGTTAACAGACTCAGAGAACAAAATGGCTGCCAACAACATTTCCGATGAAGCTTCATCACACAAAAACACTGTTTCAATTAACCAAGACCACCCGTCCATCCGTAGCCCCAACGAACACCAGACTGGGCCAGCAGAGGTAATGCAGAGCCCCCCAGCCTCTAACTCGGGCCGATCACAGGAGATGCCGTCTGGACCAGGGCTCCCGCAGAGTTCAACAGAGAGCCACAAGCAGGAGGTAGATGGCCAGAGACAATCTGCCAGCATTGGTGCTACTACTGTGTCATCTCATCTCAACATAAGTAACAGCTCCACTGATCCCACTCAGCCCATCCACCCTCAGCTTACACAGAACAGTCCACAGCACAAAGCTCAGAGCCCCGCACTTCTTCACCAGAACATACCGCCGTTGCATGTTGCAGCATCTCAGAATTCCACTCAGCAAATGTCAGAGAACAACTTGTCACACATGCAGAATGCACATCAGCAAAGTGAACATCAGCAGAACATCCAAAAACACCAGCAACCTCAGAGTACCCCTCCCCAATGCCACCTTCAGAGCTCTCCCCAGCAGATGATCCAGAGCACACAGCATCACAATTCTCTGCTACCCCGTCATCAAGTCCCCCAAAACATCTCTCCACAACGTCCCACACAGAGCAGCCCTGTGCATGGGATGCCACAGAGTGCCACACAGGGAGCCCAGCCTGGACCCCCTCAGCCAGCTCCTCTCACCTCTTTGCCACCCAGTCATCCTACCCCACTGTTACCTTCCCAGCCCAGCCCAGCAGACCATGGAGATCAAAGACCTAGTGAGCCTACAAGTAGACCGGACACAGACGCCATTGCCGTCCCTCCACAGCACATGATGAAATCTGGGCCCCCCAATGGTATTTACAAACACCAGGCTTTTAGTCCCAATCCCCATCAAACCCAGCTGGTGGGTAGTAACCCAGGTATGCAGGCTCAGAGAGGGCCATTACCTGCTCACAATCCAGCCATGTCTCCTCACTCCCACGGCCAGGCAAACGGAGCCATCGGTCCATATGGCATGGGGAACCATCCACACCCACACTACAGCCAGACAAACATGACCAGGCCCCTGCCTCCTTCTGCTCACCACCCTTATCACAACCAGGCCATCAACCCCCTCCACAATCCTGCTCAGCACCCCACCTACCACCAGCAGGGAGGGGCTGGCTACTCCTACCACACGCCAGGCCAACAGCACCCTCAGGCCCACCCAAACATGTACCCACCTCATCAGTACCAGCAGCAACACTACTACCCACAACCCCATCCCCAAGCTCAGGCCCATAACCAGGCCAACAGTAGAGGGAGTTATCCTCCAGAGGAGTGGCATCGGTCTCATTATCAGCCTCACCAGGCGATGCCGCCCAATGCCTACCTACCTGTAGCTAGTGCCAGAGGCAACAGTCAGTTAAAGGAGAGCAGTGTGTCACCACTGGGCTCTGAGGGCTCCAGTGGTGCTAGTTTGGTGTCCCCTGGCCCTGTGCCTGAAGTAGGGCCACACCCTGGAGGCCCAGAGGGGAGGAAGTGTGAAAGCAGGGAGCAGGCCAGTAGCAGCGGCGGCAGCCCAGCAAAGCAGGCTCATACAGTGAGCTCAGAGCGACCTGAAAGCCCTAAAGAAATCCTAGACCTCGACAGCCATAATGCTGCTGCCCGCCGCCGTAGCACCCAGCCACCTCAACAGCACCCTTCTGCCTCTGCCACACACATGCTGTCTGGCTTCATGTACGACCCTCGTGCCGTGCACCCTGGGATGCAGCGAGGTGGCGTTCCTCCACCGCACATGATGTTTCAGGTTCGTGGAGATGGCAGCAGAGCCCCTTACCCTGGACAGCCATACCCAGATCCACGTGGTTATGCCACCCACAGACCTCACCCACACCTGATGGAGGCTCTGCAGCGGCCCCAGCAGCTGCCTTACTCGCCGGGTCAGTCACGCATGGCCGTGTTCAGACACCCCCGGCCTGCGGGCCACTTCCAGGGCATGATGATTCAGCAGAGAGGCCTGGCACCAGAACACTTCCTACACCCAGGGTAAAATGGAGTCTGATGTTGTTATTCTCTCTATCTGTAGTCTTATGCCTGAGTCAGTATTTTTTTGTATCAAACTTTATACACTTACTTTTGGTTCACAGTCAAAATACAATTAATAATGATTTTCAACTAGTATTTGTTTCTTTTGAATTTAAACTCACTCAGGACATCGTAGGGAACGTTTGGCTTGTAGTAAACTAAACACAATCTATCAAAATTTCTTTTTGTAAGATTATTTTTTGGCCATTTTTAGGCCTTTATTGACAAGACAGCTGAAGAAATGAAAGGGGAGAGAGAGGGGGAATGACATGCAGCAAAGGGGCGCAGGTCGGAGTCAAACCCAGGCCCGCTGCATCGAGGAGTAAACCTCTACATATGGGCGCCCGCTCTACCAACTGAGCTAACCGGGCGCCATAACAAAATCCAATTTAAATGTTTTTAAGTGCACAAAAAGATTGCACAAAAAAACCTATGTAGTGTTGATTAGTTGATTGACAGTTTAATCAGTTTTAAACAGCAATTTTGATACCCAATTAATTAATGTAAGTCATTCATCAAATGCTTAAAGATCCAATATGTAATACTGACAGCTAGTGTTTAAAATAGTTACTGCAGTTCAAATTCAAAATACTGGAGAGAGTCGTCTCCCCCGCCCCTCCTCCCCAGACTCAAAGTTCATGGAGGTTGCCAGGCTGAGACCACAGCGTCCACAACAATGTTGCTAGACGCTTGTCTCACATAGCCAGACATACTTCACAGCACAGCGGAGTAGCTAATGTTAGATGCTGGCTATATTGACAGTCATAGAAGCCCGTGCTCACGCGGAGCTGTGTAACCAACTGACAGACACTTTTTCGGCTTAGAATTACAGTAGGAACCGCCAAAACCCCACAACCTTGCCTTTCTCTCCACACGCCAGACAGACACACTTCTTTGGCTTAGAATTACGATAGGAACCGCTAAAAATAACACTACCTTGTCGTCCTTTTCCACACGACTGAAATACACACTTTATTGTCTTAGAAGTACGGCAACAATCGCTAAACACACTGCACACTCACGGTCGTCTCTTCTGGATTTACAGCCCCCCCCTTGGCTTAAAATAACTCACCTACGGCGGGCTACGGCGCTGTAAACAGCCGTGGCCAGCTATGGTCCTCCAGTAACGTTAGCTAGATAGCAGGGTTAGCATGGTGGCGTTAGCCAGGACCAGTTACTGGCTGAGTCTCAATTGTTTTTGCAAGTAACCAACTCGTGTTTCTAGCTATATAATTCAATGTGACTACACAAATGTTGAAATGACATAAAATGCTCGTCCCTAGTAGCTATGATAAATTAGCCTGAAGCTAATGCTTACCCGTTCAGGAGCAAATTGGCCAACTCCGCGTCCTTTTGGGCTGTAAGCTGTCTCCATCTTTCAAATACATCTCCAATATTAACCCGGGGTTTGTTACGTCTCTGGTCAAGCAACTGTTAGAAACATGCTGTTTTTTTAATGTCGGATAGAATCTATCTCTGTTGATCCCGTTCGTTCGTTTGCTGCTTAAATGGCTGTACTAACGTTACTGCTGCAGCGTGCTGGGTTTACCTGTTTACAGGTATATCTGTACTAACGTTACAGCTGTAGGTGCTGGGTTTACGTGTTTACAGGTATATCTGGCAACCTGGCCTGGCTGTCAAACTGGGCAGTTGATAACAACACACAGACCAAAACATAAACATAAATTCCGTCACAGATGTAAATTTCAAAAAGGAAAAAATACTGACTTTAGCATTGTTGTCAGAAAAGATAGTATTTCAGCCTAACATGTTTCCTTAATATCTGATGAGGCATTGGTGTCATTTTTGGATTTATTACAGTACAAATATTACATATTGGACCCTTAACATTCGCAGTGTAAAACAACCTTTATGAAGCTCAATTCTGTTAGGACTAAACTGCTAGCCCAACAGTGGCAACTTGACCTTTTTTAGGTGTTAACAACCATGTTAACAACATTTTTTTTTCTTTTTTGTGGTCATAGGCAACAGACGATGGGTGCTCCAGGCGGCCCTAGCAGTAAACAAGGAGTGTGACACCAGATATCAGAGTGAGTAAAAATAACTTTTGTCACTCTGTTAAAATGGTCTCCAGCAATTTCCTATTATATCATCCTTCCTTAAATATGTCTTTACAGTGCCCTAAGTATCGAATCCTAAAAACATGAACATGCTGCTAAAAGGCTTTTATGCATTGTCATTCTTCTCCTTTCAGGCATGTTATTATCAAATACCATCTGGACAAAGCAGTGAGCAAAAAGGAAGACTATGTTCGCATGCTGACCAAGACTGTGGATGGGACACTTGATGCTCCACATACATCTCTTACTGATTTTCTTACACTGGACAAGAATGTTTGGCTCTATTTCACCCACCACTGAACTTGAACATCCAACCAGGCAGATGGTATTACTGAGATAATAATAATGTGAAATGTTAATGAGCCCTGGAGAACAATTCTCTTTTTTTCTGGAGCTCAGTGGAACTGGCAGGGATGCTCAGGGTCCCGTCACCACAATGGTTTCTTCCACACATGAGCGTTTGAACTAGGGTCCTCCAGCAGAAGGGCAGCCTTTTCAACCACTAGGCCGACCTGCCCGACACAGAGGACCCTGCCTTCAAGAACACTGGACAGCCCACTCCTCTTTGAGCAATGGACATAGAAATGGAATACAGGACACGGAACACAGCCTGCCTGTCTTGTCCAATGACAGCAATGCTTGATGGAGCTGTTAATCTACTGACAGAACTGAGAAGGACTGGGATGAAGACAAGAGGGACTGTTGTTGTTACTGCTATTTTCTGTACCAACCCTATCTTTAAACTCAGGTGTAGAAAAGGTACAGGAGGTACTATGAGACTGTCACCCTAACCCAGTCAACTCACAGACCCCTTGCAATTGCCTTGGTTTCTTTTGTGAATGTATGAGTGAATGTGTAGACAATAAGGTGTGCACAGCAGATTAGCTGCACGTGAAAGGACACCGGTCATTTGTCTGAAGCATAAACCGTCCTGAAAAAGGCCCAGTTACTGTCCATTTCCACCCCAACTCTAACAGTGTTTCTTTAGTTCTGGAGTAAACACGCATTACAGGCCTATGCATCTTTCAAAGCTGCCTTCATTGTCACAACTGTCTTTGACTAGCAGAGAGGGACTGGCAAAGATTGCGCAATTTGTATTTGACTGCACCGAACTCTCTGTTATGCACTATGGATTTTGTTAGTCGTGACATCCTGGAATTGAGTGGCCTTAGATAGTCTTATTTTTAGTCAAACACGTATATGTATAAAAATATCCTTACCTCTTGTCCCAGATGGGGGCAATTCTAAAATGTCCTGCTAGCTTGTAAATGCACATGCACATACACAGAACAAACATACACGTCAGTTTCTTTAAATTGTGACTTTTGTTGCATTCCATCTACAGGTTGCGAACTTTCTTTTCACAGCCCTGCCCTTTGCATGGTTGCTTCTTTGAGTGCTTCCTCTTCCCCATGTCAATACTAAGCGTATCCTCAGGGTGTACAATTTCTATATACGGGTATTTTTCTGCATTTTTTGAAGGAGGAGCAGCCTAAGGACAATGGGGCAAATAAATCCACCTCATGTGAAGAACCTAACTTTTAAGGTTCTGTATTAATTTTCCTTAACAATATTTAGCTTACTACACCGCCAACCATCATTTTGATCAAAGTTGATTTGAAGTGAGATGGATTTGAGTTACATTACTGTTGATCTGATATCATACCATTAGTCCTCACAATTAATTCTGTCAGAATTCTTTCTTCTGACATATATTTCTAAGAGCAGCCAATGTATTTTATCATAACGGAGGTATGCTGTGGAGGTTTTATCCGGCACCCTACACCTTACCATAGCCACGTTGCACCTGTAAACCCCATGTGCAGTTCGGTGATGGCAGCAAATTAATCTACCTCATCTAGCCAGCGAGTGGCATCTACTGAATCCCTCCACTTCTTCTCCTGCTCTGCCAGACTCCTGTGGGTCTACATTTTGTGACAAGCTGAGGATTTTTGATTTTAGCACTACTTTTTGAGTTTGTAGACTTGCATAGCTGACAATTAAATGTCCTTACAATACGTGACCATCTTGGCCACAGGTTTCTGTGTCGACTTATGATGCCGACCGACCGTCTCAACAAGATGCAGATGTGATTATTCAGCTGTCAGTCTGACATTGACAGGTATTCTGTAAAAGAAGCAATCCTTGAAAGTGTACAATATCTTTTTTTTTTTTTAATGGGACAGCACTTTCATTCCCAGTTTTTTAAATTGAGTATGATGGACAACATTACATCACATGTCTAAAATGGGACTGTAAATTGGTCTCTAGTTGTACAGATTACATGCCTTCCTGTCTAAATGTTGTTGAAACTAGACAAAGTAGGCAGTATTACAGTCTAGGGTCTGTAATGGACAGCATAGAGTTTGGCGGCATTATGGGTTTACTATGTTCCTTAGTAATAGGTACATAAGGCATTGTAAGGAAATATTTGAAGAGGATGATGAAATAGGAAAGTGCTAGAAGCTGTGAGACAATTTCCTAAATGTGTCACACGAGACTTGCTATTTTGTTAAAATAGGAAATTGTTTTAATATTTAGTGGGACTAATAGGGCCACTTTGGAGGTAGTGTGTTCACGTGTGCTGTCTAATGTATGAGGGACAGTGTTGATTTTAAAGGTCTGAGGTTGTGATACTGTCTTCTGCTGTACAGATGTGTGTGTGCGTGTGTTTCTGGTGTGTAGAATCAGCACCAGATGATCAGAAGTGTGCATTCATCTCTCACTTTTACTCTGCTGTCATCTCTCTGCACTAGTGAAAACCATTTAGATGTGATTAAATGTGAATCATATTTATTTTCTCTTTTAAGAATGTTTGTACATTTTATAACTTGTTTTAATATAAATGTGGTCGGTTTCTTTTTTTATGTTTTTGTTGTTTTAAGCAGTTGTCTTTTACCTCAGTAGCATGGTGGCATTGAAAAATAATTTTTTTTTAAGTGAGGTTTACAAGTTCTTATCTGACTGACATAGATTATTTTGGAAATGGAACAGAGTATTTTCTATACTGTACATTTCTTAGAAATAAATCCCTTTTTCTCGAACAAGAGTCAGTTTTATCATTGCCAATTTGTCATTAGGGAAAAAATAAATAACTAGTCACATCACTATAACAGCAGATCAGTGACATAAAACAAGGCTGTGCCATTCCATAATAATAGGGCATGTATCTATAATCCGTTAAAGAAACTGAAAGGCCCAAAGTAATGAAATGCAAACAGACAAAACAAGAGGGCCAGTGCAAGACAATGCATTAATCTAATGGAGCGCCTCACGCCATCACCTTCAATTAGTGGTAATCTTCTTGACGGAAACCCTCCACAGATTGTATGCTGCTTTGTTTTGGTCCTTCTCATGTCTGCAGTAGTTAGTGGTGTGACGTCAGTGTATGAAGAAGCAGCATGGCTCTCAGGCTTCCTTCAACGTGCTCCTTGTGAGCAAATAAGTACATTATTTTGTTAGTGGTAGTGGAAACCCATTCAAATGAGGCATGTAATTAAGATACTTTAAATGAGCCAAAGTAATAAGTAGCATAACTAAATTCTGAAAGTGACAGAAAACAAGACAATGTGTAACAGTAAAAAAAACAAAATGCCAGTGTTAATAGTAAAGTGGACAAAGATGGAAATAAGTGTAGGACTTTATCCTACTATCCCTGACAAAAATGTTTGTATTTCAATGATTTCAAACCAAAGAGAAACCTTTTGAGGGAAACGTTCATTTCTAATACAACTCCTCCAACAACTTTAAAAAAACACGGTAACACTTTCCTTGAAGGTATCTACATAAGAGTGACACTGTCATGAACACGTGAACTCTAACTCTAACTTGTCATGACAAAAACAGAATGACACTTAATGACAGAAGCATTATGTCACAAACGTTTATGACTTGTTTATAATGTATCTGCAATTGAGTTGATAAGTATTATGTATCTAGCTTTTTAAGTGGGCATTTTGTTCATCACGAGTCCCTGATTAATTTGGAAAAAGAAACCCACTGAATTCAGTTACGCCCTCTGAAATATTTAATATATCTGTTGATATGAACAATCTCAGTTTAAGCATCTTGTCCTTTATGAGTGGAATACCAGGGTTCCTTCACTTAGTTATAATGGGTATCAGGTGTGTCTGTCACTGTGACTGGATGGAGAGATGGGTTTGTTCTATTTTACATGGTATATATCTTATATTTTTTGGGCAAGTCTTAAATACAAACATGCGTAATTACCATTAGTTTGTTGATAAATGTAATATGCCATGCAACACAAATGATCAACGTTTGCTTCTTCTTCTTTTTTAAATACTGCCAATCTCATTGTTATTGGTTTATATTATTTGATAAACGCAAAAAAAAACAACAACAACAAGCCGTTAACCCCAGAGTGCATCGGGGATTGGACATTAATTCCCTATGTCTTCACCAATCAAATTATTATCAGGGTTACATTTCAGCCAATCATAGCGGGACGGAGGGCGGGACTTAGATGCACCCCTCCAGAGAAAGCTTTGCATGACAGGCGACACACAGGCAACAGAACCCAGAAAGACACACCACAGCACTGGTGCTGTTTATTCGCTAGCTTGTTTATTTTTGCGACGGAAAGCTATTTGACAAAAGCACAAGTATGTTCAGCTGACTCCGTGGAGCAAGTTTTGCCGTGGTCCTGGTTCTAAAGTGACTCTCAACAGGACTGTTTACATACATAATCGTCGTCTGCTGTCGAAGCACCAGTATTTTATATTATACGACTGTGTCTTTACACGACAAATATCATATAGTACGTTAAGGTAACGTTAACCAGTTGTCTTGTGTCAAAAAATAAGTCAAAATGGCTTGCTACTTGTCAAATTAACAGTCAAAGCTGCATGAGTTACCCTAGCCTATTGTAAGTAATGTTTTGAACGTTATTACTGCTTCTCTACACTCGGTAACGCTCTTAACAGGGACGTGGAAATGACTGCCGAGGAATAAACACTTGGTCATTTGTTTCTCTATTCCAGCAGACGTTGGAGTTGTTTTTTAATTATTTATTTTTTTACCTCAGTTAATGTAGAACAGCCATTGTAGAAACACGCTTTCCTGACTTGTCTTATGAGGTTGACGACCCCTGTTTATGCTTTCTCTCAAAGCTCCACAAGCTGTCCGGACAATGGCAGTGTTGCTACAGCGCCCCCACGCGGCTGTGACCTGTCTACTTTTGTTGTGTGTGACCGGTGGCCTGTCCATGCTAGACCCCAGGCACAGAGAGGCCCTTATACAGCTGGAGGCCTCCATGCAGACAGGAGGGCAGGTAGTGTTGACTGATGCTGAGCAGCGGCTGGACACGCTTATGTTTCAAATGAAGCAGAAGGAGATGTTGAGAGCAGACTTCCCTCCCGCCATGCACTTCTTCAAGGCCAGGGACCTCATCAGGACCAGTCCGATCTTCAGCCTGCTCCAGAAGATGCCTAAAGGTACGTTCAGTCTCACATCTCCAAGCAAGAGTGTAACTTTGGTTTGAGAAGGTGGGGCAAAACAGGGGGTCTGGGGGTCCTCAGCCGTAAAAAGGTTTTTTGATTTGAATACCATTTCCTGCATTTTTACATACATTTAGAGGGACTATAGTTGGGCTGCACAATTAATTGCAATTTTATTGAAATCGCAATATGGACTAGTGCAATATCTAAATTGCAGAGGGGGGCGCAATATTTGTGAAAAGGCAAAATGTGTGTCAAACCATTCTGAATCAAGTATTGTGGTGCTGCAGAGACGTCTCAGCCTACAGATCCTATCCTACAGACTAAAGAAAAAATTCTTTGTTTGGTACAGATCTTCGCAAAAATCACACTATAATCATTTTCATTTCTTTCAATTTTCAATGAAAATAAGGATACAAACATGATTATTCTCTCCAATATAGTGAATCATATCGCAATCGCAATATCAGTCAAAATAATCGCAATTAGATATTTTCCTCATATCGTCTAGACTATAGTCTTGCTCTGCCAGACCTTCCTTCGCAGCGCTGCGGAGGAGGGTCTGGCTAGTCCACAGCATTCTGGGATGGGAAAAAAACATGCTCTGGTTTATTGGCACCGGACGGAGCCACAGTGCCGCTACAAAATAGTCTCAGGAAGGAACTTGTTTTGGTGGAACATGTGTACGTTCAAAAGTAGTTTTAGTCGTGCAACAGAAAACTCAGATTGGACAGATAGTCTAGCTAGCTGTCTGGATTTACCCTGCAGAGATCTGAGGAGCAGTTAACCAGAGTCCTCACAAATCCACCGGAGGTTAGAACGCCAACACAAAGGAAGAGGAAGGGGACGGACATCCGGAATATCCGGCAGCAACAGAGCAATCCCGGAAGTGGAACGTCGTGGGTATAGACCTACATCCATGGTATAGACAGAAAGAATAGAAAAATATGTCTTACTTTCTTTATTGTTTAAAACAGCAGGCCGGTCGCCTAGACCTAAATAAATTGAAAGTGTGTGTGTGTGTGGGGGAGGGGGGGGGGGGGGGGGGGGGGGGCATGTCCCCCCTTGTCCCCAGTGGAAATGACGCCTTATGGTGTGTTCTTTTTGCCTCGGAAGTTGGAGGACGCAACTGGGAATGACGTCACACCCGAGTTAAATGCGTTCTTTTTGTCAAGTCAGATTTTCATTGTTTTCATTAGCTCAACGCGTGACAACACAGATAAAAGGCAGCGCTGCGTGTACGACTGATTTAGTGTGACACAAATAACACAGAAGTGCTTATAACTATGTTACTACAGCTTTCACAACTGTCGATACACAGAGTAGCCATGTTGGATTTTCAGCTCGGGGTACTTGGTGGTTGTACGAGTTACGAGCTCGGAAATCTGAGGTCAGGGGGCGTGGTTACGACTTAAGACTCGTAAAATACGAGTTCCAAGGCAAAAAGAACGCACCATTCGTCTCCAAGTGCGTTAATAGTACGGCTGCAATATATATATATATATATATATATATATATATATATATATATATATATTAAAATAATTTGATTGGTCAAGAGTGGAAGACATAGGGAATGAATGTTTAAACCCCAAAACACTTTGGGGTTTATGGCTTGTTTTAGTTTTTTTTATGGCTTTTTTTAGTTTCAATTACGTTTTTATCAAATTATACAAACTATAACAACACTGAGCTCTGACAGTAGCAAAACTAGATCGTTTTTGTCACTTTTTGTGTTAGTTGGAAGAAAACATCAGCAGAAAACTGCACTTTAAAATGTTAGTCATTCTTTTTTTTTAGTGGTGCCTTTTATATTTATATCCAATTCAATGTTCAATAAAATAATGTTGGATATGATTTCCTTTCATTTGTTTTTCAACAAGCAATTTGTTGTATTTTAGCAGAATACTGAAAGCAGCAGAAATGCAGAACTGAGTACACTTTAATATCTGTTAATTTTTCGCAAGTATTAACATTGTCGGGATATTCAACAACGTTATCGCATGTTATCCTCATACCGTGCAGCCCTCGTTCATAGCATGTAATACACATCTTGCACTTCCGCCACTGGTTGTGAGCTGTGGGTTATAATGGGTAGCTTTTTGAATTGCCTCTGAAAACTTCAAGCCTTTATCATTTGCCACTTTTAAGCTGGCGTGGATATATAAAAGGACACAGATGAGGTGATGACCTGGTTGTGATGTTAATCTCTGAAAACATTTGGCGAAAATGAAAATGATCTGTTTTCAAAATCAAATTGCAGCAGATTTGGTGGACTTTTTATATCAATCAAAATCCTTTCTTTTGATGAAAAAATATTCTTCTTTTGAATGAACTGGCAAGTACATTTAATTCTCTCTTGTTTAGAGCTGAAACAATTAGTCGATAATTGATAAGTTGACCGACAGAAAAATAATGGACAACTATTTTGATAATTGACTAATCCCTAGTTACAGCTTTTTGGTAACGCTTTACTTGAAGGTATCTACATAAGAGTGACATGACACTGTCATGAACACATGACACATGAACCCTAACTCTAACCCTAACTAAACCAAATGACACTTACTAAAAGAAGCGTTATGTCATAAACATTTATGGTTTGTTTATAATGTTTATGACAGGCCCTTAACCTCCAACTGCCAGCAGATCAGACTGTGGTTGGACTGGGCAGCTTCCAGGTATGAATGTGGAACTGTGTGAACGTAATCAGGGCGTTCCTGCAAAAGAGACGTTACCTCTCAGTGAACCTTCCCTGAATAAAGGTGTGTGTGTGTGTGTGTGTGTGTGTGTGTGTGTGTGTGTGTGTGTGTGTGTGTGTGTGTGTGTGTGTGTGTGTATATATATATATATATATATATATATATATATATATATAAAACCTTTATTCATGGAAGGTTATAAATATAAATATATATAAATAAATAATTCTGTAATTGACTGTTCCAGGGGGAGCTCTCCATGTCCATGACTTTGCCATGGTAGACGTGGAGTGGCTAGTGAAGAACGTGACCTATCGGCCCCACTGCTACATGTGCTTCACTGACAACCAGTCCATCAGATTCATCTTCTCGTCCCGCTGGCCCAAAGCTCTGCCACGCTGCTCTCCCTGGACCCTGCTGGAAAACCTCCGGGCCAAGGTGATCAACACCACGGATCTCGACAACAGGTGAGTTTTTTTCCCTGATGAGCTTGGAGAGGACAAATATTTAATTCAAAGAATACTACATAATAATAAAGAATTTTTTTTGGGCTCTTGATTCTTCTCTAAGGCTACATATTGGTATTTCTTTTGTGAGTCATGTCCACGTCCAACAGAACAAATTTATTGTAGTATGAAGTGCACCAGTGCACACTTTTCCACTGTGCCAATGACCTCAAATGCATCTCTAATTTATCACTGTGTCAACACAAAAAGCAAATAGTTAACAGATATATCAGATCTTGTTCACTCCATTTTGGAGAAGTCATTTATGTCTACCGAAGCCTGCATATCATTCATCATTTTTTTGTTGTATCTGTATCTTGTTACCAGATTTGAGTGGCTTTAAATCAGTGTGTCATTCCACTCTGCTACTTCTGTCCTTTACCTGAAACCAAACCCACCATCTAACAGGATACAGGATATAAAAAGGGCAGTTAATTCTTAAACATTTTTGATTACTTTTATTGGTTTTACGTTGTTTTGGTTAAACCCAAGAGTGCAGCATAGGTCACAATCACTGCAGACTAGCACTGGTTTTCCTGAAAATATAAGTTCCTCTACATAGAAATGTTAAGAAATAAATTTTGTAGATGGTGGTAAAAGGACCCAAAATTACACAGATCATTAGTCTGGCTATCAGCAGACCAAGCTCAATCTTTTAAGACTGAACATTAGTGTGGGGAGTCTGCTCTGTATTTTCTCTGCACAAGAGGCGTGATCAACGGGCATAGTTCAAATGACTCTGTACGCAACTGGATAGTCCTACAACCAATCAGACCAACGATCTGGGTGACGTAGCAGCGACAGCGGCATCAACTGGTTGCTGTGCTTTGGTGGCCAGCATTTTGAATGTAAACAAAGAGCTGCTTGCTGTTGCTTCTCTATCGTCATCGTGTTAAACCCGCTAATAGCGCGCCAGGTGGATAAGCCAGTTTGTGATTGGTTCCCACAGATTTGTAACGGGAGCAGGATAGATAAACGTACAGGTTTCCAGCCTGAGCTGCAGGGAGAAATCAAATCGCCGGCAGATCGGGCGGGGTTTACCCAGTCTAACAGATCATCTGATCACAGCCATGTCTTCATATTTACAGCATCATGGGCAACATGACACTCTTCACTGATCAGGATCCAGAAACAGTGTACCCCAGTCAGGATGTGATATGGGATAGGTTTGAACAGGCCTTCCAGGCAGTGTGGGGCCTGGTCACATACGCTCCGGTGTTCAGAGACTATTACTACCAAGGTCTCACCCAGTTCTACATGGACAACGTTGTGTATCTGGAACTGCGAGCTTTACTCCCACAGGTACACTATTGGCACGCCTAGTGTGTCCAGTGCATTCTGTTGTCTGTTAATTTATTATTAAAGTGCTCATATTATGCTTTTTGGCTTTTTCTCTTTCCTTTATTGTGTTATATATCTTTTTTGTGTACGTTATAGGTTTACAAAGTGAAAAAGGCCAAAGTCCCCCCCAAAGGGACTTACCATCTCCAACAGAAAACACTGTTCACCAACTGCTCCAAACAGCTCTGTTGTAGTCCAGCCTTTACTTCAGAGACAAACGTGGTCACTTTGGAACACACGTTATAATGCTCGCCTAGCTGCTAGCATGGCACGCCCTCATACTCTGCTTCTGACTGGCTAGTAGTCCTTACCTAGGTACTGTCAGGACACGCCCTCATACTCTGCTTCTGACTGGCTAGTAGTCCTTACCTAGGTACTGTCAGGATACGCCCTCATACTCTGCTTCTGACTGGCTAGTAGTCCTTACCTAGCTGCTAGCATGGCACGCCCTCATACTCTGCTTCTGACTGGCTAGTAGTCCTTACCTAGGTACTGTCAGGACACGCCCTCATACTCTGCTTCTGACTGGCTAGTAGTCCTTACCTAGGTACTGTCAGGACACGCCCTCATACTCTGCTTCTGACTGGCTAGTAGTCCTTACCTAGCTACTGTCAGGACACGCCCTCATACTCTGCTTCTGACTGGCTAGTAGTACTTACCTAGGTACTGTCAGGACACGCCCTCATACTCTGCTTCTGACTGGCTAGTAGTCCTTACCTAGCTGCTAGCATGGCACGCCCTCATACTCTGCTTCTGACTGGCTAGTAGTCCTTACCTAGGTACTGTCAGGACACGCCCTCATACTCTGCTTCTGACTGGCTAGTAGTCCTTACCTAGCTACTGTCAGGGCACGCCCTCATACTCTGCTTCTGACTGGCTAGTAGTCCTTACCTAGGTACTGTCAGGACACGCCCTCATACTCTGCTTCTGACTGGCTAGTAGTCCTTACCTAGCTACTGTCAGGACACGCCCTCATACTCTGCTTCTGACTGGCTAGTAGTACTTACCTAGGTACTGTCAGGACACGCCCTCATACTCTGCTTCTGACTGGCTAGTAGTCCTTACCTAGGTACTGTCAGGACACGCCCTCATACTCTGCTTCTGACTGGCTAGTAGTCCTTACCTAGCTACTGTCAGGACACGCCCTCATACTCTGCTTCTGACTGGCTAGTAGTCCTTACCTAGGTACTGTCAGGACACGCCCTCATACTCTGCTTCTGACTGGCTAGTAGTACTTACCTAGGTACTGAGCATGTGCAACTCCTATCAAAGATGGAACAGAAGTGAGATGTCTCACTCTGTAGCTAAAACAGAGAGCTCAACACACAGGGTGAAAAGAGGAGCTGCAGCAATGTGCAGTACAACAAAATATGGTGTTTTTTGAAAATTAAATAATGTAAACATATTCTGATATAACCTCTAAATACAATTATGAACCTGTAAATTAGCATAATATGAGCACTTTAAGTTTTTTTTTTTTGTTGCTCAGATATACGAGTTGGACGGCAGCACTTATGACACAGCCTGGACTCTGAAGACCTACCAGGAGGTCACCAGACAGTTCACAGCAGACCACCCAGACTTCTTTGGAGCAAGAATCATCTTCACAATCCATAGGTGACTACCCTTAGGCTACATTAACATTGCTACGTTTTTTTAAGCGGAGTTTTGAGCCAAAAGTGACCTTTGTGCACACAAGTGTTTTTAGAACTGATCTCCGTTTAAACTAACGTGCCCAAACCGCATATCTCATATACTCTCATATTCTCGTATACTTGGCATGCGTGTGTTAACAGGAGGACGCATGTATACTCCACCTTTTGCTGGTAGTTGCCATGGTAACATTAGTAGCTTAGACTCAGAGAATGCGACTACACAGTGAAACGTTGGCGTCAGTGTTGGCGTTGCCAAAGGTCTCTGTTCGCGGCCGTTGAGACTGCATCACAACCACGGTGATTCCAAACCTAAACGGGGGTCAGAAGTGTTTTCAAATTTCTCCGGTTTAGGAACTCTGAAACGCCAGAGCAGTGTGAATTCGGGGTGTAAACGTAGCAAAAATATTTTTGTTTTAAAACTACAAGGTAGCAATGTAAATGTAGTCTTAGAAAGGATTTCACTTAGTAGTCTGAATGGCATTCTGCTTATTGGCTCACTAGCAGACACAAGAGAATGTAGATCTAATCATCGATCACACACTGCCCTGTATGCTTCAGGGGAGTAAATGCATCCATGATGGCCAGAGTTGTGGAGGAGGCTATGGAGCTACAGAGAGACTTCCCAGATGTCATGGCTGGTTTTGACCTGGTGAGAAGCAACAGCCATTGCTCAAGTTTGTCACTGACTGATTTTTAGTTTCACTCACAATGTGGATGGTTAAAATGCAAGCCTAATTAAGTCTAATACAACTGTTTGGAATCAGTGAAAGCAAACATGACTTACACATGTCTAATGTAATGGCAAGACTTCTCTATTTGTTGAAACTAAAATGTCTACGTGTACAGGTGGGCCGCGAGGACCGAGGCAGACCCCTGTGGTACTTCAGGGATGCCTTGTCGCTGCCAGTAGAGAGAGGGGTGACGCTTCCTTTCTTTTTCCACGCTGGAGAGACCGGTGAGCTTATAAAGCATTCAGTTTGTACAGCTACAGTATTCCACATCATATACTGCAGGCTCAGAGGTAAATCAGTACACAAGGTTTAGGGAGAATCAACTTTATCCAGAACCGTTTGTGTGAAATAGTAGCTGTCTGGATGCTGTGATGTAAAATACAATAAGATTCAAAGACACAATAACATATGCCAATGTGTACATTTTAAGCAAAAATGGACTACTATTGTAATGTTGTTTATTTAGGTAAATGGATACGAAGGAAAACTTTGTAACACGTCATTAATATGTTTATAGTCAAAGAGCTCTTAGCATAGGACAAAATCAGTTGTAGTGTAGTGTTTGAATGTTTTATTTATCAGACACTCAAAAGAGGTAGAAGTACATGTATTTACTCACTGTTGACAGTGTGATAGCCCTGAAACAACAATGTACCACAATAACCTTATAAGCATTATATCGGTCAGAGATTTGTAAAATAAAAAAAATAAAAATTAACAAATTAAATCTTTACCAAGAGTGGAGTGGAATGTATTTTATTTTTTTTGGGGGGGCTTTTTTGGCTACTGCGTTAATGACTGAGCCTTGATACATGGGGCACACGCTCAACCAGGCGTGCTGCCCGGGCGCCCCATAACATGCATTTTGATTTCTCCCTACTTACACGTAGATCTTGAGGGCACAGAGGTGGACCAGAACTTGTTGGACGCTCTTTTGTTAAACACTTCCCGTATTGGCCATGGATTTGCTTTGCCGCGCCACCCAGTGGCCAAAGATCTATCCAGAAAGAGAGGGGTGGCTCTGGAAGTGTGCCCTATCTCCAACCAGGTACACCATCATCTTGTAAACCATACTGTACAATAAAAGATACTTAGTTTTTCCTGTCACTAGAGTATACTATTTAAAGTCCTATGAAATAAGAAGGCTGTAATTGAATGAATCTTATAAACAAATATCTCCTTTTCCTATCTTCATTCAGGTGATGAAGCTAGTAAATGATATGCGAAACCATCCGGCAGCTGCACTGATGGCAGAGAACCACCCAATGGTCATCAGTTCGGATGACCCAGCTATGTTCGGGGCCTCTGGACTCTCTTATGACTTCTATGAAGCTTTTGTGGGCTTTGGTGGGATTAGATCCCATCTAGGCTCCCTTAAAGAGCTGGCCATTAACTCTATTAGGTGAGGTTCTGCTGAGATGACGAGAGATGTGATTTACAAATTTCAATTGTGCGTGAGTGCTCACATGCCTCAGCACACCGCTCACTGACATCTCCCTGTCTGTCTTGCAGGTATAGTTCTTTGACTCCAAAGCAAAAGGAGAAAGCCCTGGCTCTGTGGCAGAGAAGATGGGATAAGTTTGTCTCCGAAAATGCTGTTTGAGAAAGAAACTCATATTTTTAAAAACTTTTTCTGTAGGGCAATCTTCAAAGGCCTTCATGCTTCCTTTGCAAAAGGAGCGCCTTGTTGCATAGGTAAATTATAAATGGTAATGGAAAATGTGAATAGCAGAGCTGCACAGAACAAATATGGGACAGCAAAGCTAGTTTGAGGTCAGATATTGTTCTTTTTCACAAACGACAATTTGGCATGTTAAACATGATGAATAAGGAAATGAATAATGACTATCATAGAACAGAGTCATTCTTAATGTTAAAAGTATCACCTCTGCTTTTCCTACTATGACAAGTTGCATCTGCTGTGAAAAAGGCCTATTGTTACATGTTACCAAAGTGGAGTTGGCTGTATAAAGTAAATAAACTGGCCAGTGTGAAACACACAACACATAAGCGTTAGAGCTACACATATGAATCAAGTCAGTCAAAGACATCTGTTATGTCTAGTTTTATTAAAAGTGCTCCAAGTGATGTCACACGTTTGTAGACAGCCCAGGCTCCACAAATGCCAACAAAAACAAACTGTGCCAACCTGCACCACCACACATAACCAGTCAATAACCGACAAGAAGGATTTTTGGGGGGGGGGGGGGACAGGATGAAGAGGAGGGGCGGGCGAGCTAGCCTCGTTTTGTTTGAAAATATTTCGAACATCAAGAAGACGTTACGTCACCCAACATCGCTCAGAGCACCTTTAAGGAATGTTAATGTATTTGCACTTTAAGATTCAGGTTTACCTGTGTTTTTGGGGACATTGTTAACTTGTTGAGGTGCTAAATGTTGTTTGACTTCTCTTCGTAGTGTAGTGTAATATAAGAGTGTAATGCATAGCTTGTTGAAATGGGTGTTAAATCCTGTGGGCTTAGAAACACTGTTCTTTTTCATAGTTTTACAGGTTTTTACTTGAATGTCATTACTTTTTTTTTGCTGTCGTAGATGTATAAAGGGGTATAGCTGACCTCATGCTCATGTAGGCACATTTTATGTTATCTGTTTAAAAAAAGAAAATTGAATTAATTAACAGCCAGGATTGTTTTTTTTTTCTTACTTTGTTAGCATACCCATGTGTATCCCGCATTTGTCCAGTCTAAGCCTGGCTGTGACAATATCAACAGCTGTCAGAATCATCCAGACAATAATACATGTTGTGAAATGAAGTTTTCCATAATTAAAAAGTGTTCATTTACTGTGTGCTTCAGTTTATTCAGTGTTCTTCTCACGTAGCACCATTATCAGTGCGTAGCCACTGTAATGAGCCAGTCATCAGTGCAGTGTGCCTTCCATCATCTGCTGCAGGTGTTGAATTTGGAGAAGAAGCTGTCGTCAATGCATCCTCTTTCAATGTCCGGTTTCCTTAAAATGACAAGTTTAAAAAAAACCTAGTGAGACAACAGATTTTTGGTTACACTTCACTTGAAGGTATCTACATAAGAGTGACATGACACTGTCATGAACGTGTCATGAACATTATAAACAAGTCATAAATGTTTATGACAACACTTCTTTTAATAAGTGTCATTTGGTTTTTGTCATGACAAGTTATGTTTAGGGTTCATGTGTCATGTCACTCTTATGTAGATACCTTCAAGTAAAGTGTTACCAGTTTTTTTTTTATGTGCTTAAATATACTGTGTGTATAAGTGAGTGAATAGTGCTACTGACTGTTGTTTGTGTATTTCGGCCAGCTTGACGTTGGTGCTGTCCAGGTGTCGTCTCAGCTGCTTGTTCAGTCTTGCTTGCTTCCTCTCTATTAACAGAGCTGTGCGAGCCGAGTCCAAGCGGACACGATCATGTTGTTCCTCTTCTCGCTTTCTGTCTAGTTCTACCCTCTGCAGATGCACGGATAAAGCAGACAGACCATCAGTGAACAGCTTTCTAAATGATCCAAAAAGAGCACGTGTTTTGAGTATCATCTGTGCCTGTTTTACCTTTTTCTCCTCGATTTGATATTTCTGGAACTGGATGATGTTCTGCAGGCTCTCTGGGGGGGCTCTCCTATCACTGCTGGGACAAAGACCGGGCACTCCCACCATGCCCAGGGGGGGTTCCCCATCTACACCCTCATCATTGTGTTCCTCTTCCTGGTGACGCTTCTCTTCAATCTTTGCCCATCCAGACCAAGCAATAAGGATGATAAAACAAAGTGTGGTTAATGCACCTCCAATTCAATTTCAATGAACATATCTCAAACTTTGAAATTGAATATAACAATTAAACAAAAGCTGCTTAGATTTAGCTTAAAAATGTAATACAAAAACTTGAATTATGTCATTCATTTTCATTTAAACCCAGTATAACCAAAGACCAAAATGGAACTCCACTAAATGCTCTTATATGCCATTCAAGGTACATGCAGCTAAAATGGATGCCTTTAAGTATTGCCAAGCCCTCCCTTGGTGCTTTAAGGATTTGTTATTAGAAATTATATGTCCATGTTTTCCAAGCAAGTTTAACTACGATTACCAAGGTGACTTACCTTGGCCAGATTGTACTCTTTAGTGGCTAAAGTTGCTGCTTTTCTCCTCTCCATCTCAGTGCCCTGAAGCTGCAGAGCTTTGTTGTCCATGTCTACTCTGCTTTGGTCATAGCGTTGCTCTAAAGAAACAGTAGAGCAGATGAAGTGGGGTTATGTTTTGTGTGTGTGAACTGATTATCTGTATTCTGTACGGGATCAGACAAACCTACCCTCAATCTTTTGTTGATGCCTTTCTGCTGCCAGCTCACTTTGCTGCTGGATGAGCCACTCTCTGAGCTGCTCCCTCTGCCTCTGTCGCCTGCTCTCACTGTCGGGGTCCTCGCCCAGCAGGCCAGGGGGCATCATCTGTGCATCACCCAGGTCTCTTTTTCTACAGTGGTCTGGGTCAGTCAGGTCATACTCCTGCTGGCCCCGAGGCTGCTGGTACTGATGCCGGTAGTCAACGATGGCCTTCTCCATCGCACGCTTCTCCTTCGCTTCTCTCCTTTGGAGGAGGCAAGCTACTTTTCTATTATGGAGCATATCAGCATCTGTATGGAGAACACATCCCACACACATCACAATGAACTTCATTAGAAATGATGACTGCCTAAAAATATTATAATACACACCATAGTGGCAAAAATATGTATGTGGGTGTTTATGATTGGATACGGTTTTCTATCAGTGAGTGGTAGGACCATGGGTACGACATTAGACATGTTCAATGAAATTCCATTGCTAGGCAACAGCCTGGACCCTTAAACACTGGTCTCATAAGCTTGAAGATTTTTTTTTTTGCATGTTTCCCTTTCATTATTCTTAAAGTGCTAGCAACATTAAGTGCTTTATTTAATTGGTTACATATTTTATTTCTATATTTTTTAATGTATCCTTTTATTGTCATGTTTTCTTTGCCTTTGAATTTGAATGAATGTCACAATTCACTGCAACAGGAAATTAATTTGGGGTCATAAGATAAGATAGACTAGTAAGACCACACTGGGGAAATTCCTGTGCTTCAGCAGCTCAAAAGAAAAATGTACCCACATCAGAATAACACAAATACACATTAAGTAGACATAGGAGAAACAAATATACATAAAGTATAAGAAATAGAAAAAAATAGAATTAGTTATAATAATAGTAATAAAACAAACAAACATATTTACACAATAAACACCCTTCTATAAACAGACAGTACATAAACACAGATGAGTAAGGTGCGAATGAATAGAGATTACATAACTGCACAGTTGAAGGTAACAGAGTAATAAATATCTAATAATAGATAGATAGATAGATAACTTAATTAATAAGTTTAAGACATTTAGAATGTTTATGTTTACAACTGCATGGCTTAGTCGCCCTAGAACAGTGACACTCGGCGAAGTCAGGAAAACATTGACAAACGACGTTTAGTTCACGTTAACTCACGATAAGCGTTGTGTTCCTCTTTTGCTGCCTCCTCTTGTTTCTCTCTTTCCTTTATCTGCATGTTTAAGGCTTCCGTGTCAACCTATAAAACAGACCACGGTCCAGTTAAATGTTAGCTAACGTTACATTACGCGTTAGCATTCCTCTGCTAGACATGAAACACTTACCCCGACAGTCCTTGTTTTGTCATTAAAAATCCTCTCTTGTCTTTCAGTCTCTCTGCAGCGACGCCTCTGCAGAGTTGTCCTAGATACGTCGTCGACGTTAAACATTTTGGATTTAAGAATAGTATGCGGTGTTAAAGTCGAAACGGACTCCTGTCCTATGTTGGGCTCAAGACACGACAAACTCAGCTACACTTTAAACACACTGGTTGCTAAGAAACCAGAGGAGGTCGGCCATGAAAACACCTGCAACCACGTGGTGGCAGAAGAGGCTTTTCAAAAGCAAACAAGCCCACTTTTACACATCACTGGCATGATCAAAAGCCCTGCAAATCCATGGTACACTCCCACAAGTTCTTTTACATATTTTGGCTTCACCTTTAACATGAGCAGAGGTAAAATCAGATAGAATGACAAAAAAAATCCAAACGATTAGCCAATACTGACCATTACATGAATGCAGTGCTTGAAGTGGGAAAAAAAAGGTGCCGGTACTCTCTTGCATTGGCAGATCATCATGACATTTGAGATTTCTATAGTGAAAACCAAAACTTGGAGATATTGCTGGTACAACAATTTATTGTCATTTATTAACTATATAAAAGTATGGATTTATTTAAACAAGTTTACATAACTTTAGTGCGTAAGCTATTCAAAAAATCATGTTTTGATTTTAAACATACATGTGGCACAGTGAATGCTTATTAACTATCTATGGATGGCCTAAGCGACTAATTTACATATAGGCTAGTATCAATATTGTTTATTTTTTCCACATATAAGCTGATTTATATTTGCTAATATGTTGGAGCCATGTTAAGAAAAAAAATTCATTCATTCATCAAAACTATACATTTTAACAATAATTTGGTGCTCAAACAGATGCAAAACAGTCACTCTCAGTGTGTGTGTGTGTGTGTGTGTGTGTGTGTGTGTGTGTGTGTGTGTCCCCTCTCTGTCTGGGCAGCTAGTGACGGGATGCTGCTACATCATGTTTTGCAGCCCAGTTTGTTATCATTAAAAACAAGCCAGCTGTTCGTGGAGCAAAAATACATAATTTGGTCCTTTGACCAACAGTCAGGCCATCCGTGTGTTTCGTTACTCACGTTACTGTTGACGTCGGTGTAACGTTAAGGTTGGTAGCGGCCTTTTATATACTGTCTATGGTAGCGGCAGACTCCTCAACGCCAGCTGTTGCGCTCACATCAACGCTAGCTTGAAGCTCATGAATCGTACTAGCTACCTCCTGATGTTTCTGGTTGGACTTGGACCTCTGTTGACGTGTCTGGCTCTGGCACACGCGTTCTTTTAGTACCTTTCTGAAGCCATGCGGCTAACATAACGACTTACAAACTAGACACTTATTTTTAGTTTCTAGGTTTTCAGCAGTGAAAAATCTGTTACGGTCAGGCTGACGCTGACAGCTTTTTCAAACTAGCGTTCGTGGAGAAGCTAACTTCTGATTGGGTGGGCGGACTGCTTGCCTTTACGTGATTCGTCAAGATCTAAAATGTAAACACGTAGTGTCCTCTGGGTAGTGTAGTTTATGTAACGTTAGGGTCATCTCTCTGGCACTGACGCTTTCTCTGTCAGTGGTAGCGTACCGGCTGCATGCGAGAAGTAGCGGTACGCAAGAAAAAGTGCAGGTACGCTTAAGAGTAAAATGTAGAAGTGCCGGTACTGCGTACCGGTGCGTACCGGCCCACTTCGAGCACTGCATGAATGCATATAGATAAACATTTTGATTTGCATATTTGTTAAGCATCCCTTAATTGTGACCATGAGCATAATGGCAACACAGTCTCTTACTTCAAACATATCTTTGGCATATCTGCAATGCAACTTGGTTCTTATTGGCAGACATAATTGCAGACATATCTGTGATGACTGAAATTGAAAAAAATGATCTAGACTCAAGGTTGTCCTGACGAGCGTGCCTATGTTTTTCACTAAAAATTTGGCCCTATGTTCCCACATTTCTAAGATTTTATTTCAAAATTAGGCCATGTTCCCACATGTCCTTCTTCATAAATCTGTATCAGATTTGATCCCCCTTTCTCCCAATTTGGTAGCCAATTACACCCAACCTATTATCCAGTAGCAATGGACTACAGATGGAATGTAACCCTAACCCTAACATAGGGCCTAATTTTGAAAAACATCTTAGAAATGTGGGAACATAGGGACTAAGTTTCAATAAAAACAAAATTCTTAGAAATGTGGGAACTTAGGGCTGACCCCGTCCTGACTGCAGCAGTACGGTAGGTGTAATTCAAAGTAATTCAACTTTATGCACAAAACATTTCTAATCTAATGTGGTCAAGAAAATGAACTGCAATTAAGTTTACCACATTCTACTCTCAATGCGTTGAACTCCTTTGAATTGAATGGCCCCAGAATAACAGAGTCTTATATCACATATTTCCTAGGAACAGCCCAAACTTCTAACCAGTGTTGTAATGTAACAAAGTACGAATACTTAAGTAGAATTTTCATGTATCCACATTTTTACTTTATTTTTCTGGAAACTTTCACTTCTACTCCACTACATATCCTAAATAATATGCATACTTATTCCACTACATTTCCTCTAAGTGTCTTCCTTACTTGTTACTTGCAAGAAATGTTTTTGTACGTTGGAGTGAACAAAAATATTTAAATTTAGTTTATTTTTTTCTCTTTGTTGATGTCAGACTTTGAATTTTATGTTTAAAGTTTGGAAACTGAATATTATGCTTTAATATGAGGACGCCACAATAAAGTTCAGTCAAAGGTTGTTTTTTTTTACTTTTACTTCTTATAATTATGAACATGTAATATCATAACATTACTTTTGATACTTACACAGTAAATACCAGATCATTTAAGACTTTTTACTCAAGTAATATTCTAAAAAGTGACTTAAACTTCTACCAAAGTCATTTTCTGGTAAGATACTTGTGCTTTTACTCAAGTACTGCTTTCAAGTACTTTATACAAGACTGCTTCTAACAAAAGGCCTCTCGTTCTTCCACCAGGTCCTCAGCGACACATGGTCATTTTTGCCAGAATGCAAAGGAGGTCAGCTGCAGCATGGATCTTATGAAACCATGTTGTTGTTGGTGACATACCTTTCAAGGGTGATCATTTCAAGTAGGTCTTCTCCAAACTTACACTGAACACTGAGCTACAGTTGTTCAACTGAGCTTCTCAAGAATGACCAGACTTGCACGCACACCCACACCCCCACCCACGGCAGCATTCACTTTACCCATTCAGTCGTCAAAGCCAGCTTCTTCACAATACCAAACACACTCCCTACTCTGTGGAGGGCATGTTGTGATGTTGAGCACCTGGGCAGTTTTAAGAGATGATCGGCTATAACTTCACTTAAAAAAAGAAAGAAAAAAAAACAGTTTTATATATACACACTTTATTTTCAAATGAGGATAAAAAACAATGATCAATATTTGACATTAATTCAAACATAGGCCTTTGTCTCAGCACAAGAAAACAAAACTCTGTTGGCCTGCAATACCAACCCCCATGGCCTGTAAAATCCATAACTAAGTCCCAAATATGGCTATCACTTTTCTTGACACTAGAGGTATCGAGTGTCTCCAGGAGACCCTATTAGACCCTATATAGGCTATTGTATAATTCAACAAGCATAGAAAACACCAATATTATATTATTTAGTAGGTAATACACAGTATACTCAGCCACACATTCTGCATAAGTGGGACCTTTGTTTTGGACTGTTAACACACCCAGCCACACTTCCAATGGTTGCATAGTATTTCCATGTGTAATCTCGCATAGCCAGAACTCCCATAATAACAATACATTTCCAACAATATTTATTAGACGTCTGAACAAGTTGTATCTTTCTAATAATCAGAACTACAAAAGTACTAACAACAATACAATACTTGAAACCTTCTCTGAAACATCAGACTACAAGATTAATTGGCATGAGTCTGAAATAATGCCAGTGTCTAGAACCTGTCTACCAACAATAAATAATGCTCTTCCATTTAAGTGGATAGATTCAGGTATGCAGTATCTTGGGATTCGTCTTACTCCAGCTATCAATGACATGGTACAGGCTAATTATAAAGAATAACCTGGATAAGTGGAAACTGATCAACCTTAGTTTATGGGGAAAATTAAACACTATTAAAATAATAGTTGCTCCACAGGTGAATTACATATCCATGATGGTGCCATTGACTGTCCCATAATCTTTTTTATAAGCAGTACAATAAAATAATTAGAGACTTCCTGTGGAATGGCAAGATGTCACGTATAAAGCTTGAAAAGTTATATACAACCAGAAACAAGGGAGGGTTGGCTTTGCCTAATGTGGAGATATACAGAACGGCTTTTGAGGGATTTAAAATAGCTAAGCACTGGTATGGTGAGAGTTCAGCTCTGAGTTGGTTGTATGTAGAGAGGGAACTGGTGTCTCCATGTGGGGATATCAAGGCTTTGTCACAAGCTTTTAAGAAGAAGAGGCATCCAAACCCAATCTTGCAGTATTCTAGGGAGACTTGGGCAAAAGTGCATATGCAACTGCATATATCCCAATATAAGCAAATGGAATAACCCCTCAATCAAAGTAGTAAAGGGAACCTTTTGTATGGACCACCTGGCTGAATAAAAGCATCAATAGGATTAATGACTTGTATGTTAATGGCCTGTTCCAGCAATTTGAAGAACTAAAACAAAAGTTCTATTTGACAGATAAAGCAGACTTCTGGAAATATTTACAGCTCAGGAGCTGTGTAACTAAAATCTCACTTGATAATCACACAAATAAGCTTCTCTGCTATTTAAAGTTGCCTGAGCTTGTCCGTAATGCGTCCGTTTTTTTATAAAATCATGGCAGATAGTTTGTATGGTCATTCTAATCACTTGAGGTTAATATGGGAGAGGGACTTGAACTCAAACACTGAGGAAGAGGCATGGGAAAAGGTGGTTTTCCAACGCAGGGTGGCCGGTGAGGGATGCGATTAGCAAATTCACACAGTATAAGGTTATTCACAGGTATTATTATACTCCAGTCAAGCTTCATAAAAAATGGGATTAATGAAGGACAATCTGTGTTGGAAGTGTATGAACGTCACAGGTTTCTTACCTCCATCTTTTCTATGGGATTGCCCCCTGGTCTTTCCTTTTTGGAAACAAATCATTAAAACTATTGCCGATTGGTTAGACACACTATTGCCAGAGTCTCCCCAGCTGTGTCTACTTGGAGATAGGTCCCTTTTGCCAGTCCGCTCTGACACTAGCTGAGTTTATCACTGTAGTACAAATCATTCTTAGACACTGGAAAAGCCAAGTAAGGTCTAGTTTTACAGACTGGCTGAAGTTAATGACAGACAGCCTCATTTGAAGATCTCATTGCAAGACTGAATGATGGTAGGGGTGAATTCTACCAGGTCTGGTCTCATTTCCTGCATTTTATTCAATTTGAACTGACTAGTGCCCCATAATTAATATTATTATCGAGCCTAGATTACTAAGAAGAACATTTATATTTTTCAAACCTGAAATTTACCTAACAGCACCAAACGTATTGCATAAAAATGCCTCCAGATGTAACATTTGTCCAATTGTTACAGAACTAAAACCTTAAAGCTCCATCTAACTAATAGCAGTTATGATTTTATGACCACTGCTGCCATCGAAGAAGTTTAGCTAAGCCTTATTAAGCTTTATTTAAAATGCAAAACCAGGGAAAGCTTAAACTCCCATGTTATGTTATGCCCCAGGTTTTAATCTGATGCATTAACTTAAGATTGAAGGGAGGAAAAAGGATCAACATGCATTTATAAATTGCATAATTTTGGGTGTCTCCTTTATAAGCAGTATTTATAAGATGCTGTGTGTCAGCGATCCCAGCAATGCTCTTTCCCACACAATACCTGTAATATAGATAGACCTACTGGGAGACAGCTCGCATGTCTTTGACAGTCCCCTGGTCCAATTAGCAATTATAACTTTTCAGTTCAAGCAATTTTTTTTAATTGACAGAATAATAATAATAATAATAATAATAACAACAAATAATGACTTTGTCCATTCATAAACTGTTGAGCAAATGTTCATTTTACACATTCAGGTGATATTATTCACTGACCAATGAGCAGAGAAGTGCATTCTTGTTGGCCGCACACTTTAAAAGGCTTTGATTATGTTTTGGATTTCCCATCTTTGGCCAGAGCATTCCTGTATTAGAAGCTGGCCATACTTAATCTCCAGACACCTTTTTGTATCTCTGTTCTTCAGTTCTTTGCCCTGGAGAAGAAAGAAAAATAAATGTCAAACGCACAGCCTGTCATCATACAATATTTAGACAATCAGTCAATAGTTTGAGCTATGAGTCACCCTGAACTCATCCATCCTATATGTTCAAAAGGGTGGGACACACTGACTTTTACTAATTTACTGGAATAAAAAAATCCTTTTACCACATCTCTTCCCTGACTTTTATATACTTTGCTATACGTTTTAATAATAGTTTAACAACGTGTAATACCTGAGTGAAGTCCCAGTAAATCCCCATTCCTTTCTGCATAGCCTCTTTGCAGTTATGAAGGCCAGGCTCCGTTTCTTTTTTCCCCAGGTCAGTTAAACACCGGTTGTCATTGTACTTGTGGGACTTGATACCGCCAATATAGAGCTCACCGTTTGACCGATAATAACACATCTAAAAAAAGAATAATTAAAAGTCAAGCAGAAAGCAGATTGGTCACTCACTGTAAATAAGCCAACGGCAGCAAACGGACAATATTTCCAATTGCCACTTGTAACTTTTCAGTGACTATAATCATTAATCTTGACAACCACTGTAACTTGCTTCACTTACTTGAGGTCCATAGTAGTAGCAATTGTAAGCAATGGGTGTGTGACCTGGTACTGGTCCTTGGTCTAAGCACATGTTAGCATCAAGATTCCTTATCTATAAATGGGGGAGTTCATCATTTTATCAAAACCAAAGAAAATGTATCCAATACTATGACATGTATCATTAAAATACACAATGTAATGTGGCAGTGCATATGTGGCCCACACACCCTGCAGTATTGCTTCTACCACACATACAAAGATACATTAGATACTAAACTTACTCCTCCATAGGCAACTAGGTTTGTCAAGGGATCCAACTTGGGATACACATTTTCCAGGTACCATTTGAAAGGTTTACAGTTCAACCTTTCCCTGAGTTTTTTCCTTTCAGACATATCCCCAATGTCAATTCCGTGATTCTGCAGAGAATAAGGCATGATTTGTTTGTCACATTTGTACTCATAAGAAAAGCTTTTAATTATGGACCCTTGGATGTTCATGCTGCATCCTGTGTGTATGAGGCATGCAGTATTCCATAGAAAGGGCATCATCATTTTGTTCTACTTGGCTACATTTAAAGTACCTCAAACGGCAAGTTCCAAGCCAAGTTGACGTTGTGTTTGTATTCATCCATCCAGACTTCTGCTACCCTCAGGGCATTTCTCTTCATAACTTTGCTCAGGTCAGGCATGTAGGGCTTGTGGGCCCTCTCAATGTGGGCGATCTTGGAGCATGGAACTACTTCAATACTGCCTCCACATGTCCACACCTATATGAGCAAAAAAAGCTTAGCTTTATTACTACTTGATTAAACGGAATAATTGATCAGTTACCAATAATAATTGTGCAAGTGCAAAGCATGAATAAAAACAAAAGTTAAGAGTTAAGAACTACTTAGAAGTTCACAAACTGTGGGTAGCACCGGCACTTCTTATATGCACTTAACAGTTTGTAGGGCTCCATCTCTGAGAGACCCCTGCAGCTGACCCATAAAGTTAACATTTGCCAGAGAACCAGTGGAGACTCAAGGAAGTTACTACTCCTAGCCAAGAAATAGTCCCTCCGGGAATTTTTATACAGATTTCATTATATCATATATTAGAGTGCCAAAAAGACACAATTGAAATAATGACACATACACTCACCTAAAGGATAATTAGGAACACCCTACTAATACCATGTTTGACCCCCTTTCGCCTTCAGAACTGCCTTAATTCTTTGTGGCATTGATTCAACAAGGTGCTGGAAGCATTCTTTAGAAAATGTTGACCCATATTGATAGGATAGCATCTTACAGTTGATCCTGTTCCACCACATCCCAAAGATGTTCTATTGGGTTGAGATCTGGGGCCTCATGTATAAAAGACTCCGCAGCTTTCATACTAGAAGATGGCGTACGACCAAAACTTGAAAAGTACCTACGCACAGAAATATTCAGATGTATAAAACCGGGCGTACGCCAGGTCCTGCGCACCTTTCCTTTATACATCACAATCAACGTGAAATTGAGCGCACATGAAAGAGCCACTGACCCCGCCTTGCCTCCTCCCATCCATCCATCCATCCATCCATCCATCCATCCATCCATCCATCCATCCATCCATCGTCGTCCGCTTATCCGTGGTCGGGTCGCGGGGGGAGCAGCTCCAGCAGGGGACCCCAAACCTCCCTTTCCCGAGCCACATTAACCAGCTCTGACTGGGGGATCCCGAGGCGTTCCCAGGCCAGATTGGAGATGTAATCCCTCCACCTAGTCCTGGGTCGTCCCTGAGGCCTCCTCCCAGCTGGACGTGCCTGGAACACCTCCCTAGGGAGGCGCCCAGGGGGCATCCTTACCAGATGCCCGAACCACCTCAACTGGCTCCTTTCGACGTGAAGGAGCAGCGGCTCTACTCCGAGCTCCTCACGGATGACTGAGCTTCTCACCCTATCTCTAAGGGAGACGCCAGCCACCCTCCTGAGGAAACCCATTTCCGCCGCTTGTACCCTGGATCTCGTTCTTTCGGTCATGACCCAACCTTCATGACCATAGGTGAGGGTAGGAACGAAAACTGACCGGTAGATCGAAAGCTTTGCCTTCTGGCTCAGCTCTCTTTTCGTCACAACGGTGCGATAAACTGAATGTAATACCGCCCACGCTGCGCCGATTCTCCGACCAATCTCCAGCTCCATTGTCCCCTCACTCGCGAACAAGACCCCAAGGTACTTAAACCCCTTCACCTGGGGTAAGGACTCATTCCCTACCTGGAGAAGGCACTCCATCGGTTTCCTGCTGAGAACCATGGCCTCAGATTTAGAGGTGCTGATCCTCATCCCAGCCGCTTCACACTCGGCTGCAAACCGATCCAGTGAGTGCTGAAGGTCACAGGCCGATGATGCCATCAGGACCACATCATCTGCAAAGAGCAGCGATGAGATCCCCAGCCCACCGAACTGCAACCCCTCCCTACCACGACTACGCCTCGATATCCTATCCATAAATACTACGAACAGGATTGGTGACAAAGCGCAGCCCTGGCGGAGGCCAACCCTCACCTGGAACGTGTCTGACTTACTGCCGAGAACCCGGACACAGCTCTCGCTTTGGTCATACAGAGATTGGATGGCCCTGAGAAGGGACCCCCTCACCCCATACTCCCGCAGCACCTCCCACAAAGTCTCCCGGGGGACCCGGTCATATGCCTTCTCCAGATCCACAAAACACATGTAGACTGGATGGGCATACTCCCAGGCTCCCTCCAGGATCCTTGCTAGAGTAAAGAGCTGATCCGTTGTTCCACGCCCAGGACGGAACCCGCATTGTTCCTCTTCAACCTGAGGTTCGACTATCGGCCGAACCCTCCTTTCCAGCACCTTGGAGTAGACTTTACCAGGGAGGCTGAGAAGTGTGATACCCCTGTAATTGGTACACACCCTCTGGTCCCCCTTTTTGAAGAGGGGAACCACCACCCCGGTCTGCCACTCCTTTGGCACTGTCCCAGACTTCCACGCAATGTTGAGTAGGCGTGTCAACCAAGATAGCCCCTCCACACCCAGAGCTTTCAGCATTTCTGGACGGATCTCATCAATCCCTGGGGCTTTGCCACTGTGGAGTTGTTTGACTACCTCAGTGACCTCCACCAGGGAAATTGACGACAATCCCCCATCATCCTCCAGCTCTGCCTCTAACAAAGAGGGCGCATCAGCTGGATTTAGGAGTTCCTCAAAGTGCTCCTTCCACCGCCCTATTACCTCCTCAGTTGAGGTCAACAACGTCCCATCCTTACTGTACACAGCTTGGATGGTTCCCCGCTTCCCCCTTCTGAGGTGGCGGACGGTTTTCCAGAAGCGCCTTGGTGCCGACCGAAAGTCCTTCTCCATGTCTTCTCCAAACTTCTCCCACACCCGCTGCTTTGCCTCTTTCACGGCAGAGGCTGCAGTCCTTTGGGCCCTTCGGTACCTTGCAACTGCCTCCGGAGTCCTCTGGGATAACATATCCCGGAAAGACTCCTTCTTCAGTCGGACGGCTTCCCTGACCACCGGTGTCCACCACGGTGTTCGAGGGTTACCGCCCCTTGAGGCACCTAAGACCCTAAGACCACAGCTCCCTGCCGCAGCTTCAGCAATGGAAACTTTGAACATTGTCCACTCAGGTTCAATGCCCCCAGCCTCCACAGGGATGCACAAAAAGCTCCGCCGGAGGTGTGAGTTGAAGGTCTGTCGGACAGGAGCTTCCTCCAGACGTTCCCAATTTACCCGTACCACCCGTTTGGGCTTACCAGGTCTGTCCAGAGTCTTCCCCCACCCCATTGACCTTCGGCCTAGGGTGCTCTGGTACCAAGTACACTTATGAGCATCCCTATGTTCGAACATGGTGTTTGTTATAGACAATCCATGACTAGCACAGAAGTCCAATAACAGACAACCACTCTGGTTTAGATCAGGGAGGCCGTTCCTCCCAATCACGCCTCTCCATGTGTCTCCGTCATTGCCCACATGTGCGTTGAAGTCCCCCAGCAGAACTATGGAGTCCCCCTCCGGAGCCCCATACAGGACTCCATTCAAGGTCTCCAAGAAGGCCGAATACTCTGAACTCTTGTTTGGTGCATATGCACAAACAACAGTCAGAGTTTTCCCCCCAACAACCCGCAGGCGTAGGGAGGCGACTCTCTGGTCCACCGGGGTAAACTCCAACGTTGCGGCGCTCAGCCGGGGACTTGTGAGTATCCCCACACCCGCCTGGCGCCTCACACCCTGGGCAACTCCGGAGAAGAAAAGAGTCCAACCCCTCTCCAGGAGTACGGTTCCAGAACCGAGACTATGCGTAGAGGTAAGCCCCACCAGATCCAACTGGTAGCGCTCCACCTCACGCACAAGTTCCGGCTCCTTCCCCCACAGCGAGGTGACATTCCATGTCCCCAGAGCCAGCCTCTGCTGCCCGGGTCTGGTCCGTCGAGGCCCCTGACCTTCACCGCCACCCGTGTGGCAGCGCACCCGACCCCAGCGGTTCCTCCCACAGGTGGTGGGCCCATGGGCTGGAGAGATAGGTGCCACGTAGCTTTTTCGGGCTGTGCCCGGCCGGACTCCGTGGCAAACCCGGCCACCAGACGCTCGCTGACGAGCCCTCCCTCTGGGCCTGGCTCCAGACGGGGGCCCCGGGCTTCCTCCGGGCAGGGTCTCTCTATCCCTTCCTCGTTTTTTCATAGGGTTTTTTTAACCATTCTTCATCTGGCCCCTCACCTGAGACCACTTTGCCATGGGAGACCCTACCAGGAGCACAAAGCTCCAGACAACACAGCCCTCAGGTTCATAGGGACACCCAAACCTCTCCACCATGATAAGGTGATGCGCCCCCGACGTCATTCTTCGTCCAATCACAACGGGTTATCCCGCTGCAGACGGAAAAAAAACTTCACCGACTGTGAGGTTGAGGTGCTGATCGCGGAGGTGGAGGCGAGAACAAAAATGTTATGTTTGGAGGTTTGTCATCTCGGATAAGCAATAAAAGAAAATGCCGAGAGTGGCAAATGTTGACCAGGCAGTGAATGCACCGAACCATGGCAGAAATTAAAATAAAATGTCTAATGTTGAAGTGGAAATCAAGAGAATAGAGGCAGCGCCACACCAGTTACAGAACAACATGCATCTCAGTGTCAGTCCAAATGACGCACAAAAAGCAGTTTGAACCCACCGATGTAATGCCATTTATTTTAAGTGTTAGTAGGCTAGAGCGCGCGAGAGATCCGAATCAGAGGAGGAGAGGTTAGCGAGGCCAGCGTCTCCACGGCAGGTGACAGTGCGCATGGATCCGCTGCGCCACGCATGGATGAAATATTGAAATAGTAAATAGGACTACAGTATGTATAGAAACTACAGTATAACAGAAATATGTGCAGAATTAAGACAGTCAAGACGGCCCAGTGTTTGGTGGACCAGGTACACCTTGTTCACTTAATAGCCTACAAATCATCCACGGGATCAATTACGCATCACATGAGTTTGCCCACCCGACACAGCGTTTGTTCCTGGGGAGATGGAGCCGTGCATGCCGCCTCCTGTGCGCCATGGATGTCTGAGCCTCAGTAACTACAGACACTAACAAAAAGATCGCCACGGAAAAATGTAATATAGGCTATTACATTGTTCCGTGCCGATCTTTCTGTTGCAGATTGAGGAAGATATTTCATCTATGAGAAATCCAGATGACTGAAAGTATTTTCTAAGTGGATTTATCATTCATTTCCCGTCCCCATGTTTAGAGGTTAAGTAGCCTGTGAATTAAACAGTTAATAGTGTGAAAGATGTGAAACATTAGCCACATAAATGATCAGACTTTTATGGGGTATCAGCAGATATAATATGTTTTTTCATAGACGTCACAGACATATGCCAGTAAGTGAAGTGGAAACTTTATTTTGGTGAATTTCAGCACTTTTAACTTAGAATTTGCCACGTTACAGAGCCAGACAAGACTTTGCGGACGGCCCGCACATTCTCACAACTGCTCAACAGTTTGCGTGATGGCCCGCACATTCTCAGGTCAAGTTTTTTTTTATACATCACAAAGTGTCCGTGACAACCAGCGTACGCAAGCTTTTCGTGCGTTTATACATGAGGCCCCTGGTGACTGTGGGGGCCATGTTAGTACAGTGAACTCATTGTCATGTTCAAGAAACCAATATGAAATGATTCGAGCTTTGTGATATGGTGCATTATCCTGCTGGAAGTAGCCATCAGAGGATGGGTACATGGTGGTCATAAAGTGATGGACATGGTCAGAAACAATGCTCAGGTAGGCTGTGGCATTTAAACAATGCCCAGTTGGTACTAATGTGTGCCAAGAAAACATCCCCCACACCATTACTCCACCACCACCAGCCTGCCCAGTGTTAACAAGGCGTGATGGATCCATGTTCTCATTCTGTTTAATGCCACATTCTGACTCTACCATCTGAATGTCTCAACAGAAATCGAGACTCATCAGACCAGGCAACATTTTTACAGTCTTCAACTGTCCAATTTTGGTGAGTTTGTGAAAATTGTAGCCTCATTTTCCTATTTTTAGTGGAGATGAGTGGTACCCGGTGGGGTCTTCTGAATGCTTTGCTGCATACCTCGGTTGTAACGAGTGGTTATTTGAGTCAAAGTTGATCTATCAGCTGGAATCAGTCGGCCCATTCTCCTCTGACCTCTAGCATCAACAAGGCATTTTGGCCCCCCAGGACTGCAGCATACTGGATGTCTTTTTTTTCCAGACCATTCTTTGTAAACCCTAGAAATGATTGTGCGTGAGTGAGAATCCCAGTAACTGAGCAGATTGTGAAATACTCAGACCAGTCCGTCTGGCACCAACAACCATGCCACGCTCATGCTTACGCTACTCCGAGTTGATTGTAACCAACTCAAATCAGCTATTGTGAAACTGAAAACTCTGAGTTTCCCATCTCAGGATAAATCAACTCAGAGGTCAGGCTTAGACTCAGAGTTTGCTGAACCTCCTACCTGAAACGGACC
Source organism: Gymnocephalus cernua (assembly GCA_023631565.1). Taxonomy (NCBI): domain Eukaryota; kingdom Metazoa; phylum Chordata; class Actinopteri; order Perciformes; family Percidae; genus Gymnocephalus; species Gymnocephalus cernua. The sequence goes on from CM042431.1 coordinate 5,281,545, forward strand.
CCAGGTGTTAGATAGGTGAAGCTTACTCACTCGAATTCCCAGCTCAACATTTTCTCCACCGTACACTTTCATTCCTTCATCGAGGAGTCCGATTTCTCCCAGATACTTTCTTTCAGCAACTAGGATCCCCATGACAGATGGACTTCTGAAGTGAAAGAAGAGACCTGTTACTACTGCATAATTTAAACATGTTGCATCACCATAAGCATAAAAGTAAAGCTTTCAGATCAGTAAGAATGCCCCATCCAAGATACATATATGATACGTTTGACACATATGCAAGTCGGAACAAGACTTACTTTCCAGGCAACGAGCCGTCTTTGAGTTTGTAATACTCGTCCGAAAAACTCTCATACATGCACCATAAAGCCCAGTCGAAGGCGTGCGATGCTGGCTGGTATGGAATAACCTTGAGGTCATCAAACTTTACTTTGTCAAACACAGGGGACGTCACCACCGTTCGGTCAGCCTTGATCTGCGTCAGCAGGGGTTCCGCCCTGAAGGAAGGGAAGGGAGGAGAGGTGGTTTGCCCATCACTTCATTAAAATGTTGTTTTTGGAAAAAAACAATGAGACTGCTGCTTCATATTTCTTTATCTCTTTCTATGAAATGACATGTGTTGTGAAGTGTCATTCCCTTCATTTGATCAGCGGCTGCTGAAATCAAGCAAACTGACTATTGCACTACAAATGAGCCTGTGACTAGATGGTTGCAAGTCTGAGCAGCACTCGCCCTACCCTCATTACTACCACTGTGCTAGGCCTTTAACACCCTCATTGCCTAAGTGGGCATGCCAGTACACCCGACTGTGGTTGTACTGGGATAAGTCCGTGCTTGGACTGGGCTGTTGCAAATGTATGCAACTGTGGAAACAGGGCGTTCCTAAAAAAATTATTATTAGCAAAACAAGGGCTAAGATGTGAGGCAGGCCAACTTTGGCATCAGCTCACCAGAGTCAGTTTGCACTTGGTGGTGGTATAGACACTTCCCTGCATTACATTTGATAACTGTAAACATGGTAATGTTGTCAGTACTGGTGGTAAGTTTGAGAATTTTAAGTGAATCTCATTACAATTTTAATTTGAAAAAACGGAGGGTTGTTTAGGAAGACACAAGTTAGCACAGCTGCAACCGATATAATGTTAACGGCTTCTACTTATAGCACCTTTAATGTGAAATAAAATATTACATTCATGCCAGTGAAAATGGTATACATACACCAGGTATAAAAGACTTGTTGCCTCATTCTTACCACAGCTCATGGACTTCAATGTGCGCATCCAGGATGGCCAGCACGTCAGCAGTAGCAGCCCTCCAGCCAGACGCCCTGGCGTGAGCCAGGCCATGCGACTCATTGTGCCTCACCCTTATAATTGAGAGACTTGGGTTCTCCTGCTCGAGAGACTTCACGTACATGTCAAGCTCACCCTTCAGGTTTTCTAAATTGAGAGAAAATGCGGGCATTTCTTTTGAGATTAGGGGTGTGACAGATGTTTTTACCATAGAAACCAGTGACACCAGTTTCCATACTGATTACCCAGAGTGCAAAGTACGTTTTTTATTTTAAAGATTATTTTTTTGAGCTTTCCCACCTTTAATTGACAGGACAGCTAGGTGAGAGAGGGGGGAGGAGAGAGAGAGAGAGAGAGAGAGAGAGAGAGAGAGAGACATACAGGAAATCATCACAGGTCGGACTCGAACCTTGGACCTCTGTGTCGAGGCATAAGCCTCTCAGTATATGTGCACCCGTTCTACCCACTGACCCAACCCGGTCACACTAGTGCAAAGTACACTTAAAATTTTGAGAGCAACAGTTGTGATCGTAGACATGCCTCACATGCTCACAAACAGGATGCAATTGAAATGAAATTTAAACATTAAGTTGATGTTGTGACCGTATCCAATTTGAAGTTGTCATTAGTGATACGTAAGTAAAAAGGTGTTTCTAATGTTTTATTCACCCATGCCTGTACGTTAGGATGGACAAGAATGAGAAACACCAATTATATTGCAATCCAGTGCCACTCCACCACTAAGTACAGTCTTGAATGACTAAATGCTGTTACATTGTACAGGGGTTTATGTGCTCTTAAAACAAAGCAATTAACCGTGGTAGAAAAACACCCATTTGGGGTTTTCCTGGGGGTTATGTGCTAGACCTTTACCATCCTAAATTCTTGTTGTTACCATATCTATGGCATACAAAACAAATTGTTGTTTTTATACTTTTACGATTAAACAAACAAAAGGTGTAACATATTAATCAGTGAGACTTAAACGTACTAGTAGGCAGATTGTTTTTTTCTAACTTTGGACAAAGCCAGGCTAGCTGTTTCCAGTCTTTATGATAAGCAGCTGCTGACTGTAGCATAATAGTTTACCATACAGATATGATAGTGATATCAACCATGGCATGCCATCTAACTCTTGGCAAGAAAGTGAATACACGTTTTCCAAAATGTCCCAATTCCAAAAACTATTATTTTAAAGCCAAAAGTTCATGTGACAAAAAAGATAAGAGATTTTACAAGACTGCTTAGAAAAATAGATACGTTCAAAAAAATACAACACAAAATAACAACCATAACATAGATTAGAGCCTAACAGTAAAATTATATATAGATAGATAGATAGATAGATAGATAGATAGATAGATAGATAGATAGATAGATAGATAGATAGATAGATAGATAGATAGATAGATGCAGCATTGCACAATGAACCGTGATGTCATGTCTCGCAGTATGGCAGTAGCCTATACATAATGGCTCAACGGGTTTATGACACGTTTGCACAATCTCACCCATTTGCACTCAACTTACCTTCAGAGCTACTGTCATCCACCAATATTATCTCCTTCAGCAGGTGTTTAGGGGTGCGGTCAATGATGCTGCGCATAGCTCTTTTGATAATAGACAGGGCCTCATTCAGGTAGATCAACACTACTCCAATACTTGGCAAGTCTTCTGGGTAACTCTTTTTCAGACACCTATTCAGAAACAGAAGGATTTCTAAAACCACCGTCTTTCCATCAGTAAGCTGTGTAAATGCTGTATCTAAAGACAAACCATGTGAACAGAGAGGTGAAGGATAAAAAGCAAACAATGAACTGGATGGGATCTATAAAAGGGGCCATTTCTTTAACTTGTATCTGTATATGAATTAAAATGACAGCTCTGGCATCATAGGGAATTGTTGTACCTTGGATCCCTGGTATCTGGAAGAGCTCGATCTAGAGGAAGGCCATTGCTGAGAAAAACGTTGTATCCATACTTGTCAAACAAAGCCTGTGCCTCTCTTTGGTCATCCTCCGAGAGATTCTCCCCCCACTTCGTGAACAGGGCAGAGTTGGGAAACAGTTTATTAGACTTTTTCTCTCGAGTCTCCTCTTGGTCCGGGATTTTTGCTTCAGGTTTCTCTTTCTGCTCGGGCTGTGTTTTGACAGTTGGCTGTTCGACCTCTGCAGCTTTTCCCCATCTTTGTCTGTCCTCTTCGAGCATTTTCTGCATGGTGTCCTGCTTTTTCTCAAAAGCTCTGACTACATTGTCTTGACAAAAGGATGACAGGGAGAGAGTCAAATGAGCAGCATGATAACTGAGGACTACATGTTTTCCTATTTAAAAAAGGTGCCCTGCCACACATATTCCATTACTTTGTGGTAATGTCTGAAGTTCTACCATGGACTCTGAACATTTTTTGTTGAAAAAATGTCTTGGTTACCTTGTTTCAAGCCATTCTAGCGTGGTGTAGAAAGCCTGCAGGAAGACTCAGCTCGATTTGTGCCAGTTCTCATTAATATTCAACGAGCTAAGCTGCTTGACTCTGATTGGCTAACAGCTAGCCAATGAGAGCCTGGCTATCCACATCCTTTAAAGCCGTTGTATGCTTGATGCGTTGGAGGCGCACGCCATCGTGACGTCAAAATGACGTAATTTCCTGCCGGCGCGTCCGATTTTCAGCGCGCGAGCAGAGGGCGCGCACCAGTCTATTTTTTTCAGCGGTGCGCGACAAACCGGAGGAGGAAGCATGAACAAGCTCCCAGGAAACCGGATGCCAGGACTCGCCGAGTGACTGCAAGTCTCTCTTGTAAACTTACTGGGTTAAGAGGAGTTATTTTTTCGTGAATGAAAGGCTTGATCTGATGAAGTAGGTCACTGAATCAAATCGAAGCATTAACGGCACTGCTGCTGCCAGTTCTGACCTTGTTTATATTTTTCTTCTTCTTCTTCTTCTGGTCCTTAGAAAGAAAAACATCGGTAGCCACGTCGCGACCACCACTCGCCAGTATAAATACTCACGGCAGTCCCGTGACGTCACATTTGGATGCGCCAGCTTGGCTGCGGCTACTGTAAAACGACCATTACCCAGCTCAACTGGGTGAGCTCATGAATAGTAATGAGCTCAGGCAACATGACGTCAGACTGACCAGCTTTTGGAATTGGCCTGATTTCTCCTCTTATTTATTTCTTTTCAGTGGCTAGAGCTGACAGAGGAGGTAGCAGTTCATTTTCACATTCACCACATAACACAAACACATATGGACCTAACAGATTTAAAAAGAATACAAGTAAAAATTATTTTGTGTGGCAGGGCACCTTTAAAATGAAGCATTTTTTCTTGAGATGAATGTTCTCTAGGACTGAAATCATGGATTCTACATAAAATTAAATGGTATTGATACCCAGAAGGAAATTAGTCATCAGAAGCACAAGAGAGAGACCAAATACAAAAGGATAACATTCTTTTGTAAAAATACATTAAAACACACAACAGACAGCAAACGTCCAAGAAAAGTTCCATTAGAAGCCGACTCCATGTCGGCAAATAATCTTTTGGTGACACTTATATTGTTTCAATGCAATATCATTTTGTCTGATGACCAAAAGAATACAATACAGTTGAGCAACTACTTGTGTAGTGAGCAGACATTTAATCCTTCCACACTGAATGAAAGTTAATTTCACTGAAGTTAAAATCATTTTTTCACTTTCCCCATCTCCATGTGTAGTGGAGAACTGATTAAACAAATACATTGTACACATCCTCTAGGGGGGAAAGATGAATCATTGCCTCAACTCACGGAGATTGCTGATGCTTGTCTCCAGGTCAGAAAAACTCCGGATCATATGCGGTGTGTCCCGCACTTTGTCAGTCTCCGCGTCAGCCTCATATCCACCCTTTAGAAACATGCCCGCGTAGACGAGGAGCCCGATCCCCCCCAGTATGACGACTGACCGCTTGAACGACACTGCTCTCATAGTGATAATTCGCACAGCCTGAACCCGCAGCAAGTGAATGGAAAACCATGAAAGACCTTAGACTAGGCTACTGGACTGAGGGCTTGAACCAGACCAAGTGGCATGTGTTTATGAATCATGATTATTTCTAGGTTTTGGGTGGTACGTTCTTTTGTTTCAAAGCGCATGGGCAGAGCAGCACGCGAGGTGAGACCCGTCCTTCCTCTATAACTTGCCCACATTAAGCGCAGGTGTTCCTAATTAGTGGGCTGAGCCGAGTGGTCAAATGCTTAACTGCAGCCGAAAGAAAATGTATTAAAATAAGTTTCTTACAATACACGGACACATAAAGAAAATGTTTAGGGGAAACTGTGATAAGGTAGAGACGGCAGGTAATCTTTTTTCAATTTTTTATATATATAGCTTGCTGGATTCCTTTCCTTCATGTGTTGGGTGCAGTCAGAGGAGCAATATATAGGCTATATACAGTATATTAGCAACAAGTCAATGTAATATTTGTGACATTACAACACAGTGCTTAGTAAATGAATGCTTAAAGGTTAAAGGTTGTCAGAACTCTTAAGTCTTAACCCTTGTGTTTTCCTCGGGTCAAATTTGACCCATTTTCATGTTTTTTTTTATATCAGAAATATTGGTTTCTATCAACCAAATTGACCAAAAATAATAGTTTAAATGGTTTCAAAACAGTATCTTGACTAAACTTTGAGATGTACCAGCAGGGGCGTAGCACAGAATTATGGGCATTTTCTATGGGCTCCTCCCCGCATCCACAGCTATTCATTCTAGCATCTTTTTGAGCCCTCCTCACATGAGGGCCCTGGTTGCTCATGCATGTAGTAAGTTACGGGTTGGACTGCCGTTCCAGGGCACTTTCACGGGTAGAAGGTTGTGAAAACACGAGTTACGGGTTGCCTGGAATGCAGCATCAGTCCCCTCCCCCCCCCCAGTCCAACATCCCTGTGTACCAGTGTGATCCACTCAACATCCTTTGATCTTAACTATTAGTCAAAATAATTCATAATTTCTGCTTTTTTTTTACTCAAAAAAGAAGTATAATGTCATATAAATTAGGTTTATTGACCATGAATTCAAGTGCTCAAATTATGCTTTTTGGCTTCTCCCCTTTCCTTTATTGTGTTATATATCTTTTTGTGCATGTTATAAGTTTACAACGTGAAAAAGCCCAAAGTCCACCCCAAAGGGACTTACCATCTCCAACAGAAAACACTGATCACGTTTACAAGCTGTCAATATTCGGGTTATGGTCGGGTTAAGGTCACTATTCGGGTTTCTGAAACATTCGGAATAAACCATTTACATGCGTGAGCAGAGATAGTTACTACTGTATACATGGAATTTGTAATCAATTGGCAATATCCCGATAGCCGTCAACAAAATACATTATATTCATGGTTTTCACCACACTAATAAAGAAATTGGTTTCCTTCCTCGCTCCAAAAGTGTGGTGCTGTGCTGTGTCTCGCCATGTTTACCTCTACTTCTTGTTTACTTCTGGTATACTGCACGCAGACGGCGCATACAAGAAGTTCCTCTACTCAAAAGACCAAGATTCCTTGCGAATAGATACGCGTTTACATGACCAAATATTTGGGTTAGAAAAGGAGTAAGCCAGGGATCATATTCAGGTTTTTAAAAACAGGAATATGAGCATATTCGTGTTTTTATATGCTCTGCAACTGACTGGCTAGCAGTACTTACTGCACATGTGTGACTCCCCACAAATTCAATTCAATTAAATTTAATTTTATTTATAGTATCAAATCATAACAAGTTATCTTGAGACACTTTACAAATACAGTAGGTCTAACCCACACTCTATAATTTACAAAGACCCAACAATTCTAGTAATTACCTCAGGAGCAAGCATTTAGTGCGACAGTGGCGAGAAAAAACTCCCTTTTAGGAAGAAACCTTGGCAGACCCAGGATCTTGGTAGGCGGTATCTGACGGAGCCAGTTGGGGGGGTGATGAACAGTGGCAATAACAGCCACAATAAAGATAATGGATCAGTGACTAGAAAAACTAGTCGTTGTATTCTTCCATCCATCCATCGTCGTCCGCTTATCCGTGATCGGGTCGCAGGGGGAGCAGCTCCACTTCCCTTTCCCGAGCCACATTAACCAGCTTTGACTGGGGGATCCCGAGGCGTTCCCAGGTCAGGTTGGAGATATAATCCCTCCACCTAGTCCTGGGTCTTCCCCGAGGTCTCCTCCCAGCTGGACGTGCCTGGAACACCTCTCTAGGGAGGCGCCCAGGGGGCATCCTCATCTGATCCTCATCCCAGCCGCTTCACACTTGGCTGCAAACCGATCCAGTGAGTGCTGTAGGTCACAGGCTGATGATGCCATCAGGACCACATCATCTGCAAAGAGCAGCGATGAGATCCCCAGCCCACCGAACTGCAACCACTCCCCACCACGACTACGCCTCAATATCCTGTTCATAAATACAACCCCAAATCAGAAAAAGTTGGGACAATATGGAAAACACAAATAAATAAAGAAAGTAGTGATTTCTGTATTTTATTGCAGACAATACAACAGCACATAATTTAATGCGTTCCTCATGATTTTTATTGTTTCTTTTTAAAAAAAAACAAAATTCCTATTTTGGTTCTTGCAACACATTTCAAAAGAAGTTGGAACAGTAAAGCATTTACCACTTTGTAATGTTGCCATTCCTTTTCACAACACTTTAAAGATGTTTAAGGACTGAAGACACCAAGTGATGAAGTGTTTCAGGTGTAATTTTGTCCCATTCTTGCTGCAAACAAGTCTTAAGGTGGGCAACAGTACGGGGTCTTCGTTCAAAATGCGCCACATATTCTCTATTGGAGACAGGTCGGGACTGCATGCAGGCCAGTCAAGTACCCGTATCTTCTTCCTCCGCAGGACTTTGTAATGTGTGCAGAATGTGGTTTTGCATTATATTGTTGAAATATGCATGGACGTCCCTGGAAAAGATGTCTTCTTGAGGGCAGCATATCGTGCTCCAAAATCTCTATGTACTTTTCAGCATTAACGGTGCCATCACAGAAGTGCAAGTTACCTTTGCCAAGGGCACTGACACAACCCCATACCATGACAGACCCTGGCTTTTGGACTTGTTGCTGGTAACAGTCTGGATGATCCTTTTCTTCTTTGGTCCGGAGCACACGGCGTCCATTTCTCCCAAAAAATACCTGAAATACTGATTCATCTGACCACAGTACACGTTTCCACTGTGTGATGGTCCATCCCAGATGCCTCTGAGCCCAGAGAAGTCGACAGCGCTTCTGGACACTGTTAACATAGGGCTTCCTTTTGGAACAGTACAGTTTTAACTGGCATTTGTGGTTGTAACTACGTATTGTGGTACTTGACAAAGGTTTGCCAAAGTAGTCCTGAGCCCATGTGGTGATATTGCTTATAGATGAATGACGATTCTTGATGCAGTCCCGCCTGAGGGATCGGAGATCACGGTTGTTCAGCTTAGGCTTGCGCCCTTGTCCTTTATGCACTGAAATTCCTCCACATTCCTTGAATCTTTTAATTATGTTATGCACTGTTGAAGGTGAAATAAGCAAATATCTTCCTTTCTTTGAGGAACACTGTTTTTAAACATTTCAATAATTTTCTCACGTATTTGTTGGCAAACTGGCGATCTTCGGCCCATCTTTGCTCCTAAAGTACTAGACCTTTCTTGGATGCTGCTTTTGTACCAAATCATAATTACAATCACCTGTTGACATCACCTGTTTCAAATCACATCATTGTTTAACCAATTTACCTGATTACTAGCCCTAAATTGCTCCTGTCCAAACCTTTCTTTGGAATGTGTTGCAGGTCTGAATGACAGGAAAGGAGGTTTATTTACAAATAAAATTAGGTTAACCAGACAAAACATGAAATATTTTGTGTTCACATTGTCTGCAATGAAATACAAGTCAAAGTACATTTAGAAATCACTACTTTCTTTTTTTATTTGTGTTTATCATACTGTCCCAACTTTTTCTGATTTGGGGTTGTACTACGAACAGGATTGGTGACAAAGCGCAGCCCTGGCGGAGGCCAACCCTCACCTGGAACATATCCGAACAAGTCGTAGTAGTTCATGTCATATCAGGGAACTGCAGGGCATTACAGGATGTAGCATGGCACAGCGGAGCATAGCTGGACATAGCAGAGTGCAGCAGGACACAGCAGGACACTGAAGGGCACCGTAAAGAGTAGCAGGGTGTAGCAGGGTGTAGCAGGGCGTGGACTCTGAGCAGGAGTCCACAGGTGTGGAAGCTTGCAGACTCTCCGCCTTGCTTCGTCGCCAGGCAACCAGACATGATGCGTTCAGGAACACTCAGAAAAACAAAGACTCATAGGTGAAAACAATTTAAGGCAGAAAATGAACTCAGGAAGCGGGATTCATGACAGTACCCCCCCTCCGATGGACGCCACTGGGCCGACCACTCGGAGTTCCAGGATGGAGGCGGTAAAAGTCATGAAGCAGAGAATCGTCAAGAATCTGACGCCGAGGAATCCAGCACCACCCCTCAGGACCATAGCTCTCCCAGTCCACCAGGTACTGGAATCCCCGACCACGTTTTCTGGAGTCCATAATGCGACGGACAGTATAGACAGGACCCCCCCTCCAATCATCCGAGGAGGAGAACGACGAGGGGGAGGGGGCAACAAGGGACTGAGGAGAACAGGCTTAATGCAGGAGACATAGAACGCTGGGTGGACTTTAAGAGTCTTAGGAAGTTTCAGGCAAACAACAGCAGGATTGATGATCCTATACACGGGTTGCCAACCAGACCTCATCTCCCACAGCATAAGTGGGCGCTGGAACACGGCGACGTTGGCTTGGTGCTGATACCGACCAGAAACTCTCAGAAGAGCAGTCCTGGCACGATGCAAAGTTCGGTGGCAACGACGAATGTGAGCTTGGACAGAGGGCACACAGAGATCCTTCTCCTGGGATGGGAAGAGAGGAGGCTGGTAGCCGTACAGGCACTGAAAGGGAGACATTTCAGTAGCAGATGTGGGAAGAGTATTATGGGCATACTCGACCCAAGGCAACTGAGAAGACCAGGATGAGGGATTGGATGAGACAAGGCAGCGAAGCGTGGACAGCTTGACCCTTGGATTGAGGGTGGAATCCAGAAGAAGGCTGACCTTGGCTCCAGTGGCCAAGCAAAAGGCCTTCCAGACAGCCGAGGTGAACTGAGGACCACGATCGGAAACAATGTCACAAGGCAGACCATGGATCCGAAAAACCTCCTTGACAAGGATGTCAGCAGTCTCAGTAGCTGAGGGGAGTTTTGAGAGGGGCAAAAAGTGGGCAAACTTGCTGAACCTGTCAACAACAGTCATAATAACTGTGTTCCTGTCAGAAGAGGGCAAGCCGGTAACAAAGTCCAGGGCCAGATGCGACCATGGTCGCCGGGGAATGGGCAGGGGGTGAAGCAATCCAGAGCTGGGTCGGTTAGAACCCTTGTTTTGAGCACAGACAGGACAGGCAGCAACAAAACTGATTATCCCCTCCCATAGAAGGCCAACAAAACCACCTACAAAGCAAAGCCATAGTCCGAGCCACACCTGGGTGGCAAGTCATCATGGTGGCGTGTGCCCACTGGAGCACAGCAGAACGTACTGACTGGCACAAACAGACGACCGGGTGAGCTGTTTCCAGGATTCGGCTGCGTCTGAAGGGCTGTCATAACTTCCTCTTCAATCTTCCAGGTCACAGCTCCCACAATGAGTCTCGGGGAAAGAATGGTTTCAGGTCTGGTATCTTTCTCATCCATCTTAGAAAACATCCGGGACAGAGCGTCCGCCTTCCCATTCTTCGAGCCTGGCCGAAAGGTGAGAGAAAACTTAAACCGTCCAAAAAACAATGCCCACCTGGCTTGATGGGAGTTGAGACGCCTGGCGGATTGCACGTAAGCCAGATTCTTGTGGTCCGTCCAAACCACAAACGGGTGAACAGCCCCCTCCAGCCAGTGGCGCCACTCCTCCAAGGCGAGCTTGACAGCGAGAAGCTCCCGATTCCTCACATCATAGTTGCTTTCTGCTGGGGAAAGGCAACGAGAATAGAAAGCACAGGGGTTAAGTTTGTTATCAATGGAAGTACGTTGGGACAAAACGGCTCCTACCCCAACATCCGAAGCGTCCACTTCCACAACAAACTGACGAGAGGTATCAGGCTGAGCAAGGATGGGAGCGTTAGTGAATCGGTTCTCCAGATCCATGAAAGCCTTGTCAGCCTCAGGCGTCCAGCAAAAGGCTCTGGTGCTAGAAGTCAGCTTAAATGGTGGAGAGGTGATGGTGTGCAGATTGCAGATGAGCCACAGGTGTGGAAGTTTGCAGACTCTCCCGCCTTGCTTCGTCGCCAGGAAACCAACATGATGCGTTCAGGAACACTCAGAAAAACAAAGACTCATAGGTGAAAACAGAATTTAAGGCAGAGAATGAACTCAGGAAGCGGGATTCATGATAAGTGGAAGTTAATATGACTTAGGTAATTTATATTTTAGCCCATGAGAGAGAGGGAGAAACAGAGTGAGAGAGATATCTACGCATCATATTCTAGCGTTGTAGAAAATTAATCTTCATGTTAAATTTCCTGAGTAACATTATCTTCTGCTTACTTTTAAGACAAAGAGTACGGTTAATTTGTGCAAATGATTAGTAGCCTAATCCTTGAATGGTATGATTATGACGGTCTTAATTCAGAGCAGTGGTCAGTTAATATATTTAGGCTGCTTACGCATTCAGTTGGTCCACAATCGTCTTTCTCTCGCTGTTTCATTACAGCGCCCTTTTTTAAATTTTTTACAAATAATGTGTTTCATGTAGGGCTGTCAAAATAACGCATTAATTACGATTAATTAATCTGAGGAAAAAGCGCGTTAAAAAAAATAACGCAGATTAATCCATTCCATATTGACCTTTCACCCGGAGCCGTTCTAGCCACCATTCGACTGTAAAATGAAGGAGGGAGATGAGAGAATGTTTTGCCACAGGCAACAGAAACATCGCTGCATGTGACGCTAGTTAACACTACACTCAACAGCAGGTAATGTTAGCCTTCCGCTAGCTAGCAGCCGGATTAAACACGGTTAAAATGCTGACAGCTAACGCTAAACGGTGTAAAGTTTGACTGTGTTTCACTCACTGTAGAGGATTCTCACACTTCTGCAGCTGCAGCTGTTGTCGGAAAAACACGGACGGAGACGGTGCGTTCAATGAAACTGGTAACCTACAGCCTCATGGTGCATTAAAAGTTATTGTAAAATACCATTTATCTGGTGGATGTTTTTGTCGTTCAATAGCAATTCACTAGTGAAATAACCCTATTCCTGAAGCACTTTTGAATTTATTTCCTCAGCATATTATGTCATATTTTTGATTGTTATGGTCATTTTTTAAACAGTGAAAATAATAATAAAAAGAGTTTTTTAACTTTAATGTCACTAATGCTCATTATTCATTGATTCATTTGAATTGAAATATTTAAAATACTTTCACAGCAAAAATTATGTATGAAATTAATTTAATTAATCACAGTCTGTAATTAATTCGATTACATTTTTTAATTGATTGACAGCCCTAGTTTCACGTTATCATACTTCCACAAGAAGCTGCTGCTCACTGTATAAAGTATGAACAAAGCGTATTCTCCATTATAGCATCAGTTAATCTGTTTTCGACCTCACGGTCTGTTAAGGAAATCCGTGAATGTGCATCTATCCGAATTACTTAAGCCCGGCTCGACCTAGTCGCTCCTCCCCAGCCTGGCTTAATTGGCCTTCGTGAAACGCACCAAGCCAGGCTGCACAGATTAGACTAGGTCAAACCTCGCTTTATCGGTTATCCTGGATTTATAAATTCTACTTTTGTGAAACAGCCCCAGAGGGCTATTTCACAAAACCAAGATAAGGGATTAAGCCGGGATTTCCCAGTTATCCTGGCTCAATTTAGCCTTGACTCGGTTTCACAAAAGCAGAGGCACCTAAGTTACCATGGTGATTTATTCTGTACAGCTAGCCTGCTCCTGGCTAGCTGTAGGCTAACAGCCAGGATTTATTAATCCTGGAGCCTTTTCTGCTCACTCAGCAGTGGTTTTACCTTCTTGTTATCAGCCTGCATTAAAATACAACAGGTGCATATTGCTGTTCATTTAAGTACTGTTATTATTTAAAGTTGTGACCATTATTTTTAATAATTAGTAAAGTGACAGTCGTTGTTACTGTTACATTGCTGTATGAAGACTGCTGTTCATATTGTTGTTAGAAGTTTGGTGAATATATTATGACAGTTGAGATAATTAGAAAAGGCTGATAAAGTTGACAAATGTGTTTTAAATGAAGTCAGTTACTAAGGGCAATATATGAAGTGCTGTACATATGTGTTTATATAGTGGACCAATGCACCTTCAATTATTTTAGTTGATTAATGTTTTTTGTATTCTTTAACAATAAAGGTTTCAATAAATTGGCATTCTTAGCACACAATTTGTGTTGTCCAGTAAACTGGGACTATAATTTGGGAGAATTGTACAATTATAAAAACCTATCCTAATTGTACAATCCTGTCAAATTATAGTCTTAGTTCACTGAACCAATAACTATATACTGCAGACTACTGTACATTCATGTAACAACAGGGAGAGGACAACCCAATGTTGACCTTATATTTTGCTGGGGGGCAATAACTGCTGAATATAACTCAGTTACATTCATGTTTACAGTGTGCATTATATTTATCACTTAATTATATTTATAGTTTCTAGATTTTAGAGTCCAATTTCTGCAGTGTCTTTCTTTTCTATCTCCATATATACGAGTGAGCAAAACATATCATATGTAAAGAAGGAAACTCGGCCTCTATAAAAAAAAGTGAGAAAAAGCGTGGCAGATAACAGCTGACCAACTGAATGATAGTCTAAAAATATACATTTACGAACAACTGCTCTTAACTGAAACCATTCAATGAGTTACTTGTCATTTGCAAAAACAAACAGTTGTACACTTTGCATAAAAAACAAGCAGTGGAAGTTAATACGACTTATGACATTTATATTTTAGCCCATGAGAGAGAGGGAGAAACAGAGTGAGAGAGATATGTATGCATCATATTCTAGTGTTGTAGAAAATTGATCTTCATGGCAAATTTCCTGAGGAACATTATCTTCTGCTTACTTTTAAGACAAAGAGTACAACGGTTAATTTGTGTAAATGATTAGTAGCATAACCCTTGAATGGTATGATTATGACCGTTTCAATTCAGAGCAGTGGTCAGTTAATGAATATATTTAGGCTGCTTACGCATTCAGTCGGCCCACGATCGTCTGCCAGGCTGTCTCTCGCTGTTTCTTTACAGCGGCCGTGTTTCTTTTTTACAAATAACATGTTTCACGTTATGATACTTCTACAAGAAGCTGCTGCTCACTCTGTATAAACTATGAACAAAGCGTATTCTCCATTATAGCATCAGTAAATCTGTGATCGACCTCGCGGTCTGTTAAGGAAATCTGTGAACGTGCATCTATCAGAATTACTTAAGCCCGGCTCGACCTAGTCGCTCCTCCTCAGCCTGGCTTGGCCTTCGTGAAACGCACCAAGCCAGGCTGCACAGATTAGACTAGGTCAAGTCTCGCTTTATCGGTTATCCTGGATTTATATATTCTACTTTTGTGAAACAGACCCCAGGGTTCTTAACAAATGACCAGGGTCTATTTCACAAAAGCAGAATGTATAAATCCAGGATAACCGAGATCTGTGCATCCTGGCTCGGTGCATCTCACGACAGCCAAGACAAGCTGAGGAAGAGCGACTAGGTCAAGCCAAGGTAAAGGAATTAGGATAGATGCACGTTATGGCTTTCCTCAACAGACCGTGAGGTCGATTACTGATACTAACATGGAGAATATACGTTGTGCATACTTACACTTACTACACAGAGTGAGAAGCAGCATCTTATGGATGTATGAGGAAGTGAAACACGTTATTTGTAAAAAGAAAAAGAAACACGACTACTGTAATGAAACAGCGAGAGAAAGTGAGGCAGACGATCGCGGACCGCCTGAATGTAGCCTAAAAAAATACATTTACTGACCACTGCTCTGAATTGAAACAGTCATAACCATACCATTCAAGGAGTTAGGCTACTAATTGTTTGCACAAATTAACAGTTGTCGCCTACTCTGGCCTTGTGAGCAGAAGATGTCTCGCCCTCTCTCTCGTAATATACATTTCCTAAGTAACATACTAACTCCCACTGCTCGCACAACAAGTGACTCATTGAATGGTTTCAGTTAAGTTTTTATTTTTATTTTTTTAACAGAGGCCGGCTTACCTTCTTTACATATTATATGCTTTGCCTCGTCATGTATATGAACATAGAAAAGGACAGTGAATAAATTGGACACTGAAATCTAGAAATTACAGTATAAAGATAATTAAGTAATAAACTCATAGTAGCCTACACATGTAAACATGACTGTAACAGAGTATTCATCAGTTTAAAAAAGGGTGTCCTCTCCCTGTTGACATGAATATACAGTAGCCTGAACTGTATAGTTACTGGTCCAGTGAACTAAGACTATAATGAAGGAGGATTGTACAATTAGGGTATGTTTTTATAATTGTACAATCCTCCCTAATTATAGTCCCAGTTTACTGGACATAACACAAATTGTGTGCTAAGAATGCCAAATACAATGCATATGGAAGAGTAATATATGTGATCCGTTACTGTTAAAAAGAAATAAATCAACTAAAAAGATGTGTTGGTCTCTAACCAGTCTGTGCCATTGTTAGAACCATTATAGAAACACATGTACTTTATTTCCATCACAGACTTCATTTAAAACACATTTGTAACTTCATCAGCCTTTTCTAATTATTTCAACAACTGCCATATTCACCAAACTTCTAACAACAATATGAACAGCAGTCTTCATAAATGGAATATAACAGCACCAATGACTGTCAGATGAACCATTTTTTAAATAATGGTCACAATGTTAAAATAACAGTACTTAACTGAATAATAATAAGGTAAAACCACTGCAGAGTGAACAGAAAAGGCACCAAAATGAATTCATCCTGGCTGTTAGCCTGGGCAGGAGCAGGCTAGCTGCACGGAGAATACATCTCCATGGTAATGTATCTGCCTCTGCTTTCGTGAAACCGAGTCAAGGCCAAACTAATATCCAGGATGACTGGGAAATCCCAGCTTAATCCACTATCTTGGTTTTGTGAAATAGCCCTCACGCGGATCCACAACCGCACTATTTCACATCTCCGCTTTACAAAACATGACTCCTATCCCATGTCCCCTTCAATAGTCTGCTTAGCACTAGATTTATGCATCCCAAGAAAGCTCCTCAGTCAGCGGCATCCTTACAACCCACTACTTCAGCAAAATAAAATTGAACCATTGAATCATAAATTTATGAAAACCAAGGTCACAATTTCATTATATACATCATCACAGACCCTAAAGCTAATGCTCGTCCTGCTGACTCTGCCAAGTCCCTCTGAAAATCTCAGGTTTTCATTAAAGACAAAACCAGTAAGAAATATATTGTATATATTATAAATATATATTGCTCTTAGGGGTGGGGGAAAAATCAATACAGCATAGTATCACAATATTTTCCATGGCAATACTCTATCGATACACAGACGCCAAGTATTGATCTATTATTATGTATGTGTTGGTCAGTTTGTCTGCTTGACAATCCCATTTTGCAGCAATAAAATTGAAGTGAGATGAACAAACAGAGAAATGTATCTTTTTAGATAAAACAGATGTCGACAAAGTTTCCTTTTGGGGACATCATTTAAAACTAGGACAAATTTTAAGTTGGAAAAAAGGTAATAAATTGCAATATATCACAGGATATTGCAATATGTTTAAAATGTATAATAATGTATAGCAATTCTTGTAAATGAACCTCTTTCTCTGCAACCAATGAGTTTGCAATAAAAATGTTCTTTAATCTAATAGGTTTACTTCATTCATTCACCAATCCGTTGTTATGCGATTACAAAGCCAGAACTTTACACTCGTCGTTTAACTCTTTTTTAAGGTTGCTTCTGAACTGGTACTCACCCATCTTATTTAGGGTCTTTTCAATCCTGTCCAGTTTTATCCTCACAACCTCTGGATCTGTGACTCCCTCTGTAAAAGATTTGCCTGTTCTCCAACTTGCGATTATGTAAATTATGATGTATATTAAGAATAAACAGGCTCCAGTTTTAATAGCTCCTCGCACTGAGGTCTTCATTGTGCTTTCACACAAAGGATTACATTAGTTATTATGTCTCTTCTCTATAGCCAACAGCTTTTAAAGCAGATCTTATCTTAAAGATAAGATCTTCTTTATTATTGTAAAATGCTTACCATATGCCGCTTCAATTACTATCAGTTTACAGTTGTTAAATGCCTGTAAGTAAAATCAACAAAATAGCATGATTTAATGAGGCTGACATAAGAACAGCGTCAACACTACAACATCTAGAAATACCTTAATAGTACCTTGCTGAATTGAGGGTGGACAAAGTACACCAGCATTTATTGTGCCTCCAATTTGGTTGTTTGGTTTTACAACATGCAAATATCTTATCAATGACAACCTGGAACATATGTGGGTCAGTCTTTATTACTTGCAATACTTGTTAATTACTGGAACTATCATTGTACACGTATTACACATAAGATTATGGTCCTCTTGGCAGTCAGCGTTCCACTTATGTATTATTTTAAAGTATAGTTTTTATTTTATTGTAGGCCTACATAATTTAGCTTTTTACTTATTAACTTATTATAATTATAAGGTATTGTTTAGCTCATTTTTGTGATTTACAGTATGTGACTTGGCTGCTGTTACACTGCAATTTTCTTTAGGGATGAATAAAGTACTTTATTAGCTTTATACATTTACGCTCTTCATTTTACACTGAGCAAGCTCTGTCAGGTACTTGTAAGTAGGCCTATTGCTACATTTCTTTCTTTAAGATTATTTTTGGGCATTTTTAGGCCTTTATTTGACAGGACAGATAAACACATGAAAGAGGAGAGAAAGGGGGAATGACATGCAGCAAAGGGCCGCAGGTTGAAATCGAACCTGGCCCGCTGCTTCGAGGAATAAACCTCTGTATATGGGCGCCTGCTCTACCAACTGAGCTATCTGGGCGCCCGGTACTGCTCTATTTCTTAATTGTATTGATTAATTTGACCCCTCCAGGAAATGTTAAAGTGCAGTAGGGTTTAAGTATTGTTACAGCAGCATGCCACCTCCAGCTTTCACGGTGTTTCTGTGTGTTCCAACAATGGAAAAATCCAATGGGTTCTCACTGAGCGTGAACAGGTGAATTACTCTCTAGAGCAGAGATCTTCAACAGGGGATCCGTGACCCAGGGGGGGTCTTCAAAATTAGCGCAGGGGCCATATTATGTTAAAATTATAATTTTTTGATAGTTTTTTTAATCCAAAAATGAATATGGCCTATTTGTGAATAAACTAAACATTTAATTTACACATTGAAGATAAGCTTAGGCTACCATGGGTAAGGTAGCCGCTATGGTAGCCATACAGTTAAGCTTAAGGATTCACTGTTCCACAATGTATGTTTAACATTAAAACATGTTTAATGTAATAATATCCATCTGACCCAGTTTAATACGCAACTCAATTTTATACAGTATACATAGTAGGGGATCCATACGCCGTTCTTCAACGAAATAATGTTGAAGACACCTGCTCTGGAGGGACTGTAATGGTAAAGTAATTTCTAATAAAAACAATATGAACAAACATGAAAAACCCTTAGACAACCCTTAGAGGATATCTTTTTTTTTAATTTATGTACAGAATATAGTTAAAGACCAATTAAGGACATTCAGAGGCACTGACATCCTCCGGCTGCCCTGGTGTCGTTGGTAGTTTAATAGTTGACGGTCTTGGCTGGCTTTGTCTCATCCAGGTCAGCTTCCAGGTAACGGAATCGGCGATGGCGACGCAGAATCTCAATTGCCTTTTGTTCTACAGTGGAAGGAGTGATACCAAGATCCTCCAGACCAGGAAGTCCTGGGTACTTCAGGTCTGTTGTGTGAAACTGGAAAATAAAAGTGCAGCAAAGAATTAGTGTGCAACATTTGGTGGCACAAATCCTCAAGTTTCAAGTTATATCAAGATCTTGGTTGTCTTACCCTGTCAACTTTGTCTGAGGTTGTCCAGGGCTCAAATGGGTTCATTGCGAAAAACTGAGCAGCAAGGCTGAAAGTAAAAATCAGAAACTATCACATGATTGTACAGTGGTATATATCAACTGCACCCAATAGACATAGTGGCTCTGTAGGGGAATATTTTGATGAGCAGGTTGCCGTTTTGTTTGAATAACGTGACATGTTAAATATATTTCTTCAGAATGTCGAATAGGATCTGTGAGACACAACTGCTTGTGTATGTTATTACTGTAGCACATTGGGTACACACAATGCAATCAACAGTTATCTCCTTTGTTTTGTTTAGCAATATGCTATCTGTGTTGTTTAATGCTTAATAAGTTAGTTACATGAAAGATGCCTCTTCTCTGGAAAGTATGTAAAAACAACCCTGATGCACTTACTGATAGAGTGGGCGGGGCAGGGGGTAGGGCACAAAAGGTCGGTGTGCCACTGCGTAGATGTACTCTACCAGGTCATGAAGGAGGTAACGGTTGGGACTTGACGACAAGGGAAAACAGGACAAAAGCTATTTAAGAAGGAGAGCCCTCATCAAGAAAATCTGTGCTCAAACGTCCACAAATACAGGGCATGGAGAACACACCAACATATGTTGACACAAGGTTTCCTATCTGGTCCGTGTAACGCTTATCAGTTCAATTTTCTAAACACAAACGGACATTTGGAAAAACAGAAAAATGGGTTAAAATATCCAATTTTTCATTTTTTTTCCCGCTACACGGACCCTATCCTTTAATAAGCCATTTCTGTGCTGGCACTGCATGCAAACAAGGTACTCTCTAGCTTTCACTTACATGCATCCTTGTCTAAAGTTAACACCTCTCTTTCCAAATGTAAAACTTTTACTAATGGAAATTATTCTAATATTTGTTTTGTAAAATTCAAATAGTATGACCATGTTTTTTTGCACTATATACCAAAGACAAAACCGTTGACCTTTCTTGTAAGTTGACTTAAATTACAACTTTTTTTCTTGTGGACAATCTTTTAAGACTGCAAATGAAGCACAATGCTTTGCCCTGTAATGTACGTCTGTAATTCAGTAAATTGCAGCCAGGACTTCTTGCTCAGTACACATTATAGTGATTATGGCTGACTGATCTTGCTATAAATTTAAATCTATAAATGATTTGCGCTTTGTTACCCAGTTTCAAACAAATTTATTTAATTGCTGACCACCTACCCAACTAATGCATAAGTCTTTCCATTAGCATCAGGGTCTCTGACAGCATTGATTATGGCCTTGGCCACATCCACCACCTGAGGGAGAAAAGAAATGGTTTAGTTGGGTACATGTGATAAGCACATTCAGTGAGTAGAGTTATTCAGCGTGCATTGTTTCCTTTAGACAAAAACCAAAAGAATTAAAATAATGTATTGCCATTTGTATAATAAACAACTGTGTCTGTCTGACAGTTTGTTACTAGGTGTGGAACTAATGTCCAAATCCACGATTCAGAAAAAACGTTGCCACTGTATTTGATCTTGCAACATTCCTGTTGTCAAATGCAGATGTTACCTTCAGTTAGGCACCTTACACAGAATCAGCCACTGAGATTCACTTTAGGATGTACTGGCAAGGATGGCTTCGTTTTAAACAACCTCACAAAGTGAGAGAATGTTACTATCAGGCACACACCCATGGCATCAGGATTATGTGTGAAATTATATAATTTGCTCGCGAGTAGGGTTGGGATCCGAATTCTGGTGCCAATACGGCACCGGTGCCTAAACGACCGGAATCTACCTGACCGAATAGCAATGCAGATTTCGGTACCTTATTTCGGTGGCACTTAAATGCCTGCGCTTCTCTCTGATGCTCCGAAACGGACGTTACAGGCAACAGAAGCATCGATGCACGTGACGCTAGTTAACATTACACTTGACAGCTGGTTATGTGGTGGACGTTTCGTGTGCAGCAGGAGTTGGATTTTTTAAGGATTGAAGAGTTAAACAAATAAAGACAGTTGAGAATTAAAACCCAGTTTGGTCTTTGAGTATTTATTTATATTTGATCAAATAGGAACACAGTTTCACAAACGCACTCAGCAGAGTGGGAAAGAGTCTTCTACGAGTGAACACAAAACTTGAGCTTATATACATCTTCAAAATGACACCAACACCCTCTCTTTGCCTTAGCATGACTCTGCATTTCTTAACACAATCAGGACTTTGGCTTCCCCCCCCTCCCCTCTGGGACAACTGTTCACCTTGAGGTTACCCATCCCGTTTATCTCAGTTGTCTGGGAAGATATCTCAATCAGCCAGGGAGAAGTGAACATGTCCACAGATAGTTTAGTTCGACCTTTGTACCTTATCGGTTCACAAAAAGGCCGTACACAGACTTGGTAGCACCTACTTTCAACATGTAGAAATGCAGAGACAAACACCTTCAGCATCATAAGAGAAATCAAGAAACAAGGATATAAAAATCATATTTAAATGTAATTTTCCCATTAAAGTTAGCCTACCGTTAGCTAGTAGCTGGATTAAACACGGTTAAAATGCTGACAGCTAACGTTAAACGGTGTAAAGTGTGACTGTATTTCACTGTAGTGGATTCCAACAGCGGGACATTGTCAGAAAAACAACACAGACGGTGCGTTCACTTAAAACTGGTAGCTTAAGCCTTGTGGTGCATTCAACCATTCACCCATCTAGTGGTTGTTTTTGTCGTTTAACAACAATTTACTGGTACAAGTTAATGTTATTACATTATTAATAAATCATTTAATTTTGACCATATGGCCTTAGCAATAAACCAGCTGTTCTTTAAAAGGTGCACTATGTAATACTGACAGCTAGTGTTTAAAATAGTTACTGCAGTACAAATTCAAAATACTGGAGAGTCGTCTCCCCCGCCCCTCCTCCCCAGACTCAAAGTTCATGGAGGTTGCCAGCCTGAGACCGCAGCGTCCACAACAATGTTGCTAGACGCTTGTCTCACATAGCCAGACATACTTCACAGCACAGCGGAGATATTCGCTCTACTGACAGTCATAGAAGCCTGTGCTCATGTGGAGTTCTGTACCTGACTGACTGTTAGAAATATATATATATATATATATGCACGTGTATATATGTATATGTATATATATATATATATATATATATATATATATATATATATATGCACGTGTATATATGTATATGTGTTATCATTGATGAATGATTATATTGCATTCTGTAAAACAATGTGTATTCTGTTGAACACAAACCATACTTAAGCCACACTTTGCACCAAGAGACATTTGAAGCTGGCAAATACAAAAACATCTTCTCTTTGTTTTGGCCTAAATGTCATAACTTCCAGCTCCCTCTCCCCTCACGAGGGAGCCACTACAGCTGTGTCGACGCGAGCATGCGTGTTCGCTCCTAGAGCTAGGGAAGTTACCATAGCAATGAACTTTGTATCACTTCACTGTGTGTAACTTTATTATAGTGCGTTTTATTACAGTAAAGGGTTTTTAAACCTAACACAGACACACTTCATCGGCTTAGAATTATGGTAGGAACCGCTAAAAATACCACTACCTTGTCCTCTCCACCAGACTGAACACACTTTATTGGCTTAGAATTACGGTAACAACTGCTAAACACACTTCAAACTCACGGTCCTCTCTTCCCGATTTACAGCCCCCCCTCTTGGCTTCAAATAGCTCACCGTTGTTGGCTACGGCCGCTGAACAGGCTACATGTAGTAATGGTGCGTTCTTTTTGCCTCGGAAGTTGGAGGTCGCAACTGGGAATGACGTCACGCACGAGTTGAATGCGTTCTTTTTGCAAGTGGGATTTTCATTGTTTTCATTAGCTCTAGCCAGGTTAGCCATTGTTAGCAATGCCAGTTTAAACAACGTATACGCAGTTTTTTTGTGCATACAAACCGCGTGACAACACAGATAGAAGACAGCGCTGCGTGTACGACTGATTTAGTGTGAATACTCTAAATACGAGTTGCGAGGCAAAAAGAACGCCCCATAAATAGATGTGGCCCGCTCAATTTGTTTTTGCAAGTAACCAACTCGTGTTTCTAGCTATATAATTCAATGTGACTACACAAATGTTGAAATTACATAAAATGCCCGTCCCTAGTAGCTGTGATAAATTAGCCTGAAGCTAATGCTTACCCGTTCAGGAGGAAATTAGCCAACTCCGCGTCCTTTTGGGCTCTAAGCTGTCTCCATCTTTCAAATACATCTCCAATATTAACCCGGGGTTTGTTACGTCTCTGGTCACGCAACTGTTAGAAACTAGAGCCCGACCGATACATCGGCCGGCCAATATTATCGGCCGATATGAGCTAATTGCATTTAAATCGGCATCTGCGTTTATAACGGCCGATGAAACATGAGACAACAATTTTTTTTAATAAACCAACCACCTGTAGAAACTGTATTTGTATTAAACCAGGGGCTATCAAAACAGCATACCTCTGTAGAAACTGTATTTTTTTATTAAACAAGGGGCCATCAAAACAGCATTCCCCTTTATAAACTGTATTTTTATTAAACAAAGGGGCTATCAAAACAGCATACCCCTTTATAAACTGTATTTTTATTAAACCAGGGGCTTTCAAAACAGCATACCCTTCACAAACACTGGTATGCTGTTTTGACAAAGTAGGCTAAATTGACAGACCCCACTATCAAACTAAACTTCCGGTATGCTATTCTGACAAAGTATGCTACATCGACAGAACACCGGCCCCTTACATGCTTGCTATTAACTTGTTTGAAGGTGGTTCTTCTCAAAACTGACAGCGGTGTGTTCATGACACGTTAACGTTAACCATTCAACTTCGAATTGATTCCGTAATCTTCTCTGAGCTGAAAGCCGGTAACAGTAGGCTAACTTTACGCTCGCCAGCGCATGACGATGTTTTGATTCAGACTGCACAAAGAGAAGAGGATAAGATATACGGGACCGTTGTGAATGTGTCTGTGAGAGCAAATATAGTTACAGTAACTACAGTAGGTGCGTCAGAAATGATTAAACCAGTGGGGACGTGTAAATAAATGTGAGCTGAACAAGCGCTTTTTTTTTTACAGATCGTTTCAAAGCAGCTTTACAGACATAACAGGAAAATGTTGTAATAATATTGTTAAATATAAATAGGTAATAGGTAATACCTATTGCTTGACAAATAAAAATAAAAATGTATTGTATGTATGTATGCAGGAGATCCCTGTTTATTATTATTATTATTATTATTATTATTATAATTGCAATGATGACATGAGTAATGATACATGGTGATAGTATTAATACACATGCTTATTCTTTCTCTGTCTCTCTTTCTGCCCTACAGATGGCTGAAAAAGGTGAACGCTGTAGCAGCAAAGTGTGGGACTACTTCTGCAAAGATTCCTCTAATGCAGTGTTCTGTGTTATTTTATATTTATTTATTTTATATGTAGCTATACATTTAACTTATTTTAATTTTATTTTCAATTCATTGACATGGTTTTGTGGAATATTGAATTTGTTTGGTATAGCTCTTTTACTTTAACTTTAGTATTATAATTTATTTACAGTACAGACTGTTAAAACCAGCTTCAACTGGAAGTAAGTAAAAGTGTTAAATGTTTAAAACCAGACTGTTTTTTGATCATTAAAAAATATATACTTTTGATGTGCAATTGTTTAGTCATTGAGACTGTAATCTAAGGCTTTTTTTTAACATCCCTTCTGGAAAATGGTTTATACAGCCCACATACATAGAACAGGCAGATATTTTGCTATTGAATGTTGTGTAAGTGCAGTTTATAGGAAATGGGTCTAATATCCAGTTTATTTTCAAAATCAAAATATCGGCTTATAAATCGGCTCTTTTCGAGTTATTATCGGCATCGGCCCCCAAAAATCCATATCGGTCGGGCTCTATTAGAAACATGTTTTTTTTTTTTTTTTAGGTCGGGTAGAATCTATCTCCGTTGATCCTGTTCGTTTGTTTGCTGCTTTCATGGCTGTACTAACGTTACAGCTGTAGTGCACTTTACGTTTTTACATGTATATCTGGCTACCCAACCAACCAAAAGGACAAAATACGGACATTAGCATTGTTGTCAGAAAAGATAGTATTTCAACTTAGCATGTTTCCTTAATATCTAAAGACGCATTAGGGTCATTTTTGGATTTATTACAGTAAGTATATTACATATTAGACCTTTAATGTCGTGACTGGTGTTTTCTGCTTTTCTTTAAACTTCAAACGTTTTTAAGTATCGGTTCAGGCACCGGCACCGTTTTAAAAGTATTGCTTTAGCACTGGTATAGGAACACTAAGTTTCAGAAAATATTTCTGGAAGTTTCAATTTATTATAATATTAGAATAGCTGCCTCCTTTCAACAAACTTACATGAACAGGCTGCTTCACAGTCTTCTTCCCCAGGGATATGAGTGGTATAGCATTGCCAAACCAGCGCATGTCTGACAAAAGGATGAAAGCCACACATTATCAAAGGGAACATTTTCCATACTGTGGAACAAGTAAGTTGGAGCGTCCACGACAGAGCACTTAATGCACATCACCAAACCACTGAAAAGGGTTGCAGTAACATTCACACACGCGTCACATTCCTATCACCCAGAGACCGACGTGTTGGCATACTCGTCGATTACAGTCTGTGACCGGTTTTAACGGACAAAAACAACTGTCTTACTTGCATAATAGTTGAAGAATCTGTCCTCCCGCCCAAAGATCTCAGAGGGCTTCATGATGATTGCATCAGGAAACTCATCTCTCACTGCTGTCTCTCCTACAGCCTATGGTAAAGGGACATTTTACACAATGATAAACTACAATAACACAGGTTAACGTTCACTGGCTTAAACAGTATGCTGTCCAACAGAAACAGAGATGTGCAGTGTGGAAAAACAGCCCCCTACCTTGTTCCTCAGGTATTTGGACGGGCTGCGTATGTCAGCATTGAGGTGAGACATGTGGACAAACTTTGTGATGCCGGCCTCTCTGGCTGCCTTGGCAATCTGCTGAGGGATGGTCACGAAGACGTCTTCATAGCGATAGTTGCTGTAAACAAAAAGAGGACAAATACTTGCACGTCAATGCTTGCTTGCAATTTACATGCCAATGTGGCATCATGACTTTGCGTAAACATACACGCCACTTTCCTAAAGCCAAGTGCCGTGTTATCTGTACGCATTTTGAGCTATCTGCGTGTATGTCTACGCTGTATACAGTGGATGCAAACATACACGGCACTTGCCAAGCCACGTGCCATGTTATCGCGAGAACGCCACACGCGTGAAAAAACAAAAAGGTTGGGGTTAGGAAAAGAATATTAGGGAAGGCTTTAGTAAAACAAAAAAAAACAAAAAAAAAACACAACTGACAAATGGCACACGCGGTCTCTGCTCTCCCGGGTGAAAGTCCTGCGTTTTACCCATCTGCCACCCCAAGCTCCTTACGCAGACTTCCGTCCTTACATACTAGTCACCATGGCTACGCAATAGCAACATAATGTAGGTCACTGGACGCCAAACGGCATGGTAAAACACGCTAAAAAGCGAGCATGCGTCTTAATAACACGCAAATCATGCCATACAAATTGGCATGTGATACATACGCCATTTCAGTAGATCAGTCTGGACATGCCCAATTGGCAAAGTCACCTATACCTCATCTCCAAGCAAGCTTCAAATTCTATTCCATGAGAACATTATAATTTAACATAAATCAGATGCTTTAGGACATTGTTTCGGCCTACATGTGTACCTTGTCTCCCACTCTCTGCCCACTAGGTTAATGACAACATTAGAGTGCTCCAAAGCCCGTTTGATGGATTCTTTGTTCCTGGCATCCCACTCCTGCAACAAGACAGAACAGAGACAATACATTTGCATTTCATTTAAAGGTAGGATTTGTAACATTTTCCAATATACACTTTCTAATATATTTTTTGAAATGGTCTTGTGGGGAGGGGTTAGACGGAGCCCAGAGGAGATGCTACTTTCAAATCTCACTAGCTTCTCAACCTTACCAACCCTGCCTTTGAGGCTCTGAATTGATTATTTATATTAGGTATGCAGTTTCAAGATTCTAACATTGCAATATTTCTGTATGTCTGTATGCATCTTACCATGAAAATGATCTGTCCAAGATCACCCATGGGCCTGAGGTACATGATGTCATACTGATCACAGCGGTGAGGGAGTACAATCTGAGAGCCAATCCGACCTGCAAATGATCAGTTAACACATACCATCACATCTTTGTGTCATGAGCTTACAAAAGAAGCACACATGGGTCACTTGTATATGTAACTTATTTGGCAGCAATAATACATTAAACACATTTCAACATATAAATGAACTGCAGTTTTTGGCTGGGTATCAATAACTAAAATAAAACCTTGTGGGGAAAAAAATACCAAGCAGCTCATGTCAGCTGTTGAGTTATAACTTAAATTTGAGTTTTTTATCTTCACATACCCATCCTGTTCTGGATACTGTCTCCTACATTTACTGTCTTGATTTAAACAGGCTGTCCAGATTCCCCTTGGGTAACCTGCTCTTAAATATCATTGCATCTCTGTACCCCATCATTTACTGAATGCAAGTCAAACAACTCTAAAGTAGGACCTCCTTAATGGGATAACATGTTGACATCTCAGACAACATTACAATATATAATTGTTCTCATTGCTGAGAAGAGATATAGATTATGTGGGATATCAGGACACAAGATGTGATGTTTACAAGCACAAACAAAAACAAAAATACACAGGTTTGCTGAATGTTAAGTCAATATCAACTCACCCAGCCTGTTGACCACGTATCGACCCAGAAAACCTGTGGCACCAAACACTGTTGCCGCTATTCCACTGGAGGACGAGCGTCCTCCTTTCCCTTTGGGGATGACAGCATGGTGGAGCTTCCTCTGCTGGACTGTGGTGACGGAGGCAGCTGACAATACAGCAGAGGAGCAGCTACCTATTAAGATGAGAGGAACATGACGGCCTTTGATTCCCATCAAGCGGTATGATTACCTTTGTGGAGCTCTTTAATTGTATGGCATTATATTGTGAGGTGTTACTAATGCTCACTGTAATTTAACCTAATAGGTATAAATAAATGGGGTGGACAGGTATTAGAAACAAATCATTCAGTGTAACACAATACAGTTCATCACCACAAACAGCCATAATTTAATCATCTAAAACTGCATGCTGACAATTGACATTGTACTGTTTGCACACATTCTCTCTCTCTCTCTCTATAGACTGGAAAACTACTGTATGCACCGACCAGATAAAAATCAACAACACATAAGCAAGAAAGCCTCTTAAAAGGCTGCAGGTTTCCTTTTGAATAATAACATTATTAACAGGAGCCTTAGACTGTTGTGGACGAATAATAAGTTGTATAATAAAGAAAATCAGTTGATGCGAAGCATATAGCTAGCCGACAGGAACTAACGCTAGCTCAGTGTCACTGTCGGCCGCATATTATTGTCAGCATCTTCAGCTCAGTTAGCCGTTGATGTAGCTATTTCCTGAGTGACAACCGATCGTGACGTTAAGGTAACGTTACCAATGTTTACAAAAACAGCATATGTATTTTCGAGCCACTAACGTTATAACAGACGTCAGGTCAATGCAACGTTAGCCAACTGGAAACTGGAAAGCTCATCCTATTGTCCTTCATTTATTAACGCTAATCCACAAAGTGATGCTGGTGGTTATATGGCCAGGTAACTTAGCTGATAATATTTTAATTATTCAAAGGTCCAAATATGAGCTAACTTAACTAGCTAGCTAGCTAAAGCCCCGAGCCTGTTAGCAAGGTCACTCGAGCCGAGTGTGTGGTCTAACTGTGAGCCCGGGTTAGCCTGACACATATGTAAAGATCTGAAATCACAACATAATACTCTAAGATGTTAGAGTAATTATCACATTCCTACTGTTTTGACAGTACTTACTTGAAATCTTTGGAAGGACACCCACAGGACGGCTAACCAGCGCTAAGGTCGCCATCTTTCCGACTACGGCATAGCGTGCGGGTCAAAATACTCACACGTCATTTTACGGCAGTGGTACACTGACAATCACTATCATCGATATTTCTGTTGTGCTAGAAAAAGCTGGAGGTAAATTAGCAGAGTGGCTACTTGGTGCCACCTCTGCCGGTCTCCTTCACACAATGGAATTATACATTTTGTTGTTTTCTACTATATTAATTCACATTTGAGGCATTTGACTAACTTTCATACTGGTTTTTATTTTGTTGGTAATCATAACTAATATGGATTGTTACTGATTATGACAGTAGAAACTGAAACTTTATATTTACACAATGTTATCCTTGCAATGTAAACTAGTCCTACATTTCCTTTAGTAGAGAAGTTATAAATATACTGTGGTGCTTATTTTGAAGAGTGCTCCCTCTAATGGCATGTTTTCTCTCTGTTTTTAGATTAGATTAGATTCAACTTTATTGTCATTGTGCAGAGTACAAGTACAAAGACAACGAAATGCAGTTAGCGTCTAACCAGAAGTGCAAAAAAGCAGAAAAGTGCAATGTGATATACACAGTATAGACAGGTGGTGCATTGGCAGGACAAGAAATATATTGCAGTGTTATAAGAGCAGAATAAATATGGCTTTGTAATATGAACTATGTATGAACAGATTATAATAGTAATACGAATAATATAGATATATGCAGTGTATTAGCAGAATATATAATAAGAAAAACAGAATAAATATGGATATTCTGAATGAACCATATAGACAGATATGTACAGTATGTACAGGTATGTGATAATGTTGTGGTAACGGAGGGGAGGGAGGAACCGGTGATGCGTTGGACAGTTTTCACCACCCTCTGCAGTGCTTTCCGGTCAAGGGCAGAGCAGTTGCCATACCAAACTGTGACACAGTTGGTGATGATGCTCTCGATGGTGCAGCAGTAGAAGTTCACCAGGATCTGAGGAGACAGGTGGACCTTCTTGAGTCTCCTCAGAAAGAAGAGACGCAGGTGAGCCTTCTTGATCAGGGTAGAGGTGTTGAGGGTCCACGAGAGGTCCTCAGAGATATGGACACCCAGAAACTTGAAGCTGGTGACACGCTCCACCTTAGGTATTGATGCCCAGTTCGCTGAGTTTGGTGATCAGTTTGGAGGGGATGATGGTGTTGAATGCTGAACTAAAGTCAAGGAACAGCATTCATACATTCATTCATGTTTACAGTGAGTCCTCTACAGCTTGTTCTGGTGGCATAAACGGTACACTTTTTTGGATTAATAAGATATAAATTGAAAAAAAAAACAATCACTATCGTCGTTGAGCTGTAGTGTGTGGTCCTAACAATACAAAACATATCCAAAAAAAAATTATGTCAACATGCAGACACAAGTCTAAGAAATACAACCTCAGGTTTAACAATGAAAAAGGTTTTCAAATAAAAATGTCAGCTAAAATTGTATCTGACTGACCTCACACTATGGAGTCTGGAGAGTGTGCCACTTGAATAGGCTACGTATAGGCCATATAAATAGAAGGCCTACCATTGTAATCTTATCTTCTTATCTTATATAGATTATAATAAATAGATGTATTGATTTTAAATAAGCATTAATGATGCACCAAATAACTCAAAGTAATAAGGGCTCAAGCCACTCCTGCCACTACCTGTCCCAGGGACAGTGTCCCCACACACAGCAGCCATTGGTAGCACTGTGCCACATATGTAACAACCGGCCAACCAGAGCTCCTGTTGCTGGCACACAAAAACAGTTATGTTTAATTGTGTTTATAAAATTCATAGTCAAAATCATTTTACAATTCAATTAAATTATCTATTTATCAGTTACTTACTGTATGTAGCAACAGGATGTGAAAACGATTAGCTTACTACTGTACACCTCACAACTAAAGGGTACAGTTTTAAACTGCATGTAGTCTGTGGTCTGATTCAGAATTGAACAATGTGCCAACGATGCCTCAGTATCATTTCAAGTAGAATCATGAAAACATAAACACAAAAATGAGTATACAAATGATGAAATGAAATATGAAAGCATATGCTCTTTGGAACAAACTTTTATTTAATCATAAAAGACAAAAAGACATAAAAATGTATATAACTACAGTATCGTAACTTTTCTTATTTCAGCTACAATCCACTCTATCGGGATCTCTTGTTGCTTAGCTGATAGATAGTAAGGGCACAGGTCTATATTAGACTAAAATTTGATCTCCGTTGGCGACTAAAGACATAAATCATTATAAAATAATTGTTTAATAATGAAACAATTGTTTCATCATGTTCTGTCACATTAGATGAGACATCATTTTGTCAAATAAAAGGGAACCTGGCAGGGTAGTATGAACCCTTGTCTGTTTGACAGGTACGGAGAATCCAGTGGTTTCTAATTCAGTAAAGTGCAAGATGTTTAATACTGCAAGGCACAAACAATAAATAACAGGATTGTCTTTTTGTTTCTAATATGTAAAAAATGTTATGAATACCACAGACATACAAAATATTTTCAACAAGTAAAACCTTGTCTAAACCCTCAAATACCTGAAATATTTTCTTAAAATATGTTCTGTATTACACATACATAGGAAATTACAGCAGAAATATATACAATACATTCTATTACAAATACATATTTTATGATTGTTGAATTAAATTGTGAAACAGATATGCAACAGGATCAAACATATTCCACAATAAATACGTGAAACCATTAATAATCTATATGTCCATCAACTACATTCTACGATTAAAAAGAACATGACAATTATTTCTTTAACATGATTAAAAAAAAACATTTTTTTTTGGCTCAGCCTTTATTGCACACACTTCTTAAATATATTTGTTACCATTATGAAAGAAATGCTAAATTGTGTAAAAGAATAAAATGCAAAAACAAAGATTTGATCAATGTTATACATATGCACCCTTTAAAGTCACCTACTTTGGTTTTTAACATGAAGACTGAGAAAAGTAAAAGTGTTTATGGTCTTACCTGTTTATTAAAGATTTCAATGCCCAGCAAAGATTGGGTTCAATAACTAATACAGGTGACAGTGACTTGCAAAAAGTTGATGCTGTACTATGAATTAGGTTTTCAAACATTTGATCTAAATTCAACATGTGCATTCTTATGTGGCAGACAGCTTGGTATCTTAATCGTGACACATTTAAGCAGAATGCCTGCAACTGCACCTTAAGTCCTTTATAAAAAAAAGTGGCATCAACTGGTTGATGACTTCACTGTCATACAAACTCAAAGTTCCACAGAACAAAAGAAAACACTATGACTGTATACTTAAAACAATAAATAGGTGTCCCAGCTGATCAGTGTATCTCCTCCATACATCCATATTCTGTTCGGAGCATGTGGGAACAGGTTGGTTTCCTACCTGTCCATAGAAAACATCAACTCAGACTATTCTCGGACTTCTCTAGCATGTAGTTTTGTGACGTCATGTGGACACAGAAGCAACACGGCAGTGTTTGTAATAAATGAGGACATGAAGGATCTTTACACTTATTGTGTGTGCAGGGCCAAATAAATGCAACTTTCTCTCAGCTGTCCATTCACTTCTACTTCCATCAACTCAATCTCTCTCAGGTAGGGAGTGGGACACTGAGCCGGAACAACAGTTCCCACTTGCCACTTGAACGCAGCACG
Organism: Gymnocephalus cernua; assembly: GCA_023631565.1. Taxonomy (NCBI): domain Eukaryota; kingdom Metazoa; phylum Chordata; class Actinopteri; order Perciformes; family Percidae; genus Gymnocephalus; species Gymnocephalus cernua. Next base: position 5,314,722 of record CM042431.1, read on the forward strand.
ATTCATTTTGACTGTTACATGATGGGGGGCAAACACTGAGACGGCCCCTGGCTGTCTTTCCTCTCTGTGCCCACTTCCTCTTGAGGCTTGATGATGATGTGAACAGGCCTCTCTCCACCTCCTTCTTGCTGCTTGGTATCCTCATTCTCACACACCTCCTCCTCCGCGGAGGCCCCGATGGGCCGCAAACGCTCGGTAGGGGCCATTGTCGTTCCTGTGGCTGAACCCTCTCTCTCCAGCTTGTCAGTTGTGCTGCTCTCTGAGCTTACTTTCTCTGCTGTACCATGGAAACAAGCAACATTACATGTCAACTTAAAGATTAATACAAAACAACTCTGACGGTTGTCTGCTGCTATGGCATCAGATCATAGTTGCTGAGCCAGAGCAGAATGTACCCGCTGCTGCTCGAGTCCTCACTAAGACCAAGAAAGTGGATCACATCACTCCAGTTCTGAAGTCTTTACACTGGCTTCCTGTGCCTCAAAGAATTTATTTAAAAATACTTTTGCTGGTTTATAAATCATTAAACGGTTTAGGTCCAAAATACATTTCTGACCTGCTAGTAAACTACGAACCCCCCAGACCTCTCAGGTGGTCTGGGACAGGTCTGCTTTCTGTCCCCAGGGTCAGAACTAAACAGGGGGAAGCAGCATTTAGTTTTTATGCTCCACATATCTGGAACCAACTCCCAGAAAACTCCCAGGTCCGCTGCAACTCTGTTCTTTTAAATCAAGGCTGAAGACCTTTCTTTTTAATGTTGCCTTTCGTTAAATAATTGTCCATTTCTTAAAGCTCGATGAGGAGTTTTGCATAGAACGTTAAAACTATATCTGCTTTTATATTTTTAACTGTTTTTAACTGCTCTTTAATGTTAAATTTTTTATACTGCACTGTAACTTTTATTCTTGTATTTTAATTGTCTTCATGTAAAGCTCTTTGAATTGCCCTGTTGCTGAAAAGTGCTCTACAAATAAAGCTGCCTTGCCTTGCCTTGCCTTACCCATTCAAGCTGAACTGTACAGATTTGTAAGGCAAGTCTTTGCTCTATTTTAGCTGTTTGCTGTATTTATAATTCTTACTTTTACTTTAAAATGCTGTGGGTATTGTGGGTAATGTGGGTATTATCTGAAGTATATAGTATGGCTGATGAAACGAACAGTACTCTCACCAGGCTTGCTGGTCAAACTGTCAGAGGCCTTCTTCACTGTGGGCCTGGCTCTCGGCCGGACTTTATTGAAATTTCCCTCCAGGATCCACTCATGCTGTAACCCCTCATCTGGAGTCATACGTTTGGTTGGATCCCAACTGAAAACACACAGAACAAAAATGTAAGTCTGCAAGTGCAGGTTTGTATTTTATCTTTAATTAAGTACCACTGAAGCATACTTGATAAAAAGTCGTTTGAAAGATGTTTAGGGTGAACATACGTGAGGCAGCGTTTGATGAAGTCTAAGAACAAAGCGTCATTCGTTTTCAAAGCAGCTGACAGCTCCTTGGAGTTGGGTCTCCTCTTCTTCCCCTTACTGTTAGTGATGTTCCTGGGGTTTCCTTTTGAGTCTGCACACAATGATCAAACACAGTACTGATTTACTGTCTTCCTATAGCGTTATCTAACACTTCCTGCAAAGTACTGGCCTAGTTATTAATTTATCTTATGATGCCATTGAGTAAATGCTATAGTCTACATTGTTTGTTGTGCAACATATCAAATATCCACCGAAATAAGATATTAAAAAAGTCTGAAACTGAAGATAAATTCTCACCAAAGAACAACCTCCTCCTCGATGCTGATTGAACAAAATCATTTGGAGGCATCCCAAGAACCTGTGAATCAAAAACATCAGGACACCTTAACACACTGAAGCAACTCAGCAGCCCGTATTGGAAAATTGTTATGCCTTTTACATTTTGTAAAATTGTTGTAAGATTTGCAAAAAATATATGTGGACACACAATTATTTCCATGTCACACCTCCATTATGCAGGATATCTGCTCCACTTCGCTCTCTCCTGGAAAGAGAGGATAGCCTGTGTAGAGTTCAGCAAGGATGCAACCCAGACTCCACATGTCGATGGCCATGCTGTAGGGGTGACCCAGGATAACCTCTGGAGAGCGGTAGAAGCGACTCTGGATGTAGGTGTACACTAATGGAAAAGACAGAAGAGACTGTGAGGGAGGTCTCAGGATAGAATATAGAAGATAGAAGGTCTGTGGACCATTCTTATCAATATCCCGACATGGTAACAAGAAGGGCTGGGATGATATGCTGTTGTCCCGATTCGATTCCTTCACTCTACATGGGTGTCGATTCGATTTGTATTGCTATTTTCATTCATTGTGATTCTAGAAGTATTGCGATGCAATAGAATTGAGTATTGCGATTTTCTTTTTCTTCTTTACCAAAAACAAAAGTTGAATAATACATATCTGGAGACAGTATATCATGAGACAATCCTACAAACTAATTATTTTCTAAGAAGAATGCACATCACACGTCAGTCAGTCAGTCTGACATTTATTTGAATTAATTAATTAATTTGTATTGGTCGTAACCAAAGGGTAGGGTCGGAAGCTTCAGCTTATATAAGGCCAAAACATTTATTTATTCATTTGTAAAGAAGTACATAACATGTACTTTCTGCATTTTCTGCTTTCTGTCTGTTTTGCTGGAAACGGAAATTATGTAGTCGCCATCGTTTATCAGAAGGGATTTGTCTTGTCACACTGCTAAACTATATATGCATTCAATGATATTCTCACATCTATCATACTGTATTACATCATGGTCACAAGCATCTCCATCTAAATTAAAACCAATTTTCTCAATTTACAAACAGGCAATAAAAATTATGGACAAGAAACCCATGAGATGGCATCATTGTGATGTTTTGAGAAAGCATAAGCTTTTGGGCTTTGACAGTTTTATTGATTTTAATTATATTAAATTGGTTTATAAATGTTTAAATAATCATGTCTCACCATCGTTTTCGAAACTAGTAAGTAGGCGTCAAAGCTCTCATCGGGCGAACACACGAGCCACTGTCAGAGGTGACTGTCTAGTCCCGAAGTGTAAGACCTCTTTTGGTCAGTCTGCTTTCTCGGTAAAGGGGCCAAATCTCTGGAATGCTTTACCCACTGATTTAAAACTAGAGACAGATGGAAATGCTTTTAAAAGAGGACTTAAACAATGGCTAAAAACTAAACAACAGTGCTCACATGAATAACCTACTATTAATAGTCTTTGATTCTGATGTTTTGCTGTTTATTCTTCTTGTTTTCTATTGATTTTTTTCTTTTAAGCTATATGGTATATATTGTAGTTATTTTTTTGTTAATATTGTTATTATCATTTTTTCTTAGTCTTGATATTGTATTTGCTTGTTAAAAGCCTCCCGTGGACAGGTGTTGAAAAGTAGCATGTGTGCTATAACACATATATAATACATACATGACACCATTGTTTTCCTACCCATAGTAAAAAGTATAGTTACATTATTCTCTTCGTTGAGTTTCATGCTCTTACCTCTTTGTTGTTCATAACAGCTTGATCCAAAGTCAACCACCTTGATGTTCCCTGGCCCTCTCTGCGACAGAAGGATGTTTTCCTGTTCACAAGTAGAAGCACAAATGCTTATAATAATGCTGCTGCAATATTATACTGCTCCACAAGGTGGAGCAAAATTCACACTGTTGTTCTGGCGACTTCTTTTTTTGCAGTACAGTGATTCAGTTGAAAGGTGTGGCCCACCTCAGGTTTTGTTGACTATATTTTAAATCGTTTTTCATATTCTATATCACAAGAATAAGTATAAGAATAAGTCAGTACCGGTTTGAGGTCACAGTGGATTATCTTTTCCCTGTGAAGCATCTGCAGGCACCTGAGAAGAGCGTGGGTGAAGCGGCGGATGAGAGCGAGACTGAAGCCCTGGAAGTTGTTTTTTTTGATGAGCTCGTACAAGTTCACCCTAACGAGAGAAAAATAAAATGGGATGTATGTTTTTTTTTCCCGTTCATCTTTACAATACTTTTCCATTTTTCTATCTACACTATGTACTTTGTTCATTACATAGCACAGCGAGCTCAAAGTGGATTCACTTATAAAAAGATGCACCACATGAAGAACTTCTCCCTCATTCCACAAACAAACGCTCTGAGAAAAAAAGGCGGCTAAGTTTGATATCACTCTACACTTTGCGCTACCCTTAATAAAACATCCACTGACTGTCAAGCGCACACTTAAATAATCTGGGATTGTGCACACATTCAGAGGGAGACATAGACACAGAATGTGTCCTCCTGCTATTTCTTGCTACTTGTAATAAGCATAAACTTCTTTAGACTGTGTAACGGGAGCCTTCACACCATGAAGCAAGAAGGGGTAAGAGATAGGGCCCCAATCAGGGCCTTAACTAAAGGATTCAGTGACAGTAATGTTAGACAAGGTGGCAGTCCAAGACGGCCTTGAAAGGTCATTCAGCCTGAGTGATACACAGAACTATCTTCCTTCAAATATATAAGATATCAGTGGTGATCCGCGCTAAAACATAGATGGCTTTAAGGTACACAGGTGATCACTTAACTCCTAATTGATTGCGGTCACGCAGTGTTAGAATTAATGGAGACGATGATGTAACCGTGCTGTTGTACCTTGGCTAACCTTGAATACCTTTGATTAAGACATCAATTATTCAGTAATGTCTTTATAGTCTCCTGTAAAACTAACTTCTGAACACGGAGGCCTGCTTGCTTGCCTGCATGCAGAATGCAAGTGAGCGTACTTACCCGAGAAGCTCAAAGGAGATGCAGAGGTGATTTCTGAAGTAAAAGTACTCCTTCATGTGGATGACATTGTGGAGGTTGTCTTTGTCTTTCCTCTTTATCACATCCAGGATCTTCAGCTCAACCAGAGCTTGGTGATGAAACCTACAAACACATTACATAACAGAAATTCAAAAAATTGCACATGTGATATCAACCATGTATTTCTGATTTTCCAGGTAATGCAGGGCTAGAATAAATATATGTACAGTAAGTATTCCAGTTCTGATTTCTGACATGCCACAATAGCGATAAATAGGTGGTCTTGGTCATATTTGATTTATTATATGAACATTTTCTGCTGTTGATTTTTTTTTCTTCACATCAATCCCTTAACCCTCGTATCGTCTTCCCGTCAACCATGCACTTGTTGTCCTCTGGTTTGGTTTGCCTGTTTATAAAGCATAAAGTAGCCTATACATTATCACCCAATTCTGGATAACAGCTTCTTAGCCAACGTCATAACTTATTACCACTAGTTTTACACTTCACTTGAAATGATGCCTCATTTTTTTTTAAATAAGCAGAAATCATGAATTATCTTATCTAATAGTTAAGATCAGAGGAATATATGTTTATGAATTATCACAGATCTTCACCCGGGTATACATTAATTAGTGATCATCAATTAGCGTATGGAACCATCCATGTTATTTTTAGGAAATTTGGTTAAAAGAAACCCCTATTTCTGATATAGAATCTTTGACCCGAGGACCGATATTTCTTGTCAACCATACACAATCCTCCCCCAGGACAGATAAGATCGGCTAACGCAGTGCAGAGTTCTCCTGGGGCATTGCTCTGGCAGTTTGCACCATTTGTTTTCTGCATTATTGAAGTGGTGGTAAGACCCGAAGGCTCCTGCATCTAACCTACAGGACCCGGGCAGACACTGCCACACTGTGATCTTTAGTGACTAAGGACAGGTAAGATAACCCCACGGGGTGCCGACTTCTATCAAGCTAAATCAGGAACTCAGTGGTTTGGCAGACTTCTGAAATGTAAAGTGATCATGATGCAGGCATGTGGGAAAACCGCACAACAGGGAATCAGATCTCAAATAATTGCCAAAAATGTACTCCTCCAATGTGAGAAATAACTTGTTCTATAGAGTATTTTAGTGAGGTACAGTGTTGTCTAAATGAAAGATTAATACAGGATGTATTTTATAAATATTAAAGATATTTTCCAGGAAAGGTTAAATCGGAGGTGACTCGGACAGAGTGAAATGTAATGAATGAAATAAATCACAATGAAATGTGTTTGTGCACGTGTACCTTTTCTTATTGCGTATCATCTTAATGGCTACGAGTTCGTTGTTCTTGTGGTCCAGACATTTCAGGACCTGCCCAAAGGAGCCCTTCCCAATCACTTCAAGCACTTCAAACCTGTAGCCAATGTGGTCATGCAGCACCTGGAAAAGCAAGAGGAAGAGCACCGTGGATATTAAAGCAGACTTCACGTATGCTTTTACTGAAATGAAAAATATCAATCACTCAGCAAAATTAACTATATTATGAATAAATCTTAATTTTGTAATTTACAGAATTGTAATCTATAACTGCTACTTAATGATTACAGATGATATTTACTCCATGACACTACAGTTGTTAGGCTAACCTTAACCCTGTACTGTCAGTTCAAGCCTGTGACAATGAGCCTCAACAGAGACGTTCAAGACTAAACAATGGGCAGTCACTCAGCCTTAAACAGCTCTGCCTGTCAGTCGCCTGACAGTTCAGCCTGTTGACAGGCTTTGATGACCTCGGTTCAGTTTATTGTGTACAGCATTAAACAATGAAGTCAAACCAACAGATGGCGGGTTCACGTATGCAGCTGCTGGATTAAGGTCACATGAAGGCAGCTCAGGCAGCTTGAAAGCCTGCATATATGTGTGTGTGTGTGTGTGTGTGTGTGTGTGTGTGTGTGTGTGTGTGTGTGTGTGTGTGTGTGTGTGTGTGTGTGTGTGTGTGTGTGTGTGTGTGTGTGTGTGTCTTCACATATTTTCAGTTCTCGTTCTTACTTTTAAATTATTTCATTTTTATGTCTCTGCACAACTGCACACATGTAGATGTGCGTTTAAATTGGGCTGACATGAACTCCGAATAACCACAGGGCCTTTTATAGAACTATCTTTTTTTTTATGATAAACAAAAATGTTCTCATGATTGACAGCACTGCTGACCACATTATGAATCATACCCTACATTTTAAGATTTAATTCTTTTATACCTCTCCTCCTCGTCACAGCCGCTCTCGATCCCGTTCTTAAACCTTTCTACCACTGATATATTGCCCTTTTGATGTATACCCTCCTGTTTTTACCTCTTATGAGTTTCTCCTAATGTTATCAATTGATTTTTTTTAATTTTGGCTATTTCTAGCACTTTACGAAAACCAACTTTCTTCAAATTAGTACAAAGTATGAAAATACAAAATTATAGTAACGATTTAGTCAGCTTTCATCAAGCTGACTTTGCAAAGAAAAACTCCTGCACGTTTAAGTGCCTCTGGGATGTGTTAACATCGAAGACGTTGTAGATATCAGGAGTGCCAACAAAACAGCTAACTTTTTCAGTCCAAGATGCTTACATATATCTTTTCCATGATGTCAGTTTGGGTTTCAACCAGAAAGCTTGTATATGTACTGCTTTTTGGCTTCAATAAAAAGAAGCACCTGCCATAAGTAATGAGGAAGACTTTTCTAAAAGGTCTCTGCTTGTTACTGCTTACAAAAAACAGACTTCATTTGACAGGCCACCTGTCTTACCCTGACGTAGCTCCCATGCTCGTCATCGTATCCAGAGTTCTGCGGTGTTCCTTGGGAACCCTCGATCTTCTGAGAGCCCTGACCAAGGAACCAGATCTCTGCGTAGTCCATGATTTCCTCCTGCTCAAACTCTGTCAGCCGGTCCTGGAAGTTCTTCAGTGCCTCTGCAACAGGAAGTAAGAGGAGGAGGGTGGGATGAGTCACGATCATATTGATTACACCTCTGCCAAGAGCAGAGGATTGTGAACGATTGACTTAAATGTCAGCACGCTATTTTTACTGCATCAAAAGTGTTACTTAGTTACATGCCTGTCTTGAAAAAACACCCTTTAAAGATTCAAAATGTGAAATAACATCACTGTTATCCTGTTGTATTGTATTATTATCCAGGATTACATACCTAGGGGAGACATGGGTAACCTTTGCCCCTCATATGCCTTCTCTTTCTCCAGCTTGTTGCTGATAATCTTGCTGTTGCGGGAGACAGACACTTTATCCATTGTTGCACCAAACCGCATGTTGAACTGCTGGGCTGGCTTCGGCCTCTCATCCTGTACAATAAACACACACACACACACACACACACACACACACACACACACACACACACACACACACACACACACACACACACACACACACACACACACACACACACACACACACACACACACACACACACACACACACACACACAGAGGAAGCAGAGTCCCTTTGTAATTATGAGCAAAGAAAAGATAAAGTAACTACAGTGTGGCCTTCATAATGTTTTCACAGTGGGCCGTGTCCCTGGAACTACTAGTTTTCAGTTAAATAAGCTACTGTTGAGAAATATAGATGCTTAAATCTTTTTCCTCCCATCACAAACATCACAAAGCATTATGATTCAAAACTAGCTGCCACTGTAGGATATTACAAGCTGCTGGTGTATAAGAGCCTCACCGGGTGTGTCTGATAGTTGTTTTGGACCCCTTTGTTGGCAATTTGGGGCAGGATGTTGTCTGACAGCTGATGTTGGTTTTTGGCATTGCTGACCACCACCTGGACCACCGGTGGCTCAAGCTGAGGCAGGGTCCCTACACCAGGGCCAAACTTCTGTAAATCAGAGGGATTGTTTTAGTTTTACTGCCTTGATTAAAGAAATGAGCATTAGAAACATATTTTTTGACAAAAATAAGATAGAGTCAGATGATGGAGGAAGATATTTCAGTCTGTTTTTTACTGTAAAACTCCGAAAGCCTAAAATGTATAGCAATGTGACTAAAGACTTAGATGAAGGCAGACTGCAGTATATTCGGCAAAAACAGAGAATATTCAGAAACATCAACAAAGACATTGTCCACCTTCCACAGCTAGAAGGCTTTTAAGATCTTTATTTCTGAGGGCCAGTACTGTAAGTGTGAAGTCTAAATGGATTATTCTTTTTACAGTGCAGTTACAAGCTTGTTACATCCCCTTTTAATTTTTTCATGAATATGTGTCTGTGACGGGATGCAGCTCCTCAGTTTTGGTTTTATGTTCTCAGCTAGCGGCCTACATCCCTTCCACATGCATTTCTTCTGCAGAGGCTCAGGTGACCAGGACCCCCAGCAGGTAGCGGCTGGAATTACTGATCAGGTTGAGAGTGAAATGGGGACAAAGCCTGTGAGGCTGTGTCCTGACAGAGTCTGTCTGTGTGGTTCTGTGGGGGAGGTGAAGAACAGCAACCTGCTTTTCACTGGCTGCCATCCTGCTTGCTCAGAGAGCACGATTACATGTGTCGCTGCCTTGCAAGGCTCTGCCCTGGCAATGATGGGCAAAGTTAGACCTCTGTCCTATGCCAAGCTCTCTGGGAAAAATGAGATATCCTACGGACGTGTATCAGCATCAAGAGGGGTATTATAGAGTATATTTAGGACACGTTTTCACTTACTGGGCTGCAGTTTCACCCAAGTTTCATGGAAAAATGTCAAAACAGAGCTGCCCCTACACCCTACATGCTATCATGTAGCCATCCGCAATGTACTGTATTGGCAACATAATAAATTCTTTGATATTAATTATTAACAGCATTCCAGGAAAAAAAAAGCTTTCCTATCCTATTCTAATATTTCATCTCACGTATTTAGAGCTGCTGCAAGATCTGCCAACTTGGTTATGACGCATAGAGATAGGGCTAAATATAGTTGCAGGCACCTGCCACAACAGGCAAAGGAAGTAAACGCAGCTACGTGACTGTACATACCCGTGCTGCTTTAATAAGCTGCACTTGTATCAATGAAAATCAGCGATGCGTTACACATGACCACATGTGCAGACAGATGTGTACAGTCACATCCATGTTTTTCTGACGAGGAAATAAATGTCGATATCGATGACTTGAATTGGGAAGCTCGCCGCAGACATTTTCTTCTTTTCTGAGGAGCTGCTCTGTCAATATTCAAAACATCAGAATAAGTCTTTATGATGCATGTCACAGTCTTTTATGTCTAATAGGATTATGATGTAGCTCACTGCATGTGTATGAAAAGGAAAAAAAGAAGAAAATTATGAATATTATATCTCAGGCAATGATTCCAGTACACCTCAAATAACTCAAACACTAAGGGAAAAGATGCCATAGCTGATACATGTTGTGGGTAAGGGGTCAGCTGCTGCAGCATCTAGCAGGGGGGAAGCGCTGACCTGTGAGCAGGATCGGTTTGTTCCAAGACGGTTGCCTTCTGCTGGGAGTCTGTGAGAGTGAGGGAAGGCCTCCGGTCGTGATGTCTGTGGGAGGAATGAGAGCAATTCATAAAATGCGCTACAAGGTGTGGTCACAAATGCACATTTTTATGCATAACAACATGATCTCCAATGTGAGATTTAGGAATTCTTTGACACCATGAGAGATGGATTAAAGCATTCATAAATAATAACAAATAATACAAATTGAATAGCTTCCTGTGTTCATGCTGCCTGGGCCCCCAGTCTCAGAAACACACAGCCTGTGGACAGCTGAGCGAGATTGTAGCGAGACTACCAGAAATAAGGCGCCTTAGGTACCAAAAATAGATTACTTCTGCAAAAAACCCAGCAACAGTCATTTCTGTGTACCTGCTGGGATGTGCAGGTGTGTGAACATGTGCACACTGGAGATCCACTTGCCTCAATGTGTTAAAGGGAAGCCTTAAATGTTGTAATAAAGCAATGGTTCCTGATTTCTAAAAAAAGTGTCACATGCATTTGGAATGATTGTGCACGATTCTCTCCGACCCCAAGCCAGCTTACACGTGCCTTAGTAATCAGCGGGTGAGGGCGCAGCTGTGTTGGGCGACACCATATGGGTGAAATAAAGCTTAGCCCCATGTGGGTATATGTGCTAAACTCCCTCTGGCAGTCGGGGAGGGAGGGAGGGATTGGGTGGGTGAGACAGGATGGGTGGGGTGTTGTCCACAGGTGCTGGATAGGAACTAGCTTCCCAATCATAACCTTACACTAAACCTTCTAATTGAGAAGCAAAAGCAACATCAGCTGTCACGACAGCATCGTCTGCAGGAGGAGGATGAGGACGATGAGACACTGAACTGACTTCTTAAAATGTTACTGGTCACTGGATTCAAGTAAACACGTCCTGCACAACACTCACTGGCTTTGCCATTCACAATAAAGTTGATATAATTCTTCAGTAAGACAGGCACACAAGACATAGCCAAAGAAGGGTATGACCCAATAATGTGGTCATGTTACAATCTCAGGAGCACTGGGAGTGACAGCAGGAGCCATAGATCACTGTGGCAGATTGGCTTTCATAACATCACCTGAGGTCTGCTCTAAGCCTGACTAATGAGCACTTAGCCCAGTTGAAACCAGGTGACATCATTGCACGTGCCCAAGTGCACACTTTTCTGTATTTTCCACCTCTCCTATTATTATAACATGAAATAATGAGATTTCTCTCAAGATTCAAAACCGCAGGGGTTAAATATTTGTAAATTTCGATATCTGTGCCTATAAACCAGGTTTGCACAAGAAAGTGAAAGACATATTGTAATACTTCAAACACAGTGTTGGATATATTTTCACTGTATGATAGAGTAAATTGTCTTTCCAGTGTAGGCATAATTCCCCACTCAAATGAAACACACATAAAAAAGGGCATTTGCTAATAATGTGCCAAGGAGTTTAAATGACGTTACACAGATAGATGAATGGAAGTGAAGACAGGAAACAGAAGTCAGGAGCAATGCCGACTCTGTTTCTGCGTGACTGGGGGTCTTTGCTGGAGATCACGGTCATCACAGCAGGGGTGTGAGAGCAGCTTTGGGTCCTCAAGGGTCAGCTGGTCAGAGTGTCAGCAAAGCAATAAAACCAGGAGTAACTGAGGGTACACATCAACAAACTGTAAAACTGGGCCTACTCACACTGTCAGCTGTCAGACATTTACAGTCCTTTTCCGATGGATAATCACGCTGCCTCGTTTTCATCGCACAAAACAGGCTGGCATCAAATGTGACAAGAAGATCACTGATGTTAGGATAATTGGTTTGCCAAAGCAAATAATCGATTATTATTAATTGTTGTTACTAAAAACAGTAAAACAAAAAGGAAAAAAAGAGTTGAAATTCTTTTAAGATCCAAAAACGGTGAAGGTTAAATTTACAACACTTTCCATGTAAGGTGTGAAAAAATACACCAGAACGCATATAGACTTACAGAATCTGTCAGCACAACAAACACTGAAGTAAGTAGGCTAAACAACGACTGAAATAGAAATGGATCAGATTTTTCATCAGAACTTGGCATGCGGTCTGGAGACAGGGGGCGGATTACAAAATAAGCATTCAAGTGGGATAGAGGAGAAATGGAAATAATTCCACAGTGAGAATGACTTCACATTCTTGGCATGGATCAATACACATACATACAAAAATGTACAGTAAATGGTAGACTTTCATTTGAGTATATCATTGTAAATGGATACCTGTGGAGGGGTTTTCCCAAAATGGAACTAGCCTGGAATGAAGCCCTGTATCTGGGCAAAATAAATTCTTATTCCATAGAAAAGTATATCTGCAAGTTCACTATAGAGGAATATTAAAGTGATACTATGGGAGATAAAGTATGATAATAACAATATTACAACTCTCTTGTTGATTGGATAAGCAGACCAGCCCTGCCATTATCAGAAAATCATAGATATGCTCTAGTTGACCATGCATTGCTTTCAAATGGACAAGAGTATACATACAGTACAATTACCCACAGGAAATAGCTATTTTACCAACCAAACAACTTGCCAACAAATCAAAGCGCCTCACCTTGTTATTTATTTCTGGCAACATGCTGTGTTATCAGTGTCAGCCTTTACAGCTGCTTGACAATCCAAAAACAAACACAGAAGAGAGATTACAGAATCCAAAAAAGAGTCATTGTATCCAACTCTGTCAGCCCAGCTTCAAAATCAAGACGCACTTTCCACAACTTCGTGAAGAGGACTGAGTAACACTGATGAGTACAATCCTGATGACTGATCAGATCCACCGAGCCAAACCTGCCGTACTCCTGGTTTTGTTTGCTTTTACGCGCACAAGCTGTCGTCAGAGGGGAGATTAGCGAGCGAGACAAGCTGCTGAGGATCTGTGCGCCTTGACGCGTACACCGCTAAGATGAGGCAGCCACCTGTTCAGGTTTCTGCCGCTGACAGCCGGGGCTTTCCCGATATAGATTTGTTTATTATCCGTTTGCTGTCGTCCACCTACACCACGCTGTGTGACTGATGCGCTCTCCAACACCGACGCTGTACACAGAAAGGGTTCACATATAGGCTACACCGACGCACGCATGTCGTGGCCACACTCAATTTACAGTAACTTGTTATGCAGACTGCTCGCTCTCTCAAACGGAGATCCAGAGATCCTCTGCTATGTATATATTGTGTCATGGTCCATGCAGTCTCACTGTCATTCTGGAAATGTAATCTTTCTTTCGTCAATGGAAAAAAATCGGACAATTTCGTTTCCAGCGAAGCTCACAACAAGTGTTTTATATGGAACGATCTGCAATGTACACTATCAAAGGGAAACAAAATATTAGATGGGCCACTCAACAAAAATATCGAAGATATATTAAGTTGGATTGCATTGGAAACAAGTTATATTATATCACTTGATTAACAGATTTTATGTTAGGCTTTCCTTTCTCTTATAGAATTCCTTATAGCTCCATTTTAGTAAACTATGTGTCAGGACTCCCAAACTTAGGCTATTATTGTCAAAGAAAATAGATTTCTTTGCCCTTTTGCTAAGATGTCGTGCTTAATAATAATAATAAAATAGAATAATTCCTAAAAGAAAACAGAAATGGCAGCTTCCCTTGTTTCACAATGACTAATCACTAAACCACTGCAGGAAACAGCTCAGTTGCTCCATGCCATGAGGAGCAGAGGTGGCCTACTGTCCACAACATGATTAGATGTCAGCTGTTGCAACAGTACAGTTTTTTTTTGGGGGGGTGGGGGGGTGGGGGGGGGGGTAGAAGGAAGTGGGTGTGGGGGGGGGGGGGGGGTGTTGAGATCTCCACTTTTGAGCAAATGGAAATTTTGAGCATCTCAAATACTTCATTTTCTGTATTCTGGTCAATTTTTCTGCAACAATTTGTGCCTTTTCCACACGAAGTTATGATGCAAATGTCTTTATTTATGTAAAGGAAATTATAATAGTTTTTGTGTAAATTACACCTATGCACTCTCCTAATCAAAAGTGGAAAGAGTACACACATATTATACTTAAGTAATAGTACTATTACTTTGCTGAAATTTTAATTAGCCTACAAGTAAAATTACTGGTATAAAAATCTACTCAAGTAAAAGAAAAAAGTATCATTTAAAATGTACGGTAACACTTTACTTGAAGGTATCTACATAAGAGTGACATGACACTGTCATGACACATGAACCCTAACTCTAACCATAACTTGTCATGACAAAAACCGAATGACATGAAGCGAATAACGAAGCGTTATGTCACAAACGTTTATGACTTGTTTATAATGTTTATGACACACATGCTTAGTTAATTAAATCCCAGTCTTTTGTGATTTGAAAAATTTGTTGACAGAAACTTTGGCAAAGCAACGTTAGTTACGACGTTCCTTACTCAGTAAGGAATGTGATTTAAAATGTAGCAAAGTTCAATACTTCAAACAAAACATACTTAAGTAACAGTAAAGGTACAGATTTTAAAAAGTATTTTAAGAAGTAGGGATGCACCGAATCCAGGATTCAGCTTCGGATTCGGCTGAATATCAGGCTTATGACGGGGTTCGGTTTTCGCTGAACCCTACACTTGCACTACGGGTCTACGCTGGTCGACGTAATGAGGCCGCCGTTGATTACGGGAAGGTGTTTACGTAGGTGGACCGTTCAATGCAGTAGCTGTGAGAAAGTGAAAATGGAACTCGTGAGTACTACTACTTTCAGTCAGAAGAAGGCCATTCAAGTCCAGCTACATGTTCAATTTGCAATGCCGATTTGTCTCTTGGTGGCGAGGACCCTAGACAATAGTACACAACATCGGCGCTGTTAAAACATTTGATATGAAAGATCCAAAAGAATACGAGTTGTGCATGAAGGAATCTACAGACAGCAGCCAAAATGCAGCAACTTCAGGTACGACAAAGGAAGGACAGTCACGGCTAAAATACTAAAAGAAAATACACTGCTGTGGACGTTGTTTACTTCATTAATGTGTTTACTGTTTTAACGGACTGAGGATGGGAGGAGGATTCGGTATTCGGTTACGGATTCGGCATAATCTTAACCAGTGGATTTGGTATTCGGCCGAACCCCAAAAATCTGGATTTGGTGCATCCCTATTAAAAAGTAAACAAGTAAACAAACATTGTAATTCATTACTTTCCATCTCTGCTCCTAATCTATTCCCTTATTCCATAATCTGTTGTTGCATTTAACAAGTTAACCATACAATAAAAACACAGCTAAATCACTGGAGCTAGATTAGACAACTGCTGCTAACAAGAATGCAAGATTCTACGATTTTAGGACTGTGATCGGCCCCTGCTGGCGGAGTGGCCCTTCTGGAGAATGGGGACGCAAGATGGGGACAGGGTCAGAGATGGGAGGCTCCTTTAAATCTGGCCTCATTAATAACAACAAGGGCTGCAGCAGGAGGCATTCATTTTATACAACCTAGATTACAACCGGAGCAGAACATAACAGGCTGTATATTTGTTTGTAAAATACTGCTACAATGTTAGACAGGATCACACATTACTTTGCATCTAATTGTATGTCCATGTCCACACTGTAACATGATAGGAAAAATGATAGTGAATATGATGAAGACAATTTCGTAGAACCACAGAAATAATTAGTTTAAATGAATAGTTAGGTTAGTTTAGCATAAAGACAGCTAGCCTGGCTCTGTCCAATGGTAACAATATCTGCCTAGCAGCACCTCATAAATTAACACCTTATATCTTGTTTTTTTAATCTGTGCAGAAATCGAAGTGTAAAAACATCAAGTCATGGTTTTATGGGGTTATTTACCCGGCTAAATCCTAGAAATGACAATACTAGACATACTTTTTGGCTGGACCTTGAAACTCCCTCTGTTGCTGAGTGATGATAAAGTTCCACCATTGGTCGAAGTGAGTGTGATGACGCAAGTGTTTGTGTTTTCCAATAGGCCATTGCGCTCACCTCCGCTGTCGCCCATCAATAAGCTGATTAACTTCACCAATACACGGTTGTTGTTGTTGTTGCCGCCATCGTTTCAACCATTGTCATGCACGGGTTTAGCAGCACGGACAGCGGGATGTGAACAAATGAACAACACACCACTGTGTGTGTGTGTGTGTGTGTGTGTGTGTGTGTGTGTGTGTGTCTGCTTATCTATGTCACTCTCTCTTCAGACACAAACTGTGTGGAACAAGTAAACTGTAAACCCAGATTTAGTTGAGCATTCCTTGTCCTAAAGCATTCGTCTTAAACGTATCTTTACCATGTCATGTGATATGCTACTTCAGTACACAACAAACAAATATTACTGGAACCACTACAGATGAACATTAAATATCTATATTCACATTTTAGACACCACCGTTGACTATCCCTGTAACAATTTGGCCACAATTAAGCACACTGACCATACTTGGCCCAGCCATATACTAGGTTTTGACCTAGTCTTGTTAACCTTTAGACAGAGCCAGGCTAGCTGTTTCCAGTCAATGCTAAGCTAAGCAGACCAGCTGCTGGCTGTAGCTTCACATTTAGCATTTAGATATGAGAGTGGTATCAGTCTTAGCAGGAAGACGAATAAGCATATCTCCCAAACTGTCAAACTATTCCTTTACTATCGAAACATGCAAATGGAAAGTGCAAGTCATCCTAGCACAGGAATTTCCCCAGTGTAGGATTAAGGAAGTCTATCTTATCTTATTGTATCTTATCCTCAAGCTCTAAACTGTTATACAGTATCTTCAGTATAGGAGAAATCGAATAGTCCTACATCATCAAACAGCAGGCAAGTCAGCCACTGTAAACCTCACCAGTTCACCTGGGGGAGTCATTATGCAGTGTGCATTTTGTCACCCAGGTGACAACGCATTGGTAAGCAAAACAATGCAGATACAGTATACAGTATCTCTATGGCAACCAAAAAGAAATGAACAAAGTGCCACACTTACCCTAACACAGTAACCCTAACCCTGACATAACCTAAAACCAGGAGGACCGTGCTACCAGTAAGCCATTCTGAAAATAGAGACTTAAGTGCTCTGAACAGGAAATAAAAAACAAAAGAGGGAGAAAGACAGAGTGCTGGCATGTAGATATGTTTTGGGTGTGGGAGGTTGCCTGACATCCCGTCTTGACTCCGTTGCCTCCGAACCTACCTCCGGTTGGACCCTCCTGTTTCTGCCCCAGCAGCAGCCCTGGAGGAGGCTAAAACCACAGCAGGCAGGCGAGGTCCCGTCTTCCCACATAACACATCTCCCCCATGCTGCCACAACCACACCCTCAAGCCCACCTCAGCCTCTAGACAGCATTTCCAGCCGGAGGGGAGGGAGTTTCTCAGCAGGTGAGAGATCAGATAGAAATCCCCAGAAGCAAAATGTCTAGAAACTGTAAGTCATGGTGTTCCTCCTTAACTCCATATGACAAAATAACAGAGCTTTGATACTACAAAGTTCAGTAACGCACACTTTCCATTGTCTTCTGTAGGTGTGTACAAAATCCTGAACATATGAATGACGTCTTAACTTCCTGTGGTTCTTCACAACTCTCCCCTACACTCTGGACTCTGCATCTCATATTCATATGAGGTTACATTCTGGCTGGTTGAGACCTTGGCGCCCTCTTTGTTTTCCTCCTTGTCAGCTTCCTCCAAACTATTTATCTTTGCTCCGGGATACAGACAGAGTAGAGAGGCAGGCTGCAGACAGACAGTGAGAGGATGCTGTTGCTTTGTGCTGTTGATATAATCGGGGAGGGAGTGTGCTCTCTGTCTTTGCCGCTGACAGTGACGTATGGATGGGACTCCACAAGGGACCCATCCTGAGCCGGAGACACAGCAGCAGGGGCCCAGCACTTTGCTTCCTGTAAAGGAGGCCTCTGGGAGTGCAGGTTGGGAAAAGGGGGGTGGGTGTGGGGGGGGGGGGGGTCTGTGGGATATGAGACAGAGAGCTCCTGTAGATGCAGATCCCATCATCCTCAGACAGGGAGGAGGTGTAGCTCTAATGGGCCTCCCATGTGGTTCAACAGACGTCTGAAACTTTCCTCTGCCTTCCCACTTGCTTCTGTATCTTGGAGACATCGCCAGAGGGGCTGTCAATCCCTCCTCCCCCTCCCCATCCATCTCCTCTACCGTTCTCCACCTGCTTTGTGCTGCCAACAGCCCCTGTGGGCTGCTACAGTCTTGCTGACAAATAGTGTGTAGGTGAAATCTTATCCCACCACACCCTGGCTGCCCCTGGCCTCCTGCCTTCTGCACACAGCAGCAGGGAACTGCAGAATCCACAGCGAGACAGGACACAGTGGCTGAGCATGAGCTTTATACTGCAGGTAGTCATGTGGGAGCAAAGTGTTGTAATTACCTCTCTGCATCTCTTTGTTCATTTTTGATGATTAAATGATTTACTGGAGGAGTTAAAAGGTGATTAAGTACCAACTCTCTACCTCAAGTAAGTTCACTTTAAATGTTGTAAAACCAAAGGGCACGTCCTCTTAGTGACCAGAACATAAATTCTGCCCCTCTACCAAAAATAAAATCTTGTTTTGGTGACAGGAAAAATGTTGCTATTTCTGTAGCATGAGGCACCAGGCTACTGTATTCCATTACTGCCCTGTCAGCCATTCTTGATGCTTATATGACAGTGCTAGCTGCTGTATCTCGTTCTATCTTTCTATCCTACATTTCTTTGGGTTATTCATTTTCAACATTTATTCTTTTGGCTCTAATCCCAACAATAGCAGAATCTTTGACCGGCTGTTGGCCTGTTTGAACCATCAGGTCAGATCCACGTAGAGTGCGTAGTGCACAGCCGGTGGTTGGACAAGCTACACCAGGCCAGATGAGACTCCGTCAAAGCAGGGCCAAATGACCTCCTCTTAGAGGACCATAACCTGGTGCCTTACAATCTGTTGGGCCCAGGCTAATCACTGCCAGGTGCCAGACAAGGCAAAGTAAAGTGAGGTGAGCTGCCAGCCAAAATAGACAGTATCAGCGTCTTCTTCCATTTGGCAGAGAGGAGCGTGGGTTTGACCTGTCTGGCAGGTGGACTGCAGCATCTGCAGTTTTAGCTTCTCAGTGACAGCCTGTCACCATGTGAGATATGGGTCCAGCTCACAAGTTGACACAAGCGCACACACATAGACACACTCTCAGACGCACAGTTAATTCAGTTTCAGTTAATGTTTCTGCTATTTATGAATGATAATTCAGTGGACAAAGACTTGAAGGACCCTTTAATCACATGTGACAAAGTCATGTTTGAGGTCAATTCTCTGTCTGTTTTTTTATTACATTTTTTAAAGATTCTTTTTTTTGGGGCATTTTCGGCCTTTATTTTTGACAGGACAGTTGAAGACATGAAAGGAGAAAGAGAGGGGGGGGGGGATGACATGCAGCAAAGAGCCGCAGGTCGGAGTCAAACCCGGGCCCGCTGCATCGACAAGTAAACCTCTATATATGGGCGCCTGCTCTACCAGCTGAGCTATCTGGGCGCCCCTCTGTTTTTTTTTAACAAATTGTGGAAATGTATATACCACATAAATCCAAAACTTAAACATTTTGCTATAAATAGGTTATTATATGAAGACTAGGGAGTTTCAATGCCACATGGGTTTATATTTGCACAGGGGCAACTGACTCGAATTGTAGCTGATGAACAACCAGCACACAGTCAGTGTATTAAAAGAACATCCGATGAGCTGTTGTTATTGCAAAGTAATTACAATCAAGTCAAGTTCTGAATGTTTGTCTGATTATTATCCTCATTCTATATCAAAAGGGATTCTTTTATCTAGATTTTGTGTGTGTGTGTGTGTGTGTGTGTGTGTGTGTGTGTGTGTGTGTGTGTGTGTGCGTGCCTGCGTGCGTGCGTGTGATTGTAATGGACACAGCTGAAAATTAAGCAGGGCTCAGGCCAAGCCAAATCCCATTAGCGATTTGAAGAGGCTCACTCCACCTTGGTGAAGAGGGTGAGTCAAAAAACTAATTCCTTAATTCATTTTGTGTCCAGCAACAGTAGCACAAGCCAGTGTTTGATTGTAGCAAAGCTCTGTCAAGGTCTAAATGGGCGAATGTTTGCTGGATATAGCTTCAGTAAGGAACATTCTATATATACACTGTGTGGGGTGTCAGCTTTTCAGTGATACGTAAATGTAGCTACTGTGTTAGTGCAGAGGGTGACAGCAAGTTGTTGTGTTTGGATGACACATGCTATACCTGCATGGTTAATATGGTGGCTCACTACACCCGTTGATAAATAATAAAAAATAGATCAAATCAGTGAAAATGTAGATTGCAAACAATCAAAATGCCATTATAAAATCATACAATTATCACCTCTATAGTTATTTTGTACCATTGCTACTAGCAACCAAGTAGGGCTGGACAATAAAGGTGATCTCAATCAAGGAGTTGAAACGATTGGACATTAATTAATTAAACTATTTTGATAGTCTAGTAATTGTTTCAGTCATTTTCAGTCAAGGGGTTGATGGAGGTGAAGGTTGACCTAATATTTCATATTTGTGTCAACTGTGCCAGCCTGTAGAGACCACTTTCATACAGAGGACACATAATCCTCCTGTGCTTCAAAAAATATGACACATCACTTCATGCACTGTAATAACCACAAACAGACAGATACAAGAGCTTCCTGTCTGTCTTCTTTGTCAGACAGAGACCCAGACTGTCACAAACATTGCCAGAATTACAGGCCACCACAGGCCACGTTCCCTGGCCTAGTTCAGCAGATGATTGGATCGTTGTGATATTTGAAACAATAGCCTTTTTTAAATGTCCCCAACTGTGAGTCTGACAAATGAATCCCTTACTTTTTGATTTTAGGTCCAGTGTGTAATGTTTTTAGTTGTTCATTATCAAAATCTGTGTTGCCCATTCACAAACTTGTCCTTTTTCATGAATATTTACCACCACCATCAATTCCAAGTATTCCTATTGGCTTGAAATTTTACTTTTGTGTTTGCATTTGCATGAACTGGGGTAGACGCTCCATATTCATGCGCCATCTTGAAATACGTTAGCTGGTAAGGGACATACATGACATACTGCTCCGCCTTTCACGTTTTCGCTGTAACATATCGTCGCTTTCTGGCCCCGGCAAGTTTGATGAAGGAAACATGGAGGACAACACGTATTCAAAATACGCTTTACACGAGTAACGTTACAGGGGGACCAGGGAAAAGAAAATAGTAAGCCACGTAATTATATGTCAGCTACTGACACACAACCACATTGCGCATTGTAAAGTTATGTATTAATGAAATAGACATGTTACATACTTGAGGGCCAATTTGGGGTCGGTTTTGAATCATTTACAACCCGACCGAGTGCGACTCATGTTATTGCCTGTTGTCTTTCACTTTCCCTTTTAGTTGTTCTTCATTTAATTTCCTTCTTTTCTGTGATGGTCCTGCCCCAGAATCAGCCATAACTACAACAGATAACTTCTAAAATAACATTAAACAATTAGGCCTATATAAAGAAATCTCCTGCTTCCTTTTACCTGGCTCAGCTGGCTGGATACGCTAAAACTGGCTTTTCCGGTGTTACACGAGACAAATCGGACCCGGGCAGAGGCCTTACTAAAAACTACATAAAATAGCGTTCTTTTCACTGTTAGTCTCGTTTGCTGTCACAGGTCATTTAAGATCATTGTATGAAAAACGACAGAGCTTTAGAAACATTAAAAAGTTACATATAGTCACTTTAAATACAGACAAACCTAATCCTGTGCTCCATAACTATAATATACACAAACAAACCTCTTTCACACAGCCACTGTATTCATAGTTCTGTCCTCAAGTCAGTCAGTACTCTGGAAACTCTATTCCTACTGTTTACAATGTCATCATCTCTCCATCCAAGACGCAGTCCTCAAAGAAACATGACCTGAAAAAGTCACTGATACAGCGTTTTCTTTTGCCCTTGTCTTGATTGAATTTCTTTTTGGAAAGCATTTCTCCAATACAAAGTGAGAGCTTTCTGTGTGTATGACCCTGAAATTAGAGCATGCAGGTAAGGTGATGGCATTATGGTGTTGTATATAGATAGAACAGCTGTTATAAGAAAAGTCCTGACTTCCTAAAACTCTTTTGTATAATGATTCAGTAAAGTAACACAGGAAGGTACACACTTGGTACAAGAGGACATGCAATTCTTACCTTCATTATTTCCATATATCCATATATTCTGTTAATTCCACAAGCATGGCAATAAATAGAAATGTTTGCATAGTAATACCGTGAGGAGTTCACTGATGTCCTGACCAAGTTAAGTGATATAATAATTGTTGGCATCCCAGTTTTACATACTTTCAATTGTTCTGTTCAAATCCCAAGAGAAAATATTAAAAAGTGTCAATAATCAAAGATGTTAACAGGCAAGAAGCGTCTTCAACTGCTCCCAATACAACCTCTACTTAAAACAGCATCGTCTATACTTTTCGGAGCAACATAATCAGCTGTCGTTCTCTCCAAATTTCTCAGTTATGGAATCCTTACCTCATTAATCATTCTTTCATCTAAGATCTGATGCTTCCCATTCCTGGAATGAGACCTGACCCAGGGCCCCATATTCTGGCTCTGCTGGCCCCACAGAACCTTACTGTTATTTCAATACAGCCGATCAGGTGAAATAACTGGCCCACGTGCTAGACAGCTGAGGCAGGTGCGGCGTTAAACTTGCACAGGTGCATGTGTGTCTATGAGATTTCTCAAGCCTGTGCGTTTACCTCCATAATCAAAATGTGTGTGTGTGTGTGTGTGTGTCACATGCTTTTAGTGCTTGATATGCTTACAACACTGCAGGCTTTAGCCCCTATCATGTGCAGTGCAGGTGTTGACCTGAATGCCCCAGACTCTGCCCTGCCAGGTCTGAGAACCTGAGGATGTGACCTGTGTGAGTGATGATGGCCTGGCATCTCTAGGGCCACACACTCTATCATGCTGCCCCTAATAAACCAAAACCTCTCTGCAACACAAGTCACCACATCTAATTTTCCATTTATAACTTTTCAAGAATCTGCCTCCTCTCTTTTTACTTTCTTCAAATCTTCCTGCCATTGCTTAAACCAGCTAAAACGGTGAGTCCCTGCCTGTACCCCACCCTTCTGGCCTCTGAAACTGTTTGGCCTACAGGGGTGATGGGCAGAGGTAGAGCTTTGTCACCCAGGTAACATGAGCATTGTCCAGCCTTCTTTTGACCCCATGAGCACTGACTCTCCTGTCACCTTCCACAACAACCTCGCAAGGTGATCCGCTTTTGTCGCCACCTGAATACAAAAGACCACAAGCCCGAGCGAGACTGACACAGACAATACACTGTCTTCAAACTGTAACAATTAGCGCAAATTGCAGGATTTAATCTGATGGCATGTTTGGCAAAAAACACTTGTTGTCTTTAGGTGCCAAATACACAAGGCTATTTGGTTCCACGCAGTGTTATCAAAACACAGTGGACAGATAGAGTCTGTAAAGGAGATCCTGTCTTAGATTCTAATGGCTTTATTATCCAAGGCTCAGGTGTAATCTTCCCAACTGGCATTCAGGCCTTTCTCATTCAACAGATGCTACAGGTATATACTGACACATTCTGGCCTGTGAGACCAACACAGACACGACCACGAGGTTAATTCGGTTGGGATCACCTTTATGTTACACAGTTATCAGTCTTCATGATTGAAGGAGGAAATTCATTTTAGACTTATTGTTTATACAACACACTTTAAACACTGCAAGCTCTGGTGGATGTAAAATGAAATGCATCAACAAGTCTAATATAATATAGATAGATATCAAATATGATTACATAAAGTTAATTGTGCAGTCACAGTCAATATTTAATCAAACTGCTTCTGGATTGGATTCATCTATAATTGTCTGGCAGCTGGCAAATTGATTGATCATTTATCCTTCTATTCCTTTTTCTAAACCATATACAGTATATTTCACAAAACAACAGGGCTCATTGTATTCATGCTATTATTGTTGCTGGTATTACTGGTACATTACATTTTACATTTACATTACATTACATTTTAGTTGCAGCATTTGCTGGTGTAGACACAGTGCTGGTAATGTTTGCAAATTGACTGCAACATAATCATGTATGAAAGAATCAACGAGCCTAACAAGGTAACAACTACCAATCCTCTTATATAACCATATTTAATATATATAGACTTCACACATTATTACACAACAATGCTCCTGAGCCTGTGGAGATGGAAGGAGAGGGTGTGACGGGGGAGGACGTTGGCATACCCTGTTTAGCAGCTCTGCGTTGCATGACTCACTGTTAAAGGAAAACAGAGGCTTCATGCAACCAAGCCAGGCACTCATTAACAAAACGCCCTGGGTGGCTGTTTACCCAACATTTTTTTGTAAATCAAATTAATGTTTATCAGACTTGGGGAGTGTCTCAGTCCAGCTGTCCTTTTTGGAGCACCTCATCACCATGGAAACCTGCAGCAGTTACTTGGCAGCACAAGTAGGCTCAGCCTTGGTAGTTTAAAGGCGAAACACAGCCCAGGCTTTCACAGTCCTGCGTGCACCCGTGGGAGGGATAACAGTCATCCACAGCAGAGAGGATGCTGCTGCTATGCCTGGCTCTATTATGATGCTACACGGAGATAGAGAAGCATGAGCCACGTGACGGCCCTGACAAACAAGCCAGAGGCCTTTCTGTTGGTACACGTGAATGCTTGCAAACACGCATAAACATGGACTCAACTTAAACTGCACACATGACAGCACAATCGTATGCACGCCAGGATTAATATAGTAAAATGGAAATGAGCAGTGAAAAATAGTTTTAGTAAACTGAAACTAAATAAAAACTAAAACCTTCAAGAAAACTAAACTGAAACTATATTGCCAGGTTAAAGAAACAAATTAAAATGAAATAAAAATGTATGTAAATCATACAGGGTTTTTTAAGCTAAAATATATCACTACTGAAAAAAGGAAAGCATGAAACCACAGAAATAGAATAGACTTGACATGAGATGGTGCTGTGCCATCGGACACTAAAGTAGCGCGAAGATGCTAGCGAGGCACGCCCTCATACTCTGCTTCTGACTGGCTAGTAGTCCTTACCTAGCTACTGAGCATGTGCGACTCCCAACAAAGATGGTACAGAAGTGAGATGCCTCACTCTGTAGCTAAAACAGAGAGCTCAACACACAGGGTGAAAAGATGAGCTGTAGCAATGTGTAGTACAACAAATATATGGTGTTTTTTGAAAAATTAAACCATGACATAACCTCTAAATACAGTTATGAACCTGAAAATGAGCATAAAATGAACACTTTAAACACTATAGCTGTTCTCTAACCATGTATCTTTCTGTATGCATATGTAGCTACATACTTCTGAGACATTATACCTGGCCCTAACAAAAACAAACTAAAACTAAAAGTAAATATATGCAAACTAAAACTTTCTAAAAAACTGAAACTAAACTACAAACTAGCAAACACACTCTGAAAACTAACTAAAACAAAACGAAAATGAAATCTAAAAGTCAAAACTAAAATAACATAAAAACTGAAGTGAACATTCTTAACTATTATAATCTTGAACACACATGCAGAGGAAGTAAACATAAGTAAAGAGGTGATTAGAAAGGATAGCATCACATTGGTTATAATATAATTCATACACAGCGTGTGGCAGTGTGAACCCTGTGCTCGGTGACACCGATATCAGTGTGTAATTCAGCTCTAAATGACCGCCTTTAATTCAGAGGGTCCGGTGTCAACACAGGACAAAGCTGTGAGGAGAAACCCTATCAGGGGCAGGGTTCATCAGAATAATGGGATGGCACACTCCCTATTTCACAGTCTGTGGGGGTAAAAGCTAGGTCAGGTGCATGGGTCTGCCCTGATAAACAATACTCTTAAGCAAGTCATGAAGTTAGTGCAAAAGAAATAATCAAAGTCATGATCTGAGTGGGGTGACATTGTTTTATATACAGTAGGCCTCCAAGTAGAGCTTGATTAAAAGATGAGTCGGTCGACAGAAAGTGAATATGCAGCTTTTTTGATTTTATTATTATTTATTCAGGGGAGGTTTTGCAGGAACGCCCTGATCACATTCCCCCAGTTCCACATTCATACCTGGAAGCTGCCCAGTCCAACCACAGTCTGATCTGCTGGCCACTGAGCAGCTCCACTGGAGCTGTTGGAGGTTAAGGGCCTTGCTCAAGGGCACCTCAGTGGTAATGAGGGAGGTGCAAGAGCTGCTCTTTCACTTTCCCCACCCAGATTTTATCCTGTCGGTCTGGGGATTGAACGGACAACCACCCGGTCACAAGCTTGTGTCTCTAACTGTTAGGCCACCCCTGCCTAAATTTTCAATTAATTAATTTGTTAAAGCAAAAAGACCAACCATCCTCTGGTTCCAGCTTCTCCAGTGAGACGATTACCTGTTTTAATCGGTTTTCTACCATTGTAAACTGAACATATTTGACTGTTGAAGACATCACCTTGGGTTCTGAAAAAATGTGATGGACATTTTTCACTTTTTGCAAATATTTTACATACCAAACTATTGATAGACGAAAGAAATTGAGATTGAAAATAATCAGCAGATTAAAAACTTTCAAGTTGAACTTGATATATTAAAATCCCTGGACAGAAAGTGTTATCCTGCATAAAGGCTGCAATAAGTTAGTGCTGCAGACCCACTACAGCAGTAGTTCCCAAACCTTTTCTGCAGGGCCCCCCCTTTTGTAGATAAAAATATTTTCAAGCCCCCTGCACAGGGATGATCAACGAGACACAATGCGATTTGACTGGGAGATTGGCAGTCGACTCCTATAAACGAATTGTATATGTAGTGGTCACCACTACATATTTTCTTGCCTTTTGGTGGTTGTGGTAAGGTTTCATCGTCTCCTCCCCTACCTGACAGTCCTTTCACAAACTTGTCGATTCTTTGCTAGTGCAGCAAAACCATGCATTATTTATTTTGAATTAGCATAGCCCAGTTTGGGTACCACTGCACTACAGTATTAACATTTTGGCATTAAATCTTCAAGATTAGTCTTCAGTGAGTGGACGAATAGCCAAAAATAAGTCATGTATGTCCAGACAGTATAATGTACCACTTTATTGGAAAGATCTGAAAGCATTATCTTATATAAAAGAAGGCTTAAATGTCAAAGTTGGACTTCAGTACTGAGTCATATCGTGTAAAAGCTACAAACATAAAAAAAACACACTGCCAGTCTCAGGGCAATTCACATCTTAAAGGGGTGTGGTGCATCTGCTGAGAGCAGCTGCTTGCGTCTGTATTTTGCAATGACGCAAATGCTCTCTATTGATATCCTAACTCCAAAAAAAGAGAAAATCTTTTGAACTGACACTCTTGAGTGCGGCGTTCGCTCACAGTGTAAACCCTACCAGCTTCAAATGATGCCTCAGACGCAGGTCTTTCTCCAATTTCTCACTGATGTTCAAAGATTTTTAGCGTTCTTATCTTGAGTGTCTTTTGGCTTAACAATCTGTTGGCAGTGCCATTGCTAATTAATAAGGATATCTATGTGTGTGTGTGTGTGTGTGTGTGTGTGTGTGTGTGTGTTTGTGTGGGGGGGGGGGGACCATGATGGAATTAAGCATTCAAAAGTTGGCCAACGCACTCTGCAGTTTATGCAATACTCTACATGTGAGACTGAACAATAACCTTGTTTTAGATTCTATATTTTACTGACAATGGCTATGATGCATATTATTGCTGTGACCCATCCTCTTCACACACACACACACACACACACACACACACACACACACACACACACACACACACACACACACACACACACACACACACACACACACACGCACAAACATGCACAAACATGCACAAACATGCACATACAAGCACAAACAAGCACAAACAAGCACACACGCACGTTTGTTTAAGGGGACTATGGACGAAAAATAGCAATTGTGCTACAACCTGGTTCAATGCATCTCTCCTTGTTCTTATACAAGGTTAATGTTTAATTGTGCATTGTCCCTGTTTAAATAAACATAAAATTACATTACATTACATTAATCAAATCATCATTTAAATGTTTTCAAATGAGTTGCGCTGCTCCACAATCTTTCCCTCCACGCAGGAAGGGAGGGAGTGAATCAGTCCACTGCTGCGTGAACGCGTCCTTATATAGGGCAGAGCTGAAAGTTGTGGAACTCTCCAGGAAGAGGAGATGACGTGGTGTCAGCGCAGATGACCTCATACATAAAGTTACATACCATAAAGTGTGTGACCTTATAATGGCTCAGGGTTGGGTTGTTTTGCTGTCCAAACATTGGCGATAAAACAGGGCACCTGTGTCAGATGGCTGAGTGGTACAGGCCAAGAACATCACAAGGCAGAGTATGTTCCCTAATAAATCACTTCTGCTGAGTGCACACAATCACCTAAATAACATTTATTTTATGGGCTGCGGATCACCACAGGGTGTAGAATTGCTGGGAGGCACACAAAAACACGGCCACCACTATAATTTATAGTAATATACTGAAGTGGTACAAGCTTGCAAGAAAAAAAAACACAAGTATATCAACGACTTAGTAAGTAGTATCCTCCTACCTTGATCAGCAGTGGAAAGGTGCCTTTTCTCTCCTTTAATAGCTTCCCCAGTTTATTTTTGGAGCCAATTCTATCCAAAGGAAAAATCTCAGTTTAATATAATTGCACACAAGGCCTGAATGCATGCACGGAAACTATTCTTTAATGATGTCAATACTTATTGCTTCAGAGTTCAAAAATAAAATCTCTTGTAAAAAGCAACTAATGTTGCCCTTGCTGCCCTTTACCCCGGGCTGAGATGAGAAGCGTATCAAAAAGCACAACGTTTAGATGACATGAATTTGTGAGCTGTTTTCACTTATAGACAGTCACAGCTGTAAGACCAAGAGCCTTTTGAATTGGTGCAGCCTTTTGCATAAGCTACACTGACACCTTCTGGGCACATGTTTGATATGTCTAATATTAAAACATTGAACTGGGCCAGTTTCCGGTGCTCAACTACCAATAGGGTCAAGTGTCTCAACAAGTAAGCTAACACCCGAAGATAAATAACTTTTCATTTCATTTCATTTATTTTATTTATAAAGGACAACGCACATGAATCAACATTTCTGTAAATGTGCCAGTGTTAGCCAGCATTTTCATCTGTAGTCCTTTGGCCAGATGTTTTGAGACCAGAGCAACAGAAAACAGCAAGACATTAGCACAGGTTAAAATGTACAGACAGAAGTCTATTAGACGCCATAAAGACAGCTAGAACAACAAAAATAAGCTTTTCAGAGTTGCAGAGCCACAGGAAGCAGTAAGACATCAATAAACATATAAAGTTACACATCAACAGTATCCATATTCAGGACATGAAGCCATGCAAGCAACAACACACAGCCAAGCAACACAGATTATAGCCATTTTCTTGAACCATGCAACCATGCAAAGCATGAGTTGATAAATAATAAAATAAAATACATCAGTCATTATGGAGATCTTGATACAATAGCCTACTAAAAGTTGCAGTGCAGAGTAGCCTACAAGTTGTAGTGAATGGAAGGCTACCTGACGAAAAGTAACACATCTGACTAATAGACATATTAGGCTACATGAATTTGACTACCAGTGGTGTAGTCTATATGATACGCAGGTATATGCAGTATACCCACTAAGACAGCTCCAGGATTTCCATATACCCACTTAAAAATGCCCAATGACCCACAACAACATACTTTCCATTACATTTTTGACATATTTAGAATTGTCATCTGTGTTTCTTTTGTATCTTCACGTAGCCTAAATAAAGGTATTTCCACAGTAAATTGGTTCATAAAAGTGTACCAGAATGCAGGAAATGAAGTCTTTGACGCTCAAAAGGTCCCTGGTGGAGGACACCCGACCCCCCAATATGATATGCCACCTCCCCCAAAAAAGTCCCATTCTGGACCATATATATACATATACAGTACAGAATACCCACTACTACACATTACACTATACCACTGTTGACTACTAAATAAATATTAGAATAAAAACTACAAAGAATAATGCAAAGATATTGTTTGTAACAAAAATTAAAATACAAACATTTTACTGGTATACGTGCAGTTACGTGTCCCAAATTCCCCATACAATGTCCTGATAAACCACCTCTTTAACAGGTGTTTATGGCAACCTGTCTCAAATAAGACCCTCATCATTTGGGACACTCAGTTTTTGGAAAATAAGTTGGGACACTAAACTGCACGTATACCAATATGACTTGTCCACAAACTTACAGCCAGGACAACGTCGCACTTACCTTTTTTCTGATGATTTGTTCGGCGCGCTCATGGTGAAATGAATTAACAAGGTGGCAGCGATGAAGCGGTCACGCGCGACATGCCCAATACTTGGTTTGAAGTGCTGACACACACCTGACGCTGACAGCCTGCGTGCTGCGGAGCGTTACCTCCCCCGGCTTATCCAAAACACAACGGCTGTTTTCGCCACACTAATTACTCACTGACAATTTGATTCTCCGTTTTTTTTTTAATATATATATTTTTTTTCTGACGCAGCTGTTTAGGCAGGTGCGCGTGTATGAGAGAGGGGAGAAGGAGAGAGCGCGAGACAAAGGGAGAGACAGACACCCACTGGGCTATACATTTCCCACATACTGTAGGTGTAGCATTGCATTAACATTAACACACCATTCTCTGACTGAATCAAGCTTCATTTCACATCTGGAATGCGAACTTCTAGATATGAGATGAGATGTTCTCTTAAAACGGTAATGTAAAAAATAATAATAATAATAATAATAAGTTCATGTAGATGTTAGAAATGTTGCCATTTTTTCTTTTGTTTTCAAAGGTATTTCCTGTACTGCAGGGGATAAAGTAAGAGATAGAAAATTAAGGAAATGGAATGGAAAGGGTTTGAGCTTTAGGGGGCTCAGTGAGAATGTGACACGGATACAGTCCCTTATAGCTCATTTGATGTTGTGTTCCTAATTGGTGCAAGCCTCACAATCTCAAATCAAACAGTCAAAGAACAGCAGTTATTGCCTCACAGCCTAAATCTTATTTCGAAAGATCTATAGATCTTTTTTTCACAGCAGACATTTTGACTTGTCACAGTAAAAAGATGGTGTTACTTATAACATTAACAATGAAACTGAATCAGTTAAAGGACAAATCCGGCACAAAATGAACCTAGGGGTTAATAATACATGGGTACCGAGTCAACCGTTCTCTGGGATATGTTTTCATGCTAATCGAATGTGACCAGTTTTATCGCAAACCGCTATTTAGCTTATAAAGCTAGTCGTCAGGGCATCTTGGGAAAACAGTCATGACCAGTCAAACGACGAACGCCTTGCTTGAGCTATGTTACTGGTTGCACTGCGTTCGGCGTTCGACTGACGACTGGTCATGACTTTTTTCCCAAGATGGCGCCTGCATGTATACATGAACAGTACTGTCATTATAATTTAATTTAATTAGCAGTTTACAATATAACTGATCACATTCGATTAGTAGTGTTAACCACTAGGTTAATTTTGCGCCGGAATTGTCCTTTAATTTTAAATAGAATTTACCTGTGCTTTTGCTACTGTGACATGTCAAAATGTAATCTGTGAGAAAGACCTGTAGTTCTATAATGATGTATCTCTGATGAATTGTTAAAGTTAACCTCATTCTGATGTAAACCAGAACTGCTGGTCCTTGTAAAGTAGGGGGCAGAGTTCTCTACACAGTTTGGACTCCTGAAGAGATACACAACTTGCACTCATAGTTTAAAAATAGGACAATTCCATAGAAAAGCTGCAACTCCCCAGAATCAACTTTCAACAACATATTGTTTTAATAAACTTTAATAAGCTCGACAAATTTTATTACAGTGGCTTTGTAAAAAGCTTGTGGTGTGGATGGACATTTAACTCTATAGCCCTATAATGTGAACCATCTCTGTCCCATTGTCTTCTACTTCGGTGCGGTTGACCAAAACTTGCATGTCTGATATGCTCAGTGCTGGGATGTTGAATTTATGATTATGAACACATACATGTATCATATATTTCTTAAAGGTTAAGTAGGTAAAACTAACTTTCTGTCATATTTGCTGAAACTGACCCAATGTTGGAGTAGAACTACATGAAGCAGGTATTTAAAAAAATAAATCCAGCTCCTCTGGCAGCTTGTAGTGTGATTTACAAAAATCCACCGCTCCCTGTTCAGATGCACCAATCAGGGCCAGGGGGGTGTCTAACTGCGTGTCAATCACTGCTCATGTACACACATTCATTCTCCCTTGTGGGGGGAGGGGCTTAGAAGACTGTTTTGGGCTTCAGAGGAAAGGGGGGAGGGACTGAGAAGTTGTCGATGTTCAAATTCTTTGGCTAAGTCCTGGATCTTCACAGTCCTACCTACAGCACCTTTAACTAAGCAACTATGCCCTAAAAGAAGACATTTACTGTACAGCCATGTCACCTTACTAATAATAGCAATTAAAGTGATAACATTTTATTTATAGAGCCCTTTTCAAGATACCCAAAGATGCTTTACACAATAGGTTATAAATACTACTGGATCCATATGATATGTTTTTGGAATACAATTTAAAGGACACTATTGATTAAAAGAGTAATTCTTGCACATTTTGCTTTGTGCTTATTTCTAGGCAGTGACATATGTCTCTAAGTATTATTTTAGAAGCTACTGTAATTGGAAACTAAAACACTGTATTTATCTTTATGTTTCACCTAAATCTACTGGTAAAGAATTATGAAGAATAATGGCATACTGATAGGATCAGGAACACTATTAAAACACTTTACAAGACCCAAAGAGAAGTGTGTGGTGTACCTGCTCATACATATCAAGCATTATGATTTGTCATGTTACTTTTTTTCACCATCTGTAAGTTGAAACCTAAAATCACTCACAGAAAACAGAAAAACAATGACTTCAACAATGTGGTTTATTTAGAATAACCAAGGCAACGTTACAGCACCAGTCAGATAGCAATATTCAGACATCACTTTATATTCTGCACATAGAGAATGGTTACAGCTTACTGTTTGACGCCTTCAGCTTATTATGTGAACAGCTTATTCTCCTGTTATTATAGGCAGCAATGAAGCTGAGCACCATTTGAATTGATAACAGACACAACCTAAGTTTAAACAGTTGACTGCAGCAAGTTATGCTTAAGAATAACACAGAAGATCTTTTGACCAGTTTTAAATATCTGCTCGGTGAAAAAGCCCTTTTTATTATCATGGCTGCACTGCATAGTGGGAAGTTTAATAGAAGGACCAGTATTTTTGAAATAATGCAGTATGATTATTGAAAATTAGAAGATGTGTGCACAACCATGCTGCACTGGTAGATAGTTGTTGTATGACTAGGAAAGTAATCACAGATATAATATATACAGAGTTTAATATTGAAGGGACAACCTTTCATTATGAAAATGGTTATTTCGTCACAGGTGGAGTATCTCTTTAAATCTTCATCTCTCTCAAATGAAATATTTGTCCTTATTTTGATTTTCACAGCAATGAAGTCATAGTCAGCATCTGTTGGCTGGAACTAATCTACAGCTGTTCCAAATCCTTTACAACTGACACAATCCACACACTCATACAGTATGGCATTTATTCTTTTAATCATGTGGATTGAATTCAGAGACCACTGCAGCTGCATTTTTTTTTCTATTTGTCTATAAAACTTTCCAGATTTCAGATCAGGAAATGTGAGCACCGTCCTTTCTGAGAACAAGAGAGACAGAATAAGTAACACACGGTATGGATTTTCTCCGCTGACCAGCCTTAAGGTTAAAAGATGTGTTGGTGAGAATAGTAATGAGTTGCAGGGAGGGATAGGGTTGTAAAGAAAAAAGAAAAACATTGGCAGGGGTTTCTTATTTCCTTTTTTATACATTTGATGAACAGCTTTGGTGCACACCCTGCTCTCCCCTCCACTGCTTCACCATCAACACCCTCTGCTCCATCTTTTCTTACAGACATCAGACAGAGAGACATAAAAAGCACTTATTTCTTTGGCTGTGTATGTAGTACGTATGTCAGACTTGTCTCCAAAAAGGACTTTGTGACTGAGTACAGGCTGCAATGCGGGGCTTTGCAAAGAGGAGGTAGCAGCTGTAGTTTTGGTAAAAAGGGCAGATCTGATCCTGGTTCAGATGTGATGAGAGCAGATCGAACAGGACTGGGCTGATGTCTGGAGTTGTGTCGTGGTCGTAGCTGAGGCTGAGGTCTGGTTGATCTGAGAGCAGATACAGCAGAAAACATAAGGCTTTGTCTAAAGTGAGATAAAGGTACAGAGGTCTTTGGTTTTTACATAGTTCAAAGTGGCTGAATACCTACTTCATCCCAGGTGCTTGTGATGGTGTTTTTCGTAGCCCACTGCATTGTTCGTACTGGTACCTGTCAGTGACAGAGCTGTGTCAGGCAGATTTCTGCTGATTTCTGATTCAGTGATAGTGATTTTTTTCAGGTTGTCCACATTACCTCACTTACCTAAGTAGTCCTTATAGTCCTTGAAGTATTTGTGCCTCAGACCACGTCCATCTTTCGAAAACAAAATGTCCAGAATGAAAAAACAAAACAAAATAAAAGATTGGCATCTGATATCAATATCATACACATGGCACTGTGAGTTCTTGCTTATGAAGTAAAGAGTTAATATTCTTTTGATTAAATCATAACAATAATATTTCTGCCCACATCTTAAGTCATAGATCATAAATTGAGGCCATCTAGTGAGTTGTTTTTCATTCCAATTTATATATTTTTAGATCTATTTCATAGGAGAAACTTGGCATCTAACAGCATGTAGTCTGCCAAGAAATACCAGGCCAGACTCAAAGACAGCTGCTGGCAACCTGCCCCTGTCCTTTGGTGCTTTAAAGGAGCACAAACTTCCATTAGAAAGGTTTCTATTAGATCAGATAAGTAGGAGATTAGTTGTAAAAAAATAGGATTATGTTGGATATGATGTGTGTTAAGGCCTGGCTTCAAAGCCAAAATCCAAATCACATGGCCAATTGTTGCAGCTATTTTATTTATCAGAAGTATTCTAGCCATACCGGAGTTGCCACGTTGCTTGATGCATTGTCCCCGGTTAGGAATGCCAGCGGCAGGGTTTCCTGGATTGATGATGTGGCACTCGTAGCCCGTAGGACAATGAAGAGGCTCGTCTCCATCCTCAGTTGTGCTGCAGGCCTCAGCTAGTGGGCAGAAAACACACCATGTGCATCAGAAGAAATCACAAACATGAAATACACCAGGGTCATTTTGTGGTTATGTGGTTAGTATGTTTTCTTTTGTTTT
The DNA here is from genome assembly GCA_023631565.1 of Gymnocephalus cernua. NCBI lineage: Eukaryota > Metazoa > Chordata > Actinopteri > Perciformes > Percidae > Gymnocephalus > Gymnocephalus cernua. The sequence continues at coordinate 5,350,405 of CM042431.1, forward strand.
GTTTACTTCTCCTCCCTCAACCTCAAAGTCATGTATGCGTCTGCAAGACCCTTCTATATTCACTGAGGAATAGCAGACGACAGTTGTTTCAGTCAAGGGGAACACAAAAATTATGCCCAGCTGTAATGCATCTTGTGGATGCGTTTTATTGGAGTCTACTGACATTACTGACAGTGGAGAAATTGGTCTTTTTGCCTCTTCTTATGAAATATATTTTCCCCTTTTGTATGATGGCTTGCTTTATTTCTAAAGGATGGACTCCAAAATGTGACTTTTACTCCTGCTGTACTGACAACATCTCCTGGTTTATGTACTGCAAAAGTTAAACAATGGCAAAAAATGACCCAGAAAACCACATCAGGAGTAAACACATGACAGGAGGGTAGAGCTATGGTGAAATCAAACCAACATGTGCTGAATGAAATTGTTTGGTCTCACTAAGCAAAGGCTGGTTTGCATTAGCATTTTTGGGATTTTTGAAGGCTAAGATGATGGAGGATTCGAGTTAGATGAGAGGTATTTTTATGCAAGCTGGCCATCTGGCATTACAAGTGTTTTATCTGTCCTGAGTGACTGGTCAGGTGTGTGTGCTTGTGTGTGTGTGTGTGTGTGTGTGTGCGTGTGTGCATGCATGCGTGCGTTCGCATGTGTGTGTACCCACCCTGCAGAACCTCCTCAGGGCCGTCTAACAGCCAGCCGTTGCCGCCCAACCACCGAGGCTTGGGCTGCACCAGCCAGTCCAACACTGTTCGGAACAGACACAGAACCACAGCCATCAAAATTCACAACATTTTAAAGAGAGAAACAAAAAAAGACTAATTTCCAAGTAGCTTAAGGCCCAATTTGACTCTCTCTGCTATGCAACCTTAAAACCCAAACACTACTGTGTGTCTGTCCTTTGGTGCTGCTGACCTGGTGGCGGCTGGACAGACTCCAGGCAGGCGTAGATGCATCCATTGTAGCAGCAGCGTTTATGGCGCTCACACTCTGAGTCTGAGCGGCACCCCGGCACCTCACAGGCTCTCTCTGGCAACATCTGGGGTGGTGGTGGACAACGGTCATTCTTCTGGTGCTGTGTGGACTGCGGGTGGTTGGGGTACTCGTAGTCCTGAGGGACAGAAAATGAGAAATACATAAATACATACATAGTGTAGATGTGGTTTGTTCTGGTACACGTTGAAGATATTTGACTGGATCCGTGGACATTTTAGCATCAATTGTAGAACCAACATGGCTAAAAATCAAAATCTATACATAGTTCCAACTGTTGCTTAGTAGGTGATGTCATAGGTGCACATAGAAGTATTTTGGAAGGCAACAACATACAATGTTAGTGTTTTGTTAAATGTCATGAATGATTTTTGTGAATGCCAAGACTCTTCACTGGCTGTTCACACAGTGTAATGGTTGTAAAATCGCACATACATTGCACTTCCTAGCCACCAGAGGGCAGCCACGGGTGCTCACTTTTCAGCACAGCAGAGCTACAGTAAAGACAGGAGGTTTTGGCTTCAGTATGCATGCCTGCCTGCTACCGTCTGTCTTGACCTGGCTTGGGAGGTAATTCACTGTGGGAACAAACACTTGATTCTGAGAGGGAGAAAGTAGGCCACAGGATCCTGAGCCAAGCAAAGACACACTTCACACACTTCGACGGCTTTGGCAACGTACAGTGTAGGCCTGCGTGCACACATGCATGTGTACCCAAACAGCAAGGCACAATCCACTGTTGCAATGAAGATGCATGCATTGCAGAGGCTAACATTACGAGATCTGTAACACAGCCATGGTCTCTGTGGTTTAATAGTTTTTACAAAGCTGCAACTCTTGATTCCTGCTCATTGGTTTGGACATGTCCAGGACAGAATTTGGGGGTTTATATGCTTTCACACTGCTGGTATCAAATATCACAAGTTTTGTGCGACAATATAAGCAGCTATTTTTTGTTCTGGGTTATCTACACATGGGAAATATTACAACAAAATCCCAAGAAGCACTGCTTCCCTTAACTAAACATTAACGCTCATTAAAACGGAGTATAACAAACTCCAGTGAAATCAAATCACAGTTCATTCCACTCCTTTCTTCTTACTGCTGTGAAAAGCAATGAGCAACAATGTGCTGTTTACTTGCTGGTCTAACATCACTGTTAAAGCACCCACTGAAGAACATAAAAAGGAACAATGAAATTATATTAGGCCATTGGTGGAGTGCAAGGTGGTTACCTTTGAACTCTCTGAACTGCACAGGGAGTTATGTAGCTGGTTGGTTATCTAATTCTTTGTTACACTGTCATTATGGCTGTGCCTCAACATTTACATTCCCAGTGAGTTGACACTTATATGAAATAACACAGCTTTTCCTTGTGCACAACCCAATTGTTTGTCATAACACATGCATGTGTAAAAGAAAAGCAAGCACACGTTTCAGTTTTTCAGAATGGATGTCTTTTCAGCTGTGTGGGTGGATTCTTCTGACTTTCCAGCCTCAGTCATTCATTTGGGAGGGTGTTCCAGAGAGAGAGAGAGAGCGAGAGAGAGAGAGAGAGAGAGAGAGGGAGAGAGAGAGGGAGAGAGAGAGAGAGGGAGTGAGAGAAATGGGTGTTTTTCTCTACACTAGATTAGTAATTAGATAATCAGCTTGTGGGTTGCACACGGTCATTAAAACTGTGCTGTTTGTTTGGCAGGCTTACTAAACTCTCGTACAAACCAACCGGAAAAACGAAAGCAAATGTTTGGCGCTGATGGTGGTATCACACACACAGTATCTGTGTTCACTTTAAACACACATTAATTTGTTCTGGCAGCTTAGTAGTGGGGGGGATGGGATTGGGGATTCACACTGTGGAGGGAGCAGGAAGCTCCTGCATATTACTGTAAGCAGTTACAGTTTTGATTGTACATCACTTTTTGGGTCCTGCCTGAAATGTGTCTTGAAAACTGTATTGGCATAAAGTTGGCATTGAAGCCTTGGTCAGACTCTCAGCCTTGTTTATTTATTCTTTGATTAGATACTTCCTGTTTTAAGCTGCTCTAATCAATATATTTTATTAAAAATGGATCAAATGACTATGTGTAAAGTAAAAGGTGACAGACACTAGTTCCCCTCAGCGTAGGTTTGAAGCGTCATTTAGCAGAAACACATTTTAGTGTACTGTTTAGCTGTAATTTGAGAACGTTTGTGACCCGACCCCCATTTTTTTTCCTGCTTCAAAACGGACCAAGCAGCGCCTCGACTTGCATGTGTTGCTCAGCGCAATGTCGTTTCGTTGCTCTGATTGGTTGTAGATCTTTTCAATGGCGTCCAGAGGCATTTTGGTCTGCGCTGTTGATAACGCCCCTTGGAAATCGTGCAGTTGGTGGAGCTAAAATGAGAGTGAATATTGAACTTTAAAAGGTAGTCAGAAACTCCAAATGTGTTGCTAAACTCATGTGTTTTAAACTATACAAAGCTATAGCTGTACTTTTTAGAGTGGCTTCACATACAGACTGGATTTGCTATGAATTTCCTCTCTGTTGTTGGAGAAGATATAATGTGGAAAAAAAACCAAAAGGAAGCCAAGGAATGACTGGAACATCAGAGGCTCCAGGTGAAAATGTTGGTTTGGAAATAATTGTTTTTATTTAATGATTGTTTTTAGTGTGTGTGTACAGTATCTATGGTACTGAGCAGTGGTCTGGGATCAGGGTCAGTCAAGGGTAAGTCAAGTAAATAAGTCACTGACAGATAATGTGTCAATGCTGTGTTAACAGCTTTCTGAACAGTAGTCAAAAGAATCAAGTTTCTTAAGGGCTGCTTTGTCTTAAAAGAGTTGAAACATTGCATTGCACTCCAATAATGTCCTAAAACTATCATAGCTGTAGTAATTATCGCGAGAGCAAATGAGGTGACAAAGTATAAAACCAAAATTCCATGTAAGGTGACAGGCTGGGGTGGTAAACAGGTCAAACAAACACAGGACTTTAACTCAAGAGGACGGGTTTGTGTCCAGTGTGAAAGCATACCTGTATACACATACATAACATGTGTTACTGTCACGTTTCAGCCCAGTCTCATGGCAGTTTATGAAATTGATTTTTTCGCGGTGGTGAGCACAAATTTTAAACTAATGTATTTCAATGGGAAGCATATTTCATGATAACAGCACGATTACGGTAGCGAGTAGTATTGAAAATCTGCGTAAGGAGGTTGGTTGGGGTGGTGGATGGACCAAACACAGGATTTTCACCCCGGAGGCGGTTCCTTTCCGCGTTCTCCTTTTCCTAACCACAACTGTCCCGTTAGTTGTTACCGCATCCCATGTGTGATGGTTCCTTTCCCCGTTCTCCGTTGTTGTCGTTGCATACTGCGCCCTTCCTGACGGTTCCTTTCCCCATTCTTCTTTTCCTAACCACAACCGTCCCATTTTGTAGCGTGTGAGAGACCCTGGATCGCATCCCATGTGTGGAGGTCCGTCCCGTTGTTGTCACTGGCGTATGGCGTTTAATTCCCCCTGTTTAATTTTACGTCCCCCAGAGACCACAAAGGCTGTTGTTGTCACCGTCTACTGCGAGTGGCGTTTCCCCAGAGCAGGCTGGCTGCAGCCCAATGTCATGGCAGTTCGTGAAATGGTCACATTCCCATTTTGTGATGACCACCACAGTTACTTATGCTTGTACATGGTCATGCTGTACTCTACAGGTCCTCAGACTCATCATGCATGGCTCTCAGGAGGGAAGTGGAGCCACTGTCTCCTGGTACAATTCATAGACAGTAAAAGAAATGGACACAGCGACGCCACAGACTTTGACGGAGACCAGTGTAGTCTATTAGAAGCACTTTTCCGGTGATGGCTGAGCATACTGCGCAGCCTCAAACTGAGCTTGACGATGTAGATGTGACATGAGCAACCTGTCTGAAAGTTGTAAGTCTTCTGGTAGTTGTGCCAAGAGAAATCTCAATCATTCTGAATCTTGCTGAGATACCGAAGTATTTCCAGTCCATCAAAACGTTGCTGAAATATTTTGTTCCGATGCTTTCATGGACTCTCTATGGGCATCTCCCTTGACTGTATGAATCCACGTCCCCCCAATTGCCTGCAAGCTTCTCCTGTACTGTACGGTAATTTGTCTACTGTGCGACAGAAAGTTGCGTGGTCATGACACAATCGTTAGCCTATTATTACAAAAACGTCTGTTACAGAGCCATAACGTGAGATACAAGGTAATGGAGCCTTTTATACATTGTCGTGGTTCTTTAGAAATAAACAATTGACAAATAAAGTCTTTAAACGCTTCAGATGTAAAGTTATTCGCTGACAAAGTGACGCCAAAATGAATGGCAGTCAATGGAATGCTAACGGAAGGTGATGGCTTGTTAGCCTTAGAATCTTCCCATAAGAGGTAGGCTTTCCAGATGCTCGCTTACCCCCTTGGTACAATTAGATCTATGAATGAGGACTACCAAGTCTGCTATGATTGGATAATGACATAATGGCTACTGCCCTTATTCCACTTGTCTCATATCCGATCTGCTCCTGAAGTCTCCTGCGTACGTCTCCTACAAAAGGTCAAGTGTGCCCTTCCTGTTTATGTGACTGCGTGTGTAGTTTAAGGGTGAGTTTGCTTGTACACATGAATACTGTACACCAGTGATTCCCAACCAGGGGTACTTTAGGGGGGTACGTGGAAAGATTGTGGAGCAGCTCAACTTGAATAAAAAAAATGAAATTGAATAAATCAAAATTATGATTTAATTAATGAATATATCTTCTGTAACACCTGAACACTACATGTTGCATGTTGCATTTAACAGTGCGTGCAAACGAGTTAGCAAGTGAAAAGTTTTAGAGTACCTTAAAGTAATGAATACATGGTATAAATAAATAGCTACAAATAATGGCTAAATGGCTGAAACATTCAGCTTCACTCCCAGTAGTAGCCTACTAGTAGTATGACTGCTGATCAAACCAAACTAGCCTAAATATTGACAGTTCAACAAAATGAAAACATGAACAATATAATGAAAAGTGTTATACATTTGGAAGATACACTGGGAATAAAAGGGGTACGTGAACCACTGCTGTAGCTACACTGCAGAAGCCATTCATTCTTTAAAATGTGTTCACTGTATTGATCCCTGAGCCTCCGAATTGCCAACATTGAAGGTGGTACTTCTTACATACTTTTATTAATTTTTTTACTGTACTATTGCCTTGCTGTCATTCAGCTCTTACTGTAACTGCGTCACTCTCAGGGCTCCTCTTGTGTCTTCTCCCCTGCCTTCATATCTTTATGTGCCAGAAGAGCCGTCATGGTCTACATCCTGTGTTCTTTCACACAATCCTGGGCACATCTCTCTGATGTTCCACAATGTTTATTTACACTCCTGTCTGCTTTGTTGCTCTCCTATAGAGACACTGCCAGGGGGCCTGTGTGGGATGTTCATGTCTATCTGTGGGCATGTTTTCCCCCTCTCTGTCTGTCTCTGTCTGAAACACTCTCACCAGCTCTCTTCCTCTCGGTTTTCTTCTTGATCACTTGTGTGTTGAAAAGCATGGTGGTGGCTGTAACGATTGATCTCAAATGACGGCTCTCGTTCTGTCTGCCTCTCTTTTTAGTGCTCTTGCTCTGTAGTTTATGGGGAGTTTGTGGGGAGAAGCCACTGGAGACCTTGTCTGGCTCCATAACTGTTCTGAGATCAGGCCGTTCATGGTTCCATGCAGAGATCTCAGACAGATACTGAGAGTTTCTGCTTCCTTGGCATGGATGCACACACACACACACACACACACACACACACACACACACACACACACACACACACACACACACACACACACACACACACACACACACACACACACACACACACACACACACACACACACAGAACTGCGTGGTCAAGGTTGTGCACAAGGAAAAGCTGTGTTATTTCATACAAGTGTCAACTCAAATGTGCCAGATCTCCCATGTCTACTAAATGAAGTAGCCCACAGCACACATCTGGTTAGCTTTTGGGTTGTCAGGACTAATTTCCTGTCTCTATACCAGCAGTCAGTTTGACATAAAGATAGACAGATGTGCAAATAGATAGAGACACATCAGGCTAAACTGTGAGGCAAACAGACAACCTGTAAATCCGTCGGAGATGAGAGTTTTAATGAGTGATGGGGAAGACATGCTGACAGTCAAACAGGTCGATGCACAGCTGGGCAAAGCAGTCCTTGAACTTCGAACAGACTGGAGTGGGGATTTCTAACCCTGAAATGCAGACGAACAGACTGCACCTTTTTGAGGCCTCGTTTACTCGACAGGAGCGAGGTAAACCAATTGTGACTGCAGCTAATTAGTGTTGGTAAAACAGTCTGAAATAGCATCTGCTACCTGTCAGTCAAAGTCTGAGGTAGCAGGGATGGCCATGATAGAGGTCCCCCTAAACTAATTTACTGTCTTACTCCTCTATACTCCATTTGTAGTGCAGCTGTATGCAGAGTTATGGATACAAACATGTCTGTGGTCTCACATACTCAGACTCAGATTTGCTATGATTGTTCTCTGTTGTTGGTGATGATACAAAAACTCTGTTGCCAAATAAAAGAAATGTCTGGAACATCAGAGGCCCCATGTGAAAAAAAGTTAAGCAGTAGTTGATGTGAAGATGGTTTGTCTTTTTGGTTTGTGTGTGTGTATATTGTACTGATGGGTGATCTGCTCCACTGTCTCCACTGTCCAGTAATGTGCTTCTGACCATCAGGCTCACATCATCTGACTGGGATTAGTCCTGTTTACAGCCGCACACACCAGTCCAGGATAACTACTTGTAAGATGGATGACTGACTAACTACAATAACTACGGTGTCAGGGTTATGTCATATATCACGAGCGTGTTAAAACATGCATTGTAGCGCAAGACATCACCGTAAATAAAGGACTGTATAAGTGTCTCTCATCCGTTCTGTTGTTGGGATATGTGGTTACACAAGGTAGCCTACCCTTATCTCTAACATTGGAGGTAGCCTTAGCTAACATGGCTATTGTTTAGCCTGGCCAGCTAGTCTGACAGAAATGTACAGCCAACTAAGCAAAATACTTATATTATTTTTGCCATGTTTAACTTACTCTATTAGTAAAATGTGATCACACATTATTTGCTGAAACATTATTTGGCAAGCCAGTCTGACTAATCCTCGTAGGGAAGCGAAGCAAGTGCATTCTGGGAGTTGTTGTCTTTCATCGACATGAGCCAAAAATACATTTTCTCGCTTTTCTCGGTCTAGAAGGCACCAACAAAATTTCACATTTGTACTACATAAATTATCCAATTTAAATACATATTCATCTTTCCAGCGGTGAAATATCCCTTCAACTTGTGTGATCGTGTTCTACTAAAAAGTTAAATCACCACAGAAAAACTTTAACATTGAAAAGAGTCAACTTGACTATACTTTTTCTTGATAGAGATAAACCAGGACATTGAGGCAGGGCTGTGTGTCAGTAAGTAATTGTGCAATTCAGTTATATTAAATACACGCTGATTCTCAACCATTGCAATGAAAATGTTCCTTTTAAGTCAATCTACTGTATGATAGGAACCCCTTGCTTTACTCTTACTTGATAAGACGAGTGGCCATCACAGTAAATTAGATTTGGTAAACTTATCTTATCTTTACAAAATATCACTTCCTTAAAAAAAAGTGAAAAAGCAGTGTGTGGATCTGTTTTGTTTTACAAAGCAGCCCCAGGCCAAGTGAAACAGCCGGCCAGCCAGGAAGTACACATGTTTCTGAGCATCTGCAGGGCCCCTGTCTTACAGTAATACCAGGTGCTGTCAGAATGGCCCACATCACATCAAATAAATGCAACTGTAAAGATTTATGGTGGTAGCCTCAGACACGCTCACTGACATGCCCAGGCAGGTGTCTGAGCCAGACTGTGGCGGCTGTATTAGACTAAATAATCTGGTCTGTATGTGTGTGTGTGTGTGTGTGTGTGTGTGTGTGTGTGTGTGTGTGTGTGTGTGTGTGTGTGTGTGTGTGTGTGTGTGTGTGTGTGTGTGTGTGAGTGCGACTTCGCTGCCCACGCCATTCCACCTGTTTTCCCATCTACCCATCAAACGCTTTTTTTTCTTGATTGTTACCCTCTGACGCCTATTTCTTACCTCTACACCCTTATAACATGCCATGTATTATTAGGCAGGCATTCTCCCTGTTAAACACAAAGAGGAAATTAGGAAAGTGCTACTGGTGACCTTTGAACCTTGTACCAGGGGGAGGTCTACATAAAAGAGGGTGGACATGACTCTGATCTCCAAGACCGTCTCACCCACAGGTCAAACAACAACGACAAATTTCTGGTCAGAGCTTTACATATGGAAGTCAGATAAATGAAGTCAAGGCCAAGCCTGCAAAGACAGTAAGATAAAGAGGCATAGAAAACATTGTTTTAAATCATTTTGATATGAATTGAGTTGAGATGGAGTGTGCATAATGAAATGTAAAAATTGGTTGCTTATGTTTACATATATTATACATTTCCATTCTACAGTGCGGAATCTGTTTACCTCTCCTATTTAAAAAATAAGAAGACAATTCAAGTGATCATTCAGTGATCATTCTGATAAATAAATCATTCAAATGAATGCAAAACAAGTACTGAGCCTGCTGGTGGTCTTGGGTTTGTTAAACATTTTTTACCAATTTTCCTTTCAAGACACACTATTCCATAGCACAGTGCCTACGTGAAATACTCAGTGACTATAATTTGTCTTTCTGCACGCTCCCGGTGTTATGAATGAGGCAGGCTGTGAGTGTGTGTGTGTGTGTGTGTGTGTGTGTGTGTGTGTGTGTGTGTGTGTGTGTGTGTGTGTGAGCAGGGGAGGTGGTTAAAAAAATGAAAGATTGAAAGATATAGAGATGAAAAGGTTCAGAGGGAAAGAGACAAACTCGGTCTGCTCAGCCGTCTCAGCATGTTTCAATTACAGCAGCTTTGAAGCCGAGTCCAGCAAGACAGTGCTTTTGCCCATCCTGAGACCATGAAGAGATGAGAGAAAGAGACTTGAAAGAGGGAAAACAGGGGGTGGTTTGCTGAGAGAGGCATATGGGCGAGGGGAATGAGAAAGCTGGACAGAGAGAGGGCAAAAGGGTAACTGATTCATACGAGAGAAGGGAAAAGAGATGAAGGCAGAGAACGAGAGAGAGAAAAAGGCTAATGAGGGCATAAACCAGTTAGAAAGTGAGAACATTGAAGCACGAGAGGGAAAAAGAAAGAGAAGGCAGCACGCTACAGTGAGCCCTTGTTAGAGATGATCAATCAGTTACACTGAGCTGAGTTAACAAGCAGGGGCCCAGTCTGCAAATTCAGTTCCTGCCCTAATAATCCACTAGAAACACACACACACACACACACACACACACACACACACACACACACACACACACACACACACACACACACACACACACACAGAGACAGACGTTAAACATCCGGTGTGCCCTTCAATTACTCATATGGAAACTTAAAAATCAGCAACTGCACCAACCTGCTGCACACTCCACTTTCTGCTCCTCACCAAAACTGATGCATGTACAGACATTTTCAGATCCTCTACTAGAAGCAATATCACAATGAAGTAATGCGCCATTGCAATTTGACATAAAAGCAGAGAAGCATTGCCAGTAAAATGTATTATAGCATCAAAAGGACTCAGCAGAATATCCTCTTCAAAGTGCTTCATCATTATTAGGGATGCATTAACATGTGGTCAGCGGTTTTACTTTGTAGCTGAAATGGTGTTAATTTTGCATACTTTATATAGTTTATGGTGGTGTGGTCTTTGTTTGTTTGTTTATTTCTTAATCTGAAAACCAGCTATATGTTAAATACACAAAGCTGAAAAAAATCATATTTTTCCCTATACTTAAAAAGTTAACATTATCATAAAGTGGATGTAATGTGCACGCTATTCATATCACACTTAATTACACATATCTGTTCAGTAAATTAAGGCTGAAGCCAGCAGCCATTTAGCTTAAAGACAGTGGAAAACAGCTAGCCTCCATAGCCCTCCATACAAATACCTAAGTAGCAATAAGACATTATATGTTATCTTGTTTGTTTAATCCACGTATAATCCAAAAAGTTGCAGTTATGTTCTGGATGTCACTGCAGAGTCCAGCAAAATATGAAACAACAAAATCTTCAATAAGAACTGAATGAATAACTTTTTATTTTAAGTGTTGAAATTGAGAAATTCGGACTTGAGGTTAGCAGTCCCACCATGACACATGAACTTCTCACCTCCACCACAAAACTGCTGTGACTGTGTGAAACCAGCTCTCTGCAACAGAGCCGGTATTGTGCTGTAATACCGTGAGCTTTCACCTACTTCCACTTTGGAGCATATTCTGAAAGAAGTCAAAAGCCTCACACTCATACGTGCACAAATACAAAAGTCAAAGGTTAGCAGTCCCACCTTATGGTTGAGTCCTCTTTTCCTGATTCTCCTGGTATCACTTCCTGTGGCCAGCACCAACAAGGACAGCATTAGCAGCACCACCACAGAGCCCGGCATGGTCTGTGTCCTGCACCCCAGCTCCAACCTCTTTCTGCGTCTCCCTCCCTTCTCCCTTCCTGTCTCAGAGGTATTCCTTCTTCCTCTCCTTATTCCAAAGTTTGTCCTTTATGCATCCGTGGTGCCTTTCCAGCTGAAGCAATAACTCATTGGTGCTCATGTGCAGCCAGAGATTACACAAGCCTTCTCCCTCTAACGAGACCTGCCTTTATATCCGCTTGAGGAAAAGTGCAGGACAGAATGACAAAGTAGACAAGGGAGGGGAAAGTACAGAGGGGATGAATGAAGGCTGTGTAGGGAAGAAACGAAAGAAGGAGAATAGTTAGGGGTGCAGGGGAAGGGAGAAACAGCAGCTGTCTGTGCATCAGTTGTTGAGAGCTGAAACTGTCTGCTGGCACAGCTTGCGCACATGTCTCTGGGAAAGAGGAGGGGTGAAGTAGGGAGGTGGGTAAAGGGAGGGGAGAGCATTAGATAGGGTAGTGTGTGTGAGACCTCCCCCTTTGCCCCCTAGTTGCATCTCGCTGCACATCTGGTGATCTTTATGGGAGTTTGACAGAGTTGTGTCAATGTGCGGTTGGGCATATTTTATATTCTGTGGCTGTGCTTCACATGTTTTTCTCGCTTGCGGTATTGTAGGAGGGGAAATAAATGGCTTTGCTCAGTATGGGGTTTGAAAATACTTGTTGAGTGCTAGCTTAGAGTTCAAGCATGAATCGTAACTATTTACTGTCCAACATTCGTACATTCCTGATTTTTTACTTACAGGACAAGATATGCATGCTATAATATGATATATATGTGTGGGAGGGACTACTTGAACACACCTAAATGTATATGAATATATCCATGTGTGTACACTGCTGTAATATTTTTGGAGAGGGTGAAGTGTGATTTCAGTGGCATTGACCCATAAAAAAATGAAAGGATGTGGTGTGATTCAGGGAGAGGGGCCTCTCGGTCTTCCTTTTTCACAGTTTCCCAAATTGCACCCTCTCAAACTAGGACATCTCCCCCTTGTCTCACCCCCCACCTTACCACTAGACCTTTTCCCCCTTGTCGCCCCCTCCCCTCACTCCATTCTCAGTGTCTTGCACTGAAAGGGAGAAAGAATGCTAAGCCCGCACAAATCTCAGTCTTTATTAGTTTTACAGGAGCGGGGCTCATGTCACTGGGAGGCCCCGGCTTCACTTACACAAAAGACTGAGTAAAGAGTTAGAGTGAGAGCAAAACGAGGGCACAGAAAAGGGGGAGATACTCAGATAGTGGAAAAGACCTCATGAATAAATATGTGAGACAGCCAGAGAGATGAGCATGTTCATTGGTAGCAACATTATTATGGTGCAGAGGTGCATTTAAGATATTTTGGAAATGTTTGCTAAGATCTGCCCCTCTTTGTTACTCGTGCTATGTCTGTCTTGTTTCTGTGCACGAGAAATAATGCAAATTACCATGATAACGGCAAACAATGCAAAATTCTCATTGCCAATTAAGCTAACGTTAGCGCAATGAGTTGGCTAATACGTTTTAAGCTGAATTGCTTTAAAACGAAAGAACAAATGTCGAAGATCAATTTAAACCATTTGGACTACCAACAATATTTGCTACAGAGGCAAACATGTGTGTTAGATTTTAGATAGGCCTGGTGGAGTGGAATGAAATTCAGCTCTGTGTTGTAGTATATTACCTTGTCATGATTTTGTAAAACTGTACTGTACTGTACCACACCCTCAGATGTCTTCAGTTCTTCCACAATTAATAGGGAAAAACTGCAGCTGCACAGTTTCCAGTAGTAGACAGCGTGCTAATATTCCCAGACATGTTGTCACGTACATCATCCATATCCTGCCTCCTTCCTAATTCTGGAATGTATACATGAATATTAAACTAAACAATTACATTCACAGGATAAGGGGTGAAACATTCACACATTCCAGCCTATGGATACAACAACTTTAAGTGAACACACACACACACACACACACACACACACACACACACACACACACACACACACACACACACACACACACACACACACACACACACACACACACACACACACACACACACACACACACAGTACTGTAACTCCATACACATAACTTTTTCCACAGCTAGCCCAGACATGGCATTCAGTGGCATCCATTAATTGTGAATGAGAGCAGAATGCAAATTTGGAAAGTTGAATGACAGAAATGAGAGAGAGAGAAAGGAAGAGAGAGAGTCTGCCGATGGACGATCAGTGTGTTCAGAGACAGAGAGAATTCCTTTCATCTGAGAGGCCTTCTCTGAAGGCAAAGACACATTATTGCTTAGTTTCTGCAGGGTGGAGCGTCTGCGAGTCTCAGGGGGCTTCACATTACATGCTTCTACTCTCTGATCGTAAGGATTAATTCCAGTATGATTCATGGCGTAATAGTTGGTAGCTGTCCAGAGATGAATCTGGCTCAGTGTTCAGGGCAGCTCCTCAGCTACATGTGACGATTATACGAACAGTAAGTTTTATTTTATACAAACCAAATGGGAATATGTGTGGCATATGTCACATAATGAAGTCCAGCTTGTGCATCTGGATGGAATATGCAAGCTTTGTGGATTAACACAGGTTTAGGCACACACATTGGTAGTGTGTGGTTTCTGTGTCTGTGTACTTGAAACATTTACAAGGTGTAATATGTATATACAGTATGCATTTATTGTATCTACTGTACGTCTGAGTGTATAAACCTGGGATTGATAATGATTGCTTCTGTTATTCACCACATTTTTGGCTGAAAGGTTTCAATTTCATTCATGCTTCATAGAAATCTTCAACTATATTAAATGTGGACTATTTCCTATGAATACATATTTTATCATGGAGAAGGTTTTTGTTAGGGTGAAGTAGCACACTCTACAGTCATGCAAGCAGCACTGTCAGGTTGTACTTATGCACAGCGATGCTTTGATCTAAATGCTAATGTCAGCCTGCAAACATGTTAATGTTTACCAGGTCATGTTTAGTGTAGCGTGCTAGCATGCTAATATAATTAGCACTAAACACCAAGTACAGCTGAAGCAGATGTGAATGTCATTACTTTTGCAAGTATTTGGTCATAAAGCAAAGTATTGGAGTAATTAAAATGTTGATGATGGTGCTCGGGTGATCACCAAAAGACGTTAGGATTTATCCTCTGGGGATCTGGGTACTCAGGGCCCATGAGGTCCTGGGTACACATGAGGGCCCGGGGTACTCAGTCCCCCCCCCCCCACCAACCCCCCGACCACCCCCCCCCCCCCTCCAGTCTGACGCCTCTGCTGGGGATCATGCATGTCCACAAAATTTCATGGCAATCCATCTGATAGTGATGGAGACATTTCACTAAAATAAGTAAACCTCATGATGGCGCTCAAGGAAAAGTCAGGGGATCAACAAAGTAAATAGAATTCTTTCTCTGGGGAAACTGCATGTCAGTATAAGATGTTATTACCTCCGCCAAGAAGGTTGTGTTTTCAATTTGTACGGATTGTTGGTTTGTTTGTCTGCCAATTTTTATGAAACTTGGTAGAAGTGTGATACATGGGCCAAGGAAGAACCCATACAATGTGGGTGTGGGTGGAGTGGATCCTAATCCGATACCCAAATATTTTTTTTATTTCGTTAACGTTGCGAGATAGGGCGTTGAGTTCCCGACTGGAAAGATTCACACTGCATTAACCCTTGTGTTGTCTTCCCATGACCTTGCAACTTGTTGTCCTCCCGGGTTAACCCTGTTTTAGGAGCTTTTTTTCAAGGTTTCTTTCGCTTTTTTCTGTTATTTTTTATCACTACCACTGGATTCACCACTAACCACCACTCACCATCAACTTATTACCACTAATTTTACAATATTTTATAATTCATGGTTAATAAACCTCATTTATATGAAATGATACCTTATTTTTGAGTTTAAACAAACCTGAAGTTATGAATTATTTTGACAAATAGTTACAATTGAGTGGATGATCACAGACTGTCAAAGTTTAGTCAGGATACTGTTTAGAAACCATTTAATTGTTTTTTCAAATGCTATAAATTTAATAAAACTCCCAAAATTCAATGAAAGTAGTGAACTGATCATTCATTTTACTTGCGAAGAGCATTGTATTGCATGGGACCATCCATGTTATTTTGGGGGCAATTTGCTTGAAAGAAAACCATATATCTGATGTAGCAACTTTGAAATTGGGTCAAATTTGACCTGTGGACAACAGGAGGGTTAACATTGTGCGCACATGCCTAGGTCTACGTTCTCCCAGTGCCATTATAGTTCATTCAATAGTTCAGTTAGGACCAACAGACCACCAGTTGCCATCCACAGAGACACACCACTGGTTTGGCTAATAATAAAATATTATTGTCTTGGGATTTTCAAGTAAGTCTATGCAACAAAGCATGCTAACAAGGTGAACGGGGCATTTATCATTTTCATGTCACTTTAACGTTTATGAGCATGCTACTCTGGTGGGCTGTCATGCTGAAGGATGAACCAGAATCCTGTCAAAGCCATTCATTCCAAAGGGCTGTCAGGGTCAGAGGTCAGTCTGAGGGGTCAGGTGTCGGCTGTGATTGGTTGGCTGAACTAGGCTGCTGGATTTGGAGAGGATTGAAAGTTGCATTTACAGGCTGTAATCTCTCAACACGTGCAGTATGATGCATTTAAAATACTTAACCCTAACCCTAACACAGAATACAATCCTAAAACAGTTGATAAGTCAGAGATGTATCTGCCCAAATGCCGGGATGCAGCAGTTGCTACTACATCTGTATTTATTCTCATATGTGATTTCATCCTGCACTGTTGTGCCATGTGTTTACAGCACTTTGGCTCACGCAGTTCAATCAAAACGGATTTTCTCCCTTTGATGTGCCGTGTATCAACACCAATAAAAATCTACTTTGCTGTGTTTGCACATTATTTATTGGCAATGTTGTGGAGGCTGAAGCTGTGGACTTTTTGATTAGGAATTCCAATCTGTAAAGTATATACATATACATATTTTTCAAAATGAGGATCACATCAGGACATCTCAGATCAGCAACAGGCCACCCAGACTGTCCATGTGTGACGCAGTAACCTGTTTCAGCATGCATTTCTACCTTTCGGTGGAGGTGGTGTGGGTCGCTAAAAAAGCTCATTAAAGGACAATTCCGGCACAAAATGAACCTAGGGGTTAATAACACGTGTACCGAGTCGACTGTTCTCCGGGATATGTTTTCATGCTAATCGAATGTGTCTCTAGCTTGAAACAAGCTACCGCAAACCGCTGATTAGCTTCTAACGCTAGCCTTCGGGGCAGGTAAATCACTATTTCTACACCACTAACTCAAAATAGCACCAGATTTCCACGGTAGCATAATGAGGGTCCCTACATGTAAACCGAAGCACTGAGAACTTTGTAAGTGTACAGACAGTTTATTAAAAAGATAGCTTATAAAGACAGTACCGTTCATGTATACAGGCAGGCGCCATCTTGGGAAAACAGTCATGACCAGTCGAACGATGAACGCCCTGCTTGAGCTATGTTACTGGTTGCACGCCGTTCGTCGTTCGACTGGTCGTGACTGTCTTCCCAAGATGGCGCCCGCCTGTATTGTGAACGGTACAGTCTTTATAAACTATCTTTTTAATAAACTGTCTGTACACTAAGTAAGAGCCATGTTCGAGCTTGACTGCTTTCCCTCCATGACTATTTTATTCCTGTATCATTATCCTTTATCCTGTAATGGTCCTAACCATCACACAGTTCTTTCTTTCTCTAAATCCAGCTCTTATTATTTTCCCTTGCCTTTTTTCAGCTGGAGCCTGCCTGCTGTTCCTTCCTCTTCATGTTTTTCAACCATCTCCAACTTTCTTCCAGCCACACATTTGTCCTCTTTCTCGTCCCACTACTGAGCGCTTTGCAAACAGGTAGCTGTGCAGCATTCGTCAATATGACCCCCGGGAGCAAGGTTGGCTAAAAAAAAAAAAAAGAACAAAAACCTATTTCAGCTGTTTCTATAGCGACCCTGATCCCAGGGGTTCCAGTGCGGGGTCAAAGTGACCGGGAGGTGCTTATATAAGTCCAGTTAGACTTCAAAGCTCTCTGTGTTTTTTTCTTCATTGGAGTTGATGTTGAAAGGGTCAAATGAAGACAGTCCCACACACACACACACACACACACACACACACACACACACACACACACACACACACACACACACACACACACACACACACACATACGCAGTGGGTGTGGTGAAAAGTGAAATAGTTCCACTCAGTTGCTCATGGGCTTTTCTACATCTTCTATATGAACAAACATCATAGTGCGTGTGTCACCTTCATGAAGTATAAAGTAGGCTCGGGGGTGGGGGTGGGGGGCCTTTAGTCCCTTGTGTAGGTTAAGCTCCAAATATGCTGAATCCTTGATTTCCCTAACCTGACGCGCTAGATGGTTTGTCTCAGAAGCCTGCATTAGAAACTGTTAAAGGCAGGCACGTTAAAGGTGCTCTAAGCGATGTCACACGTTTTTTAGGCTATAACATTTTTCGTCACATACAGCAAACATCTCCTCACTATCCGCGAGCTGCCTGTCCGCTGAACACACTGTAAAAAAATGCGGTCTCTGTAAACAGCCCAGGCTCCACAAACGGCAACAAAAAACAAACGTGCCAACCTGCACCACCAAACATAACAAATAGTGTTCCAGCCAATAACCGACAAGACAGACTGATCTCATGAAGTGGCGTATATATGACACGTCAATTCGTATGGCATTATTGGCGTGTTATCAAGACGCATACTCGCTTTTTAGCGTGTTTTGCCAGTTTTTGCCAGTGTTGTATGTTTACATCCACTGTATACAGCATAGACATACACGTGGATTGCTCAAAATGCGTACAGATAACACGCCACTTGGCTTTAGGAAAGTGCTGTGTATGTTTATACAAAGTCATGATGTCACATTGGACAAGAAGGATTTGGGGGTGGGGGTTGGGGGGTTAGTGCGCGGAAGCACCGAAGGGAGGGGAAGGGGACGGGATGAGGAGGAGGGAGGGGCCTGTTTGAAAATACTTGGAACGTCAACAAGAAGTGACGTCACCCAACATCACTTCGAGCACCTTTAAAAAAAAAATATCTGGTGGCTGGTGATTGGATGAACCATCTGTATATCAATGTGATGGATGTGATGTGCGATGTGATCGCAGCGTCACACACACCTACTGTAAACCATGCCCCTAGCTGGCCCCATTCTCGCGTGATCTAGTGATATCGTTTCCAGCTGCCGTGCAAGGTAAACGTTTCTCACGATGCAACTCAATAGCATCTTTCATAAGACTCTCCTGGCGTCCTAAATGGCCACTTCTTTCAAAATCTGCAAATCCAGTTTGTAACTCAGGCTTTCTGTTAAAAATGAGAAGACCTTGATGACATCACAGTGACATCATCAGGTTTTGTTTTTAAACTTTGAAAAGCTCCCTCCGGAAAAAAAAAAGTAGTTAAAAGAAAAAAGAAAAGAAAAGGAAAGATCCCTCCAGAGCCATTTAACACATTATACTGTCATTATACTTCACGAGTAAACTGAATTTAATATTCAAATTTGGCCCCTTTAAGTTTATTTTACACATAATGCAAAGTCGTAGTCAGTATTTAAGAACAATTATTCTTTTATCAGCTCAATCAATAAAAAACATCTTAATATATGACAGGAAATGGTCTTAACTCCTCACTGTTTATAGATCAGTCAGACATGGTCTAATATGTGCCATACAGACAGTGTGTAAAGAGGGCTTTTGCAATTAATAGATTACATTAAAGATATTTTAGGTTCATTGGATAATAACTCATCATTTTCAACCAAGCGTCTTCTTTTCCCTGATAATAGGTGGCCTCTCTCTCTTGGCAGTCAACCATGGCATACAGTGTGTGTGTGTGTGTGTGTGTGTGTGTGTGTGTGTGTGTGAGTGTGTGTGTGTTTGGTTTTATGTAGAGTTTCTGATGAAACATGGATTATGTCTTTGTTCCTGTCTGGCAGATCAAAGGCTTGTGGTATTTTGTGGCTCTCTTGTTGTGGCAGTTTTCTTTTCTGCAGTCTCCAGTTCCTCTGGTGTGTGTGTGTGTGTGTGTGTGTGTGTGTGTGTGTGTGTGTGTGTGTGTGTGTGTGTGTGTGTGTGTGTGTGTGTGTGTGTGTGTGTGTGTGTGTGTTCCATTCCAGTGTGGGCCACTGTTTGTAAACCTTGGTTTGGAGTTTGTTATTGCAGATTTATGCAAAGTGACATGTTTATTTATGTGTTATATTGCATTATACCAGGTTGAGGATGTTTATCTGGTGCCTCTTGTTGGTTTTGGGTTATGAAAGCTAGTTTTCTTGATAGTTGCACATACCAAACATTCTGCTGCAGTGGAAGAAAATAAGGAAAAGCGTTTCTCATCTGGTTTCAGGCTGCATTGGGATTAAATTTGGGAAGAAATTCATTGAACAATTTGGAACTTTTCGTTTTTTCTACCAATGCAATTTAGCAATTGCTTGCTTGTAAGTTAATGGGAGCATGCTTCACATATTTTACTTGCAGCAGCAAAGCATACTACATTCAGTTTGAGCACTGAACCAAAAACTGATGCAATTTACTGTAATTTGGTTGTTTGGTCTAAATCTGTAAAATCCCACAATTTCCCCTGTATAGTAATGTTTGGGTATATCTGCACTTTTCAGTTAAATTCTTCAGTTGTGAAGGTTGCAAATGCAATATCAGTAGTTTCTCACTGGAGGGTGCAACAGTCACATTTTCACTCTGCAACCCAGCATTCATCCATACATGACACTACTGCAATAAAGGACAAACACATTCAATAACAAAGTATGACTTTAAGACAGTATGCTGTATGCAAAACACATGCTTTTGCTTTTTGAATCAACTTGTGAACTTGTGACTTTGATCGAAATCAATTAAAATTCATAAGAATCTACGACACGACACATTCCTGACATAAATAAACCGTATCTGCAGTTTGTTATGTTACTACAGTTTAGTGCATTTTAGAAAGTGAATTCAATATTGAATATGAACACTGTAGGGACTGTTCAGAAATGACTGGGGTAGGGAGGAGTAACCTGACGCACCAGATGGCTTGTTACACAGATGCATCTTAGAAGCCGTCATTGGAAACTGTTTGGAAAAAGGCAGGCACTTAAAAAAATAAAAACTGACAGGTGATTGGATGAACCATCTGTCTATCACGTTCGTGCAAATTTGCATTGGGGCTGTCACACACACCTAAACCATGCGTGTAGCTGCCAGTAGCTCCTCACCAGACGATGATTTGTTCGGTAAGCTGATAGTTCAGACACAAACACTTGATTTGAAGCCTGACAAGACGGATTTCCGTCTGATATTTGAGAATCCAGCTGCCGTGCAAGGTAAGAGGAGGAGGGTTAAACTTTTAAATGTTTAAAAAAAAGCAAGACTCTTCACCTGCATTATTATTATTTGCCCTTTCACTTAGGAAATACTGCAAAACCACCAATATCGTAACATAATGCAACAGTAAATCTCTTTCAACAACAAAAACATAAAGAGGAATAAAGAATTTAAGATGAAGTACCCTAATACTTTGAATATCTTAATAAAACATTCATTTTCACAGTGTAAAACAAACCAATACACACATTAAACATAAAATGAGTAATAGTCATATTTGTGGAAAAAAACTGGATGCATTACATAGGCAATAATGTACATTTTGTATAAAAGAACAAGGAGGTGGGAACTGCTGTAATTCTCTTAACCCTCATGTTGTCCTTGGGTTGAATTTAACGTTTTCAAAGTTTTTTTTAATATTAGAAAATGTGGGATGTCAAAATAAGCACAGAAAATTTAAAAATAAAAAAAACAGGACAAAAAGTTGGGAAAAGCAACAAAAATGATGAAAAAACCCTGTCAAAAACAGAAAAAAATTTCTAAAAAGCGCACAAACACTGAAAAAGTGACAAAACGTTGGAAAAAGGCGACAAAACGTTAGATGAAGCGATAGTAATTCTGAAAAAAGGGGACCCAAACGTTGGAAAAAAAAAACAGAAATGAAAAAAAAAACTTAGAAAAAAGCGGCTGAAACCTTGAGACAAAATCGCATTTTTCCATTACATGGTATTTGCTGGACTCGCCTCAACTCTACTCACCTTTTTCTTTTGCGTCCTGAACAAACCCACCATTTTTAAATAGTTCAGCCAGCGGTGTTTTGTTTTTGCTGCCTCCAGCTTCTTTTGAAACAAAATTTGTATTCTGGCTGTGGTAACAACACACCTTCGACGTTCTGTGTGTGTGTCGCGTTAGGTCGCCTCAGGCATGAGGCGGTACTAATGCTGCAATGGAAAAAGGAGTATGGGGCAACGCGGCTGAGTCGAGTCGAGTAGAGTAGAGCTGTGGAAAAAGTGGAAAAAACGCCAAAAAGTGTTTGTTTTCATGGTTGACGGGAAGACAACACAAGGGTTAAGGAGGAATTTCGTAACTTAAAACTTCTTTGATAAGGTTTAAAGTTCAGAAAGAACATAGAGTGTTCCAGCCACTCTCAAAGTTTAAAGTGCTCATATTGTGCTCATTTTCAAGTTCATATCAGAATAGGTTTATGTGGTTTAATCTTCAGAAAACACCATATATTTGTTGTACTGCACATTGCTGCAGCTCCTCTTTTCACCCTGTGTGTTGAGCTCTCTGTTTTAGCTACAGAGTGAGACATCTCACTTCTGTTCCATCTTTGTTGGGAGTCGCACATGCGCAGTAAGGACTACTAGCCAGTCAGAAGCAGAGTATGAGGGCGTGCCCTGACAGTACCTAGGTAAGGACTACTAGCCAGTCAGAAGCAGAGTATGAGGGCGTGTCCTGACAGTACCTAGGTAAGGACTACTAGCCAGTCAGAAGCAGAGTATGAGGGCGTGCCCTGACAGTACCTAGGTAAGGACTACTAGCCAGTCAGAAGCAGAGTATGAGGGCGTGCCCTGACAGTACCTAGGTAAGGACTACTAGCCAGTCAGAAGCAGAGTATGAGGGCGTGCCCTGACAGTACCTAGGTAAGGACTACTAGCCAGTCAGAAGCAGAGTATGAGGGCGTGCCCTGACAGTACCTAGGTAAGGACTACAACAGAGCTGTTTGGAGCAGTTTGTGAACAGTGTTTTCTGTTGGAGATGGTAAGTCCCTTTGGACTTTTTCACTTTGTAAACCTATAACATACACAAAAAGATATATAACACAATAAAGGAAAGGGGAAATGCCAAAAAGCATAATATGAGCACTTTAAAACAAGACTGCTACACCACCAGTGAGCTCTTGTTTTACGAATAAGGGAAGTTGCTTTTAAATGCAATGTGAAATACATGATGGAAGCTTTAGGTGAAGTACGGCTCTTGATAAAGTGTCAAATCGCCCGTGGACTGAAAACGTGTCTGCAAAACTGATCCCATCAGTAACATTTAAAATAATAATGCCTGCTTTGCCCCCCCCCCCCTTTTTACCAGCCTCTAATCATTTTTGTACAGTCCCTTAGGCTTTTAAAATGTGATTTCACTTGATTCTGCTTTAGCCACGCAACATTTCTTTTCTCTTCAGTGCTTGGCCATTGATAATAAACAGGACCATTCTGCCTTCAGCCTATCAGCAACAGACACCATTTTCCTGTATTCATGTCATGTTTAGCTCTTTGGCTTCAGCTCTGACGCTTTGTCCCATATTGTCTGTATGCATATGGTGGTTGTTGGTGGACGAGCCCTGATCCCTGCGGTTCATCTGATGGAGGAGGAGCAGGAACAGAGCAGAGACGATGAGAGACACTCCTGCCATGAGGAAACCTGTTCCGTAATCACTCATCTTGTCAATAAAGAACCCTAAAGGAAGAAGTGTGTGTGAGTGATTTGCAGCTTTCACACAGCCATATTTTTTTTAATCATAATATTTTAGTCAAATATCAACATTCATTCCTGATTGGAATGCACCCATGCTGGCCAAACACAGCAAACGTACAGTAATGGAATCATTTTGGCTTTATTTAATGACAGATAGTTCTGACAGAGTCAAATGACTGAGGCAGAGATAAGGAAGAGAGGATTTCACAAAGATTCATGTTATCCTAAGGCGGCAATGCCAGCGCCTTCATCCCGTGAAGGAAACTTATAATTAGAACGCTTTGATGAATCCTCAACATCCATCAACTCCCTGGTCTTCAAAGTGCTCAAAGTACTGAACGGTGCAGTAAATAAGTTAGAAATAGCCTCTGTGTCAGAAGGACCATGTTAAGTTAAAAATAGATTAGCTCTTTTACTTTATTTGAGTTTAGTGTCATCCTTTAGCATTATCTTAAATTTAACATTTACATGTGGTTTCCGAGAAGGCTATAAGGAATAAAATGTATGCCAAATTGTCTACTTTAGTTATCCTTTATGTGCTTTATGTGCTTGACATTAGAAGGTTATAGCATGTGGATATTAGTCGCTCATCAGGGTCAGGAAATCAACTTCCCAGTCTTCTGCCGACTCTGCTAACCTCATGCCGATTCTGCTAGCCTGGGCTAGCTAGGCAGCTGGCAGGTCAAGTTTACAAATGTAAACATCAGGGGCGCCTGGGTAGCTCACCTGGTAGAGCGTGTGGCCATATATAGAGGTTTACTCCTCGACGCAGCGGCCACGGATCCGACTCTGACCTGCGGCCCTTTGCTGCATGTCGTTCCCCCCTCTCTCTCCCCTTCATGTTTTCAGCTGTCCAATACAAATAAAGGCCTAAAATGCCCCAAAAAATAATCTTTCAAAAAATGTAAAAATGTAAGCATCAGGTAAACACTGAGGAAAGGGTGGAGAAGATAAGCTTAAGCTAGCAGGACCATATCTGCGTTCTAGTCATATCTACAGGTCGCTCATCAGGATGAGGAAAACCAACTCAGCAGTCTCCAGTTTTTCAAATGTAAACAGAGTAAACGCAGAGTAAAAGGAGAAGCTACGACCTATGGCTACAATCCCCACTACATGGACAAGCAAGACCATTTATGGATCCATTTCCATCTCTACATCAGAGGCGGCATCAAGGCAAACGTGGAGGAATTGAACACCGGCTGTGATCTTCTCTGCTGGGCATCCTGCTAGCCAGTGTGCAGGCGTCGGACGGTGAGCTGAGTGGCCTCCATGCCTCCGTCGATGTGTCCTTTCGCCGAGACTTGGCTGGATTCTGGAGTGCCAGTGCCTTTCAACCGGGTGACTTTTTCTGTGTGCCGATCTGGCCACATTCTGCTTTATGATGAATCATGCACAAGTTGAAGGAGCTGATGTGATACCATTTCACTGGAATTGTACCTTGTTTTCATGTGACAAATAAAAATGTATTGATTGACTGATTGATTGATTGGTGGTTTTGCTTCAATCCAAATTAGGAGGTTTTCAGGATCTTATCACAGTAAGCAGTGAGTAATGGAGACATTAAAGTGAAAATGAGTAATGGAGGGCTAATGAGAAGTATTTGTTGTTGTTTTCCAGCATTTTCCTCACACATCAGGCCAGTGAAAATTAATTAATTAATTTATAATTACAAATATATACTGTGCAAAATTGAAAGTCCAAGTTCTTCTACACCTACATCCTGAGTGAAATAATAACTGTATAACTTTAATTATCAAATCACTCTCAATCTCTGTTTTTGCTACACTAACAACCTTCTTGAAAATCCATAAATACCATCAGATGAATCCAAACTACAATTATGTGACTGTTTTTATCACTCTGTTGGAGAGGTTTCCCCCATCTGATTTACTGCTGGCTGTTCTCAGAGACAGGACACTTTCTGGCAGGGGTTGCTGTGCCTGGGTGCCAAAGCCAAGCAGGGTGTTTTTCAGGCCGTATTAACTGCTATTGTTTAGAGTTGTGTGTGAAAATGGATAATAAGCTCAGTAATTGGGTTCAAATGCTCACTGGTTTGTAGGAAAGCATTGTGGGTGGGCTGCAGTATGTGTTGGTTTGCACAGACAGAGAACCGGAAAACAAGATTGATCTTACTTGATGTGAGCGCCAAGGTCATTTCAGTTTACTGTAATAGATATTCTCATAACAGAATAGATTAATGAAGATAATTGCAAACATATTGCCAAAGTACTTGACAGATTTGAGAAGCTTTACAGCCGCTGCCAAACAATCTATTAATTAATCTATTTAAATGTATTTTGGAGGGGTGGTGTTATGCACAGGTAAGGGGATAGGAGGCGCTCCATGTATACTTAGCTAATTTTTCTTACTAAATCCATGCTAATCACAAAAGAGGAATGTACATGAAAAGCAGACAAATATTTTTTTTATACTGTGAGAAAAAGTGTGTATCCAACAACACCATATCAGGAAGATAATATAAAATATGTGGATGTTTTATGTATCTTCCCACAACTTAAAGCTGCTATAGTTCATTTTATTAATTATTACCTACAATATGGATCACAACTACTGTATGTGGAAGTAGTTACTCATAGTGATGAAACCAAAGAGAATTGTCCCTCAGCTCTCCTGAGCGTTGTAACATCTTTCAGCTCATTGTTTTGGTTTGACAGCCTGCCACCTCTCTGCTCTAGTATACTCTCACTGCTCTTATCAGTGTCGTTTTCGGCCACATCAGCCAACTGTTTTCAGTGAGTAAGCCTTGATATACCTACTGAACGCTATACCTGCCCAGGACCCAAAGACAGACTGTAAAACGTAGCAACAAGCTGATCATAGTGGAGTATTAAGCAGCTGAAGAGCCAGATATTTCCTTCAGGGCTAGGTGGAAACCAAAACAGAGCTAAAAGGAGAGTGAATATTAGGCCACGTCCACATGTACCAAAACAATCTTTTTTTACCCGTCTTCCCTGGATTCGTTTCAAGAATAGTTGTGTCCAAACGAATCCATTTGTAAATGACTCAACATGCTACTTCATATTCCAGGCCTATAGAACTTGGACTTTCAATTTTGCACAGTATATATTTGTAATTATAAATTAATTAATTAATTTTCACTGGCCTGATGTGTGAGGAAAATGCTGGAAAAAAACAACAAATACTTCTCATTAGCCCTCCATTACTCACTGTTATTGCTACAGAAATTAACCAAAAACGGAGAAGAAGAGCAGAGTCTTCAGTCCGTAGCAGGGACGTTGACGTTGAAGTTATTAAAGTTAAGGTTATTAAAGTCTAGCAAAGCCTGTCTACTTATAAGAAATGCTGTGAGTCTAGTCATGTTATGAACAGACGAGCGGTCAGCTACTTTAGCGATGTTTAACGTTAGCTACATAACGTTAGCAATATATCTTGTGTAGAATCCAGGACCAGCAGAGCAGAGGGAAGTGTCAGGGAGAAGAGACAAAGTATTTAGATGAAGTGAGCTGGTTTGACCATGGAGATGGGATACTTGACCGCAGTTGTGTCAGTGGCCGCGGGATAAGAGAAGGCTATGAGGTCGAGGGGTGTGGCGATGACATCATCGATACGCACGTATGCGGCTTCGCCGTCCAAACAAAGCCAAACATTTTTTCACCCTGGGACCAGGTTTCAAGTGCGTTTTCAGGCAGTGCGTTTACAGGACTCGTTTGGACGATCGGCCCAAACGATGCAAAACGTGCATTTGCATCAAAAAGCATCTCTGTGTGGATGGCCCCTTAGACCGGTGGCCGGAAACACAATTTCAAATAAATGCCAGTGTTGTTCTGTGTCTGCTGCTGTGCTAACTGTTTGTTAGTTTGGATTACACATTTTGTTATATGCATCAGTTATTGCTTTAGTCACAGTTTTGAACAAACATCCTTTTTGGCAGTAAAAGGAAGAAGTTTGGGTTTTCTCTACTCCTTGTTAATGCCATTTCCCTATTACAGTTGTTCTCGTGTTCTGTAGGACACACTGTATGAATCTGGACAAATGTAACAAGTAACAGAATGGAAAGTCAATGGGGAAGAAACTCCATTTAAAGGGGGAAAAAAGAATATTTGAGAAGCAATCAGCCACGAAATTAACACAACCATAAAGTATCGAGATATTGTAATTTTTGCACAGATGCTCTCTGAATAAAAACCTCAGGTCCTGTGGGATGGACCGGATGACAACATTTCTGATTAACTGAAGGGTGGTGCTGCATGTCATGAAGGTATAAAAATCTCATGTGGATGAATAGGCTCACTGGGCTGTGGTTACAATGCAGAATGGTGTATAAGCACATCCATTGTGTGAGATTTAATGTGTCGGAAGAATAGGCTCAGGAAAATGACAGACACTGTAACCTTGAGTTAATGCTTAGAGTTTTTTCCTAAGCTAACAGAAATGCTAACATACAGTGAATGAAGGACAATTCTATTCTACTCTGTGCAGCTTCTTGTTCATATCGAGCTGGAAGCCAGTTAGCATGGTGGAACAGATCACAGGAAATTTTACAGCAACAACTCAAAGCTAAAAATCTATTTCTCTTTGATATGCACAGTTGGGCACACTGTGTACTTGCAGTTATCTATCAAAGCATATTTTTCACTCACCAGCAATGGGCGGTCCAAGCAGGCCTCCGCTACTGCGTATGAGCAAGAAGAACCCCAGCGCACTTCCAAGCCTATTGACGCTTACAATCTCAGCCAGCATGGTGATGTGGATGGCGACCGCAGCTCCGTACATCAGGCCATAAGCTGCGCTGAAAACAGCCAGCTCTAAGTAAGAAGAGGCCAGCGGGCAGAGGAGTAACACAGTACCCAGCAGAATCATAGTTGCTGTCAGCTGCAGCACCTGGTAGGAACAGAGACACAGGAGAAAGATAAGTGCATCAGTGTTTGCACGTACAGTGGCCTCCACATTATGCACTTTTTTCATGCAGGCAGGACATTGCTTCTTTGCAGGAATAGTTCAACATTTTGGGAAACACTTTCGAGAGTTAGATTATAAGATTGATACCACTCTCATGTGTTTATGCTAAATATGATGCTACAACCAGCAGCTGGTTAGCTTAGCTAAGCAAAAGAACTGGAAGCAGGGAAAACAGCTAGCCTGGCTCGTTCCAAAGTTTAACAAAAAATAAGCCTACTGTGTATGAACTGGACTATTTCTTGGAGTCCTGGAGTTTTGTCATCACAAGGTTGCCAGATGGAGTCTCTCGGAAGTTACTGCTCCAGGCCAGGAATTACTCCAACATTACCCCATGTGAAACTACAAATGGTCATTTTTAACTTTTGAACAGATTAAACAAATAAGATATAACTTAGTTCAATCAAATCAGTGACCCTCTGCTTCCAGTCTTTATGCTAAGCTAAGCTAATTGGCAGTTGGCTGTAGCTTCATATTTACTGTACAGACATGGTTGTGGTATTAATCTTCTCATCTAACTCACGCCAAGAAAGTAGATAAAGAGTCCCAAAATGTCAGACTTTTTCTTTAATATTTTCACATGTATGATGCTACATGCTTGGCCATACCATTGCTTTCAAATGTGTGATTTAAAAAAATGTAATTACTCTGGTTAACTACCGAACAGAACGTACCATCTCCACCAGTCTCAAGTTTGCCAACCAGCCAAAGAACACCCTTCCAAACAGGTCCAACACTGCAGAGATGGACATGAGTGCAGCTGCCTGGTACTCCTCAATCCCCTTAGTACGAGCATATGGAATCAGGAACAGAGCTGGGGCAAAGAAACCCAATGCAGCAAACACCCCAAACATTGAGTAAACCATGAATTTCGCATTGGTGATGAGGGTATAGTCTACGTAGCGAAGGATTTTGGTCCTTAGTTCAGCCCTCTTAGTCCTGTTGTTTGAGTTTTGTACTTTCATGATTGAATTAGGTATTTCTTCAGGGTCCTCAAGAAATGCCTTGATTGTTCCATGATCGGAACCATCAGATTCTCTCAGCTCCTCTGCATCTAGGAAGCTTGGTTTGCTCTGCTCCGAGTCGTCTTTTGGTAGCAATTCCAGGGACAAGCCTTCCTCTTCTGCTTTGACCTCACAAATCATGTATCTAGTGGCCTTTAGGGGCCTCAGCAGCATCCCACACACACAGAGGTTAAGCTGCAGAGCCCCCATGATTAGCAAAGCACCCCTCCAGGAGTAGCTGTCAATCAACAGTTGGAATAGGGGTGTGAGGACAAAGGTAAGGACGCACTCTCCAGAGCTGGCCAAGGCGTTTGCCATTGGGCGCCTCTTCTCAAAGTACAAGCCCAGCATGGTCACTGTGGGAGGCCAAGTCATTGCATAGCCAAAACCTGCAGCAAAAGATACCAGTGAATATCATGTTTTGTGTGTTTTTGAGTTTGCATTGTATGTGTGTACTTGCTTCAAATCACTAACCATTCAGGAACCCCACTGTCAAGTAGAGTTCATTCAGGTTACGAGCGAAAGACCCAAACACGACTCCTACGCCGCACATCAGTCCTCCCATTATTACGACAGAGCGATGGCTGTAGCGAGCACTCAAAGCAGATGCTACAGGAGCTGCAGAGACACAAAGGAAAAATTATATATAATAATTTTAGGACACATAACAAAATTCCATTATACAGTACTGAATGTTTATGCACTTCACAGCAGGTAAGAGCCCTTATTTTTAAGATCTATATATAAAGATGTTCTCTTGAAATGTAATCCTGTTTGAATAATATTCTCAGTGAAAATAGACATTAAACTAAACCACAAAAGAGTTTTTAAAGGGAAGATTCCGCACCTTTACTGTGAATGTACAATCAGTTTAATGGTATATGTAGTCCACTGAAGAAATACATTCTCCAGTATGTGCTATTGGGACTGAGAAAGTTCCTCTGCTTGTGGAGCTGTGGCAGCTGGGCCTACATGTACCATTGCCCGCGAGCGGCGACTTGGTTAGCTTTTTAGTTGACAAAATGAACTCACGAAATGTTTTTACACCTAAAAAGAAAATTACAACCATCCACTTTTTGAATTTGAGTTTGTCTCTTTTACCGAAAAGACAAGATGATTTACATGTTAATTTATCATAAAACACACTTCATTCAAATGGGACAGAAAATAAATAAAACTCAACAAATCCACCTTAGTTTGTCTTTTGTTGTTGTTGTTCCAACAATCAGCACTTCTGTTTGTGGCTAAATAAATCCTAATTAATTCACAGACTAAAAAATGTGCCGTGTATTTCCCCGTGGTCTCTCTCTGCTGTCCCGGCTGCAGCCGCCCGGTTAACAGTGGCTCGTTGGTGGCTCTCATTATTTCTTCGGAGGCAGACAAAAGCCTCACAAAATCGCCCTACTCGCCTTGTTTGTCTTTTTCAGTTCATCTTTAGGATTGTAAAGACCAAAACCTCTGTCCAAGTAAATATGCAATAACGCATACATCGCCATGAAAGCTGTCATGGCAACAGTATCTAGCCCGCTCTATCAACTGAGCTAAATATCTGGGCGCCCAGCAGACATGGGGGACTCGAGTCACATGACTTGACTCGAGTTAGACTCGAGTCGCAAATTTTAGGACTTGAGACTTGCTTGATAAACATTCATAAAAGACTCGACTTGACTTTGACTTGACATTCATGACTTGAGACTTGACTTAGACTTGAGTCAAATGACTTGAAATGACTTGATTTTCTGTTTAATAAATATATATTTTCCCCCCTCTGATATTGAGGAGGAGTTAACGTTACGATTTTAGTGCTGTTGCATGCGCGGCGCCCGTTGTTATGGTGACGCGCCACACGGCGGCAGACCTGCAGTAAACGAGACTGGCTACGGCTGTTACTTAACGTCATGGATTCCTCTGCACCGAAAATAATAAAGTTTGGCTATAAGGATTACACGTCTGACCAGGGAAAGAAGAAACGAACGGCAGTTTGCAAGGTCTGCAGTACAAAATACTCCGACGTCAACCACCACCACGGCGAATTTCATCAGACACTTCAAATCGGGAAAGATTCAGGTTCCAGTCCCCATATTCAGCTGAACCACTATTTGGACGCTTGTGATGAACAGAACTCCCTTCAGTTTTGGGCCATGAATAAGCACACCCTCCCCCCTTTGTCCAAGGTGGCGGTAAGAGCGAATACAGCTAGGCACACTGTATAGTATAGGCCTACATACACACAACAAACTGCTCTCTCTCTCTCTCTCTCTCTCTCTCTCTCTCTCTCTCTCTCTCTCTCTCTCTCACACACACACATGCAGACACACACGCAGTTGTGCAGATGAAGTATGTGAATGAAGCTAGGCACACATACACATACACACACACACACACACACTGCACTCACACACACACTCACCACATGCACACATTCACTCACCAATATTAATAACTTTTCATTCACTCTCTCTCTCAAACACCACACATTCACTCACAAATACACTGACAAATATTAACATATAGCCTACTATTCAATCTCTCCAAATTATGCAAAGGTGGTGGGATTCAGCTACTCTTAAAGAATGTTTTTTTCAAGAGAAGGAAAGGTTAAATGTGTTTCTGTCCCATAAAAGTGAGGCATGTTTGAAGAATATTATTTGACTTAGAAACCATTATAGCCTACTTGAATTGTTTGAATGAATTTCATGATTTGATGTCATGTTTGAGGCATATTGATATTTTTGTTGGCCTAATATCAGTTTTAGGCTGTGCTTTTTTAAATCTGTATACATTTAAACTGTTCAGATATATGTGGCTAGGACGCAATGTCTTTTGAATATTGAGTAGGAAAAAATGCAAACAAACTCCAGCAGTTATAACCACTGTCTTTAGCTTGTTTAAAAATGGAAACTTTTGTATGACTTGACTTGACTTGCTTGACCAAAGCTATGACTTGACTTGACTTGCTTGATTGTCACACAAAATGACTTGGACTTGCTTGAGACTTGAAGGTTAAGACTTGAGACTTGCTTGTGACTTGCCCATGTGTGACTTACTCTCATCTCTGGCGCCCAGCCATTTTCCACTTTTAGCAACTGTAGAAAGTTTGCAATATAAGATGCTTGAAGACAACAAGAAGCTTCTGTTTCTGAGTGGCATCTTGTAGTTCTTCATACATTGTCATTCATACATAATTGATAATTGATAATTGATAAAAGGACGGAAGTAGAGGAGATTTTTGTGGCTGCGGCCAGTTGAGCCTCAGACACACAGAGACCATCAAAAATAACAGCATGCTTTTTTCAAAAAACATCTCCCATATTCAGATAGCTAGAGATAAGTTTGAAAATCACTAAAACTTCACTAAAACTAAAGATTTTTTTTCAGCAAATAAATGTACCATTATGAATTTATTTTACACACACACACACACACACACACACACACACACACACACACACACACACACACACACACACACACACACACACACACACTTATTTCGAAAACCAAAAAGCTATCTGATTGTATTTTCCTATTAGTTACTGGTGGTCAGTCATCTAAAAGATTTGACATCAAGGTCAAAAGAGGATGAATTCTGAAATCCTGCAGTGTGTGAGTGAGCACAGAGATTTCAAATCAATATGCACTTGTAGTAAAAGAAGATTGTGATAATTACCCAAGAAGTGAAGGGTAGCCACGGCAATAGAGGTAATCCAAGATGTTCCTGTTGCTGTGGTTTCAAAGTGTCTGTGTATCTCAACGTAGAATACACCAAAGGCCTTAATAACCCCATAGGTCAGGCCAAAGACCAGGAAGCAGGAGAGCAGGATGAACCGTGCGTAGCCACCATCAGGGGCTGCCACTGGTGCTACAACTACCCTTGCCTTCTGAGCCATCACTGGTGAGTCCATGTTGATCTGCCACATTCAAATGTCTGGGAAAAATAACACATGGGTGTTATTTTGCAGTCCTCTGTATGTAATGGCAAAATTACATTTAAACAAATTATCCATCTCTATTCTTCTACAGTTATGTGTTAACTTAGAATACCCTCTAGAATGGGACAGCTGAAACTGTAAACCTCGAAATAAAAGAAGCCTGTGTCCATCCCTTTTTCGAGTTAACAGTCTTAGATAAACTTCAGAGTAGAGCTGTAAACAATATCCTACAGTGTCTCTAAAACAGTTTTGTTTTCCCCCGGCAGCTGAGATTACAAGTTTGTTGTGTCTTTGTTTGAACCGGACCTAAAGGCGAGGTTGTGAGAGAGTTTCAAACTGTTTAAATGGTGTTTTGGTTAACTGTGTCTATGCAAAATGCAGAGGGGGGAGGCGATGACCATTTGTTATCGGCTATAAGGTGCTCTGTCTGTGTGATGTGACGCAGACCGCTCTTTCTCCTGTGCTGTGGTACTTGGGAAACGTGTTTCTCCATTTGCAAATGAGGATAAATACTCAAAAACCAGACTTTGGTTTCTTCTCCATAGTCTTCATTTGTTTCACTTTAACCTTTTGAAATCTTACCCCGTGCAATTAGGAAATATTCCACGACATGTACACAGGTTTTTATTTAAGTATTGTACACTACCTTTAAAGTTGCATCCGTTACGGAGTGAAAAAACAAGTCACATAAAAAAGTAATGATGAACAGCAAAGGGCTAAAAGAAAGGAGCCAAAGGCCACAGACACACCAGCAGCTACTCCTCTGCTGCGGCTGTTGGAGCGTCTGCTGCTGCAGGAGCGCTGAGCTCCATGTGAGATAATAATCTGCACTCAGCTGAATGTGTGCGTTCACTGGCCGAGTGTAAGGGGGTTTGGGGGATGCGGCCGTACCTGGGCCGGGGCTCTGAGTTTGTGAACGGTACATAAATGCACAACAATGTAATTAAGGATGATGTAAATATCGGTTATGGTAAAAGTTAGCATTATTGCACCTTGGCATAAGCAAAAAAAAAAAGATTGCATCTACATTAATCTGTGATTTTATTGACCGGTAGTCTCGCATTGCCAGCCCTTCCTCCACAGCGCTGCAAAGGAGGGTCTGGCTAGGGACATCCAGTGGAATTTCCGGCAGCACCTGAACAATCCCGGAAATGAAACGTCAATATAGACTAATTGACCAGGGAGTTGATTGCTAAGTGACACACCCACGACGTGGCCACGTCACCAACACGTTCACATGGGGTCAGACTAAGTGTTAAATGCTAAAATGCTCATTGTGCCAACAGTGACTTCTACATTCACTGAGGAAGTTGTACCATAGTGGAGCGGTGCTCAGGACTCACAGAATGCCATCCAGAGTGAGTACAACAACAAAGTTATTGTTCGTGTGTGTGTGTGTGTGTGTGTGTGTGTGTGTGTGTGTGTGTGTGTGTGTGTGTGTGTGTGTGTGTGTGTGTGTGTGTGTGTGTGTGTGTGTGTATTGTGCAAGCTGATTAGATTTACCTTGCATGCATGCTAGGATTTAGCAAAACATTTTTCCGTTGCTGAAAAATACATAACACACATAATAATAACAATAATGGAGCTTCATAGACTGCATAATAACCTGTTTACAAAAGATTTTTAATCATTTTGATTATAGAGATTTCCTACCTCATGTGCAATTGGACTGAAAGAGGTCTGAACCCAAATCTGGGTCATGACCCCAAAAGCTTACAATATAAGCCAAGTTGGATTACGACAAAATTCACTATACAATTCATACTTTACACACATGACATTATATGTAATATTACATTTCTACCATACCTGCTGTGGTCAAAGTGAAGCCATCATGCTGCAGGCCACCCGAGGATTTGTGTGGTTTCATAACCTGATAGCTTTGCCCTCTTTCCTTGTCACATGCAGCCGTGGTGGTGGTGTCACTTACACAGCATAAAGTGCAACATGCCTAACAGGCAGAAAAAGCACGTTCCCAGTTAAAGGGTGCTAGGTTTAAAAATTAGCGTTTGAGTAAAACATTGATTGTGCCTTGTTATGTGAAATCCAAGGCTAAAGTTATGTATACACACACATTCAATCGCCTGATAATGTTTGAAGCGGATGCAAATAGTCAGCATCCTCACCAGCTGATGATCCACGGAGAAGACATAACAGAACAACATTGTTTTTGTACTACAAGGGAGAGTTAGCACCTTTTTTATCCTCTTCCTGCATTTCTCTTAATTTGCACTTGTTTATCTGTTTACTTTTTGTTTTTTGGATGTAGTGTGCCCTTGCTGGTGTGTGTCTGTCTGTGTGTATGGGTCTATGTTGTCCGACCCCATCTGGTTCGGACCTGATCTAAGTTGGGCTGAGGGTGGGTGGGATATTTGGGGGGAATTGACATGCTGTTTCAATTATGTTTCATTCACCATTGTCTGTAGAATGTGTCATTTATTTTGAAAATTAAATAAAAATAGTTTAAAAAAATAAAAAATAAATCAGGACAGAGCCACCAACGTCACACTGAGCTCTGGTAGCATCCAGAACTGGCTTCCACATATTGAGTGAATACTACACAGTTTAATTGGGCCTTTTGTGACATACTGTGTGATGCTTATGACATGCTGCTTGGCTTTGGAAGTAATGCAACATTAGTGTTACTACTGTTGGTAGTAAGCATAGACTGTATAATATTAATGGACAACGCATCCGGTTCGGCGAAGTGCTGCAAATGCGGAAGTGCCTTAAACCTGCATTCTATCTGAATTCCAGCAGGGGGAGACACGTGCGGTTGCAAAAGGAGGTTGGTTTCTGTAGAAGTCTATGTGAAAGTGACCCACTTCTCACTTGATTTATTACCTTAAACATTTTCATAATGAGTTTATGGTCTTAATCGCTAGTTTTATGTTTTCTGCAACATAAAATGATGTCAATTTTTTTGAATTATGGTCTCGTTGGTTTTAAATGGGTGACGTCACACATGCTCTGTCCATTAATATACAGTCTATGGTAGTAAGCTAGTTAGCTGGACTTGCTAACGTTTGCAGCTGACGTTAGAGCACACAAACACACCTAAATACATTCCAGTCACTTGCTGTCATGTTTTTGGTGTTGGGAATGCAAAATAAAAGACCTTCCAAACTCTTTACCGAGTAGTGAGTATGTCTCTTACCACAGCCCTGAGCACACCTCTTTGACGTCTCTCAGCTTCCGCTCTCTGTGTGTTGCCATTCTCAAAATCCCATTGTTTCAGGAAACAACAAACTTCGAGCTAGCAAGCTCCACGCTGGAAATGGCAACTTTTGAAGACAAATTGGATCGTGCAATAAGGCAGGGCTGCTTGGTTCTTTAGGGGAATGATTGTAAAGATTTACAAAGAATATGTTGACTGCATTTACTATCTAACTGGGACGTTTTGGAACCAATTTGTGGGGATTGCTATGGATGAAGTACACATGGCGATAAACTGATAAGTATAGCTGTATCCAGCTAATTTAAATAACTCACATACCTGTATTGTGTACTGTATTGGTTAATTTATCGCCCAGAGTAGTTTTATTCTTCCTGAAACAAGTTTCCTTTTATTTAAAAAAAAAAAATACAAAAGAAATAGCAGCTTTCTTTGCAATTTTCACTGTCTAGTGCAAATTCATCGCAACAGAAATACAGAAGGCATTGCAACTTGTATCGCGATTGTTTACAAAAGCTGCAACAATCCCCCCAAAAAGGCAGCAAAATCCTGGAGGGACTGCCTGAATAGCATGATACAATGACAGGCTATATTCTCTTCACTGTGGCATTGTTGTCTGCATTCAGATGCATTCATGCAGGATTTTCAAAATAATAATTTGCTGTGCAGCAGTGCAACATTCAGCCGTGTTGATTTAAAAATGAGAACAGTTGCAATCGTTGCATCTATAATGTCCCAGCATGAAGTGCCAGCATTTCCATAAAAATAAAGAATTAAGTCAGACAATATTAATTGCCACATGATAAACACCTTCATGCGGACATCAGTCTACAGGCTGCAGAACCGAGTGTTCTGCATGGGGGGCATGGGGTGCCCAGCAAAGACCTTTCATATGTGATAAGCTTCCCCATGTTCACATTTACCCAATGCCTCACAGGCAGATAACATGAATCCTCTGATGATTAATGTGTCAGAATGTGTCACAAACCAGCAAGGTGCTCAGAGTGTATGCTTTCAATGAGCAAAAAAATTAAATAAAAAATGGGACGAAGACCAGACATGATGCTGTCTAATGGTCATGAAGTAACTAAGAAATGCTATTAAAATCGTTTTAACTCTGAAGTTCCTGTGCTTTGAGAGACATGAGATGCATTTTGAATATTTTCAAATGGCTGTAAATCGGCATGCTCGGAGTCATTACTCTTTAACATTGACTCATTAACAAACAGAGAAAGATGAACGTTATCTAAAATGTGACAAGACTTTTTACAGTCAGATGGCTTCATTTTCCCACACTAACAGCTCAGACAAATGTCTCCTTTAACTGCCTCTCAGTGGTACAGCTGGCCAATAAACTCTTGCAAACCATTAATTCAGCTTTTTGTGGGCTTTACAGTTCACTAAAGAGGCACAGTACCAAGGCTTGGGGTGTGTCAGAGCGTTACTGGGGACAAGCATCTTTACAAAGCCAAATGCACAGCTGTTTGCGCCAAGTTTCTGTGAGTCAGCAGTCTTTGTATAGCAGACAGTGGCAAAAAACGGTGTTACTTAATAGTCTTGCTTTAATAGGGCAACACATTCGTATTTAAGGCCTATTGATCATATTGGATCTTCTGGAACTGCCGGCACAACACTAACCTATTAAACTGAGGATAATTGTTAAATTTTTGTTATTTTGTTATATTTGCATACTAATATATCATTTTGGACATGTGCACTGTCATACGATACAATCATCCAACATCATGAATTCATGTTCTGTTCTGCACATTTTTATGTTTTTACTTGTAAATGTTTTTGTTGGTCCACTCACACTTTTAGTTTTAATAATTAGTTTGGACAGACAAACAGACAGACAGACAGGCAGACACACACACACACACACACACACACACACACACACACACACACACACACACACACACACACACACACACACACACACACACACACAAACATCAGACAGCCAGACACACAGACGGAGGAACAAAAGAATACATCTTCTCGCTCTGCACACCCGGTCCAGTCCAACACCCAGACAATAATTCAGAAGGGGCTAGATCTCCAGGATAGTTTTGTGTGACATGGTATCAGGGGGGAAATTGTCTATGCCTTTTGCAGAAGATCTTCTGTAATTTTACTTTCATGGAAAAAGCTTGCTTTTGGTGCACAGATCACTGAATTATACATCCCCAACGGGTGTTCT
Organism: Gymnocephalus cernua; assembly: GCA_023631565.1. Classification (NCBI taxonomy): domain Eukaryota; kingdom Metazoa; phylum Chordata; class Actinopteri; order Perciformes; family Percidae; genus Gymnocephalus; species Gymnocephalus cernua. The sequence goes on from CM042431.1 coordinate 5,389,106, forward strand.
AAAAACAATTAAAGATTTATAGGCATGGGTGATAAATTATAAATCTATGGTGGGGATGACTGGGAAGGGTAGAGCAATGGTATAGATGGAGAGGAACACCCTCTGAATAATAAATATAAGTGCTGGAGAGGCCTGACATAGTGGGGACAGAGGGAAGTGTTAGCTGTGTTACCAGAGGAAACTGAATTCATTTTGTTTGTCTTATTTACTTGTTTCTCTGTTTCTGGTTTCATGTCTGAATTGTTGCTGCAGCAGGGACTTATTTGTCTGTACAGGCTGCTCCTAAAGGTCACCACACAAGCCTCAAAGAAATGAAGCTCAGCGTAAATTCTTTCAGGAAGACCTAACATTAATCACTGCTCTCTTCCTAAATCGAATCAGCTGCTGGAGGCGTTCACCTACCCGATAAGCAATCAGAATTGGGCACGGATTCCATAGGCCAATCACAGCGTCTCAACCCTGCTTTAAATCTGCTTCTCTCCCTGTGCCTTCAGCTGTCGTTTCAGGCAAGGCGTTCATCCCTCCACCTCCCGTCATCGTGATTCTCCGGATGTCGCTCCGGTGCCTCCTTCGGCCTGGTCTTCAGGCCCTTCTTCGCCACCACCGGTGTCTGGATTCCATCGGGGGGTTATATCATGATTCCCTACCCCTATATTAGATGTATTAATATAACGATGGAGCCCAATCTCCAATACTCTCATCATGCTCATGTACATCTTATCAAGCTCATGTACAATAAACCTTTTGCATATCTGCAAACAAGTCTCTCCTGATTGAAATACTGTTACACTGCCTGTCTTTCATACACATGTCTCAGCTCTTTATGCATGCAAGTGCTGTCCATAGCAACCCTGCAGCATGTGAAGAAAAGACAACATAGTTCTGGTCTTACCCAAGATCATTAAATTTGTACCAGGGTTCATGTTGCACAACCACATTGGCAGTATTGCCATTAATGAGTATCTTTCAAGGATATACTATAAAATGAAGAAGACAAAAAAACAATGCTATTTCTGAGAATTTCAGCATACCAATTTTTGAGGAAACATTGCTGACTAAACCTTTGTTGTTGTTTATTGCATGTTTTTTAAATTTGAAAAACATCAGCAATTCAGTAAGTTAGTGATGCAATAACTCTGAAATACATACTCCATGTATTTGAAGGAAAACAGAGCTGGCTCACTAGTCGTAGTTATCAAGTGCTTCAACTCCCTATAAGGTCCATATGGGGCTCAAAATAAGCCCCATTTTTAAAGAAAATGAAAATAAATGGCTTGTATTCATAACAAATAGCCACCCAATTGAAGAAACACTGGCCTCTAGTCGTGCGAATAATAGTGAATAGTGAATAGTGAGGTGTCAGATTTGTGTTTACAACAAGACCGATTTGTGGATGTAACCAGCACAAAGCAACAGAAATGTTACAGAAGACAAAACTTCTCTCATTACCAATCAATTTTATTTTCTGTTTGTCACATGAAATTGTACGAGGTACAACGCTAGTGAAATGTTATCAACTCCTACAACCTGTGCATGACTCACTATAAAGCAGAATGTGGCACACAGAAAAAGAGTCACCTGGTTGAATGGCTCAGCAAAAGGACACACAGCTCCCGCCTGCACACTGGCTAGCAGGATGCCCAGCAGAGAAGATCACAGTCACTGTTCAATTCCTCCATGCTTGCCTGTGCCCCCTCTCTGTAGAGATGGTCTTGGTTGTCTACGTAGTTCCCGATGCTGATGAGAGACTCACTGCCACATCACTGTCCAACGTCAAACAAATAAGACACAACTAAAATTTGTAAAATAGATAATTCTGCATAAACTCTGCAGAGCTGGTGCACCGTAAATGTGTCCAACAGCTACTCACACACTAACCAGTGATTGCTGCAAAAGCTAACAAGCCAGTTGTGTTGTGTGTGTGTGTGTGTGTGTGTGTGTGTGTGTGTGTGTGTGTGTGTGTGTGTGTGTGTGTGTGTGTGTGTGTGTGTGTGTGTGTGTGTGTGAGATGCAATCAGACACTTGATTGTGTGATGAGCCAAGGTCATTATAAAAGAACAATGTGGTGGCATCGACAGGCCGGCTTTTAAATTAGTGGTGGAGCCAAAGGTCTTGCAACAGTTTATAACAAGTCATTTATGTGTTTGCCTGCGATAAGTCTTATCTCAGATCATGCAGGAATCATGACACACACACACACACACACACACACACACACACACACACACACACACACACACACACACACACACACACACACACACACACACACACACACACCTCAGCAAGGATTTGATTCTTAGTATTTCAAAGCTGTGGTAGGAACTTTGCTTTGGCGTCGTGGTCTGAGAGAAAACTAGACTTAATCACCTCCTCTTGCCTCTTTTTCCAGGCTTTGGATAATCTAGCTGTGACGGGAGACTTTGGTCAATCACAGGTCATCTCAGAGAGAGAGAGCGTTCCTATTGGCTGTTCTGTGTATGCATTGCCCGTGCAACTGCAGCTTTAATTCAGTTTGGTGCTTTGTTTTTCTCATCAGGTTGCATACAATGCCTATGTCCTTTTAGCTATCCAGAAACAGTAAGAATTGTGATTTTAAAGCCATAATACATATTCATATATGCAACATGACGGATTGATTGGCCTCTCATGATCAATTAGTCAGAAGAAACCCTGCACAGCTGACTCTGAGCTAGGGAATGTTTAAAGATGTTTTTGTGAGCTAATTTTTAGGCTAGTCAGGTTCTGTAAAACTGGCACCTTGCCCATTCTGTCTTCTCAGAAAAACGGCTTAGTCAATAATCATTTAGGATTCAACCCTGCTTTAAAACCAAAGCATGTACGTTCCATCACTCACACACAAACTCTGTTGCTCCTGTGCTGCAGCACACACTCCACATCTGCACACCCCTGTAGCTTGCAGCTATCCTTTCATCCATCTCTACACTTTCTTCAGCCCCTGAGAATGTTCGGCAGTCAGCTTTGTTTTTAGCTGAGTGTGAATAATTTTGGTGAATGAATAGGAGAGCAGAGAAGAGTGATGTGGAGCAGGCTTCCTCCGGAGGGCAACTAACAGCCTTGTCAGAAATTCTGCAGACACAAGCAAACTCAGCCAACACTTGCTGCAAGCCTGGGGGGGAAATAGATTTGACCTTTTTGACGTGCATAACCATTAATCCATGGATCAGGTTGCATTGTGTGTGTGGCGAGGGAACAGGTGCGTCGCTAACCCCTCCTCCTCTTTTCTCCAAGCTACATTTGAAAAAAGCATGCAGACAAATGAATGTGTGACATCAGTTTCTCCTCTACTAAGTATGTTTCCCTCTAATTATCCAAGGGAATTAAATGTACTGTTCGAGTGAGGAGGAATTTGAACTACTTGGGGAAAGCATATTTCCATCAATTTTTTCGCTACTCACTCTATATTACTCTTAGCTATTGATTGAAGCATTCACCGCAGACAAAGACAGACAGACAAACATTCACCAAGTGCTAACCTGCCAGCACTTCTGCCTCACAGCAAGTTGGCACTGCAGAGTTTGATCACCGATCTGGGCCAATTCTGTGTGGAGTTTGCATGTTCTCCCCGTGTTTGCGTGGGTTTCCTCCGATTGCTCCGGTTTCCTCCCACCATAAAGACATGCATGCTAGGTAACTAGGACTACAGTTGAAAATGAGCTGTTTGCCTAACAATGGCACACTTACAGAAATGTTGATCAAGACTATTTCCCGATTCCCGGGAAAGGTTGTGACGGGAAACGGGAAATAAAATAAAATAAGAAATGCAAGGAGTGCGTATCTATTGTTGTCATACGGTAATGTTGATGCAGGCGACAGTGCTGTACCGTAGCTACGGTAATACAGGCTCACTAAATCCATTCACCTGCAACAGTTGTTGGAAGCTCTTAGTATTATTCAGGCTCCATCCGTGGAGACGGAGAGTGCATTTTCTATCTGCGGCCAATTTGTCACGAAAATCCACCTGAGCGCAGAGTCTATCAACGCTTTCTGCTTTTTGAAAGCACACTTCCAGAAGAAAAAGAAAGAAGGGCAGGGTGAGAATATATTATAAACTAAAAGAAATATGTAGCCTAAGTTGTCACGAGTTCAATGCAATGTGCTGATATTGCGGCAGAGTGTTTAGGTATTTTTTTTTTCAATTCAGTTTAACATACGGCCCTGTCTTTTTGCAGTGCACAGTTGTACATTTCTGTGGGTCGTTTTCTTTAATTTAGTTGAACTTGTATGTGTTTAAAAGAGAAATATGCCTCCCCTGCCCTAATGAAGAAATATTTGGTTAACTTCAAATGATTATTCCCGTTTGCAGCCGCTTACACATCTCAACAGCTACAGAATGGATTTTGTTTAACAGAATGGGTTAGCTAAAAAAGAACAAAAGAATGGATTAGGAATCATTCAATGGTTTACTTTAGTTTTTGTAAAATATTGGTTTTATAAGGGTTGCCTAGATTTTCAGAAGACATTCCACCTGACATTTCCTAATCAGCACTGCAGCAGATGTCCCACTGCAGCACGCAGCTCACTAGATCACGCAGCAGAATTGATCATTGTAAACCCTAATAATGATACAAATGATATAAAAAATGTCAGTTTGGGAACGCATACTTGAATGATATTGATACATTACTGAAAAAAAACAATAAAAAAACAGCCGGGAATTCCCGGGAATCCCGGGAAATGCGTTGTCTTTTCCCGGGAGCTGATTCATCTAATTTTTGGGAAAAATATTAAACCCTAGACCGGAAGTAGAAGGGCGGGACTTCGGCTCTCTATAGGGTAAAACTTCTAACTAATAGATATCACCATGAAACTTCCCCAGTTGATTACTTACATTTTTGGTTGTTTTCTTTTCACTATTCTGAAAGAAGATATGATATGGAAGCAAAATAGATCTTCACATCGACCCGTGCATGAAAAACAATGTTTTTGCCTGCTGTGTCTTGCCTTAAACTCTATAAGGATGTTCAGTCTCTCTTTGCATGACCTCTGCTTCAGTGCTTCAGCTTTTGCTTGCCTCTCTGTGGCACACTCCCAGAAAGCACAGGTGTGTGTGGGCTTACCCAGATGGCAGTGATGCAGAGGGGAGGCAGCCAACTAGCTGATTGCATCCACCGGCAATGCGAAACATTTTCTAACACTAGCTAAAAAAAAATGACATCAATCAGTGTTTCCATGAATGTGTGGATAAACAAATCTTTACTAGTGAGGATGAGAAACCAACACATCTGAGCTGTACCTCACAGAGTATGATCATATCAGGGACAATAATTGCCATGGGATTTATTGTGCATTTAAACATTTAAAGTAATGAAAAACAAGTAAGATTCTTAGATGAGAAGGTCAATACCTCTCTCATATCTCGACGTTATGTATGTTTGGAGCCATGGGGGTAATTTGCTTAGCTTAGCACAAAGACTGCAGCAGAGGGAAACAGCTGCACCCAGCCACAAAACCACACATGTTTACATTCCTCTCTGTGTACAGATTGAACAAATAACATACAACATATTCATTAGTGCATTCGCAATATGAAGCTAGAGCAGGTGGTCATCATAGCTTAGCATGATGACTGGAAACAGGGTTAAGCAGCTAGCCGTGCCCCGTCCAAAGGTAAAAAGGTTCACTAACCAGCACTTTAAAAGCGCACATATTAACTAACACATTGTATTTTGTTTGTTTAATCCGTACAAAACCAAAGTGTGAAAGTGTGCCATTGTTTTTACAGTGGGTTATGTGCTGGACTTTCTGGAGTATCTGGTTTTATAACCAGTAGAGATCTCCTTTGCTCAGTCATCTGAATCAGCAATAATTAAATGACTCCACAAGTGCTGATATTGCTGGATGTCTAATGTCCTTGTTAAACACTGACAGACACAATATTGGTTCCAGATCAATGGCTGCCAAATTGAGATATATCCCTGTTTGGTCCTCCATTCACTAGTAAAACCATTACAGCCTCTCTTTGCCCAAAACCACACACACGCAATTATGGACATTTGTGTTTCCCTGTGCAGGGAAAATAGTGTAGAACATACAGCGCAAACAGGATATGCGTACGTGTAAATGATTTATCTCACCTTTTGATGTTGAGCTTTGGTCTCCAGGTGAAAGGTGTGTTGAGTCAGGAGGCTGTTTTCAGGAAATGCGAAGGTGTTTACAGGTAGATCCAAGAGGGAGGAAGAGCTGGGGCTTAATGAGTGGGATCAGCTGCTGTTGGAGCATTTCTTGGAAACTATAAGATCTCACAAGGGAATAGCTCTCTTGAGTTTGTTAGCATCCCCCCTTTCCTGAATTGGTAAACAAAGATAATGTAGTAAAAAATGGTTCATATTGATGATGAAGGGTGTAGGAGCCACATACTGTATGTTTATTTATTGATTATTATATTGTGCACTTATATTGTAGTTGGTGGGCGTGTTCATCGCGGCTTGAGCGGAAGTGATAACATTATATTTGTTTGTTTCACCTGTTCACCTGGGGTTTTTGGGCTTTGACAGAGGGGGGTGAGCCTGGGAGAGAACACTTTCTGTTGATCGCCACACGAACGCACTTATTTTGACTCACAAAGTAACTTTACATTTGGTAACTGCAGTACTAGATGTATTTTACGTGCGGAGGAATACATCATTGCAATTCAATCTTTAGCGCGTCACAGTGTGTTTATGCATCTCAGTGTTTAGTCCCTCGCGGCAGCAGTTTGTTGGACTGCTTACTGCCGCAACAAAGGGTTTTGTTTTATCAACAGCATCTGACAGATGTCACCTCAGTCTTGATATAACAATATCAAGATGCTGTTATCCCTTCATAAATCAGCACGCAATCCTAGAACACTGAGTTTGGTCTCATATTATTTTCGGTGTGTGCGTGTATAGCTTTTGTCAATTTGCTGGGTTTAAAATGAAGGAATAGCTGATGAATGTCGCATTTAAAGGAACTGAGAGAAAGGAACAAGGAGGACAGAAGGGAAAGACCATAAGAGAGGGAAAAGTCTGAGTGTGGGCTTCATCAACAGAAACATTATGTATAAGATAAAGAAACCAATTCGGTTTTTATTGACTATCTTTAGATTTAAATTAGATTAGTTTTATGAGTTGTTTTTTATTTTTCATGGATTACCTGAAATGCATTTCATCGCATAACATTTGATACAATGTATAAAAATGTCATCTGACTGTATCACTGCACCATCACCTAAATAGCATCACAAGCATCCTTACAAAGAGCAAAATTGCTAACAATGGCAGTCAGAGCAAGAAGGCAATTTATAGAGACTCTTGGGTATTATTATTGTAGAAATTGGTATATCTGCATCTGCTGCAAAAAATTTTAATATCCGGGCAAAGCCGTGACTCAATAGAGAAGGTATTTTATTCCTGTGGACTGAAACCAAAAGCTGATTAAGTTAGCTGTTATGGTGTTTGAGATCTCTTAATATAATATCAGTAAACACGGCAGTGTATCTAATAGAATACACTAAAGGACTTTTTGTCCTTACTCGAAGTCTATGGAGGTTTACACTTGGAGTGTATGTGGTTTCTAGAATAGCAGGGAATAACAGACATACCACTAAAGATTTACTGTAATATAACCAGCCACCCTGCCTAATGCCGCAGGCTGCAGAAACGATTTAGCAGTGTTTCCAGATTGGTCCGCCAAGAAGTTTGGGCTGTTGTGTGTGTGTGTTTTGCTCGGAAACTTAATCTTTATCTGGCAGCATTGCTTGTAGTACTAATCATAGGCGCCAATGCCGTGGGTGCTCCGGAGCTCGAACACCCACGGAAAATACTGAGCACCAACGTGTGCCAGACTGCCAGTAGGCTGCATTCATTTAAAATGAAACATTGTAGTTGGTGCTAAGCAGTGTTGGGAGCAGTGTTGGTCAAGTTACTTGGAAATAGTAATTAGTTACTGATTACTGATTACTTCTCCAAGAAAGTAATCTAATTACTTTACTGATTACTTATTTTCTAAAAGTAATTAGTTACTTTACTAGTTATTTTACTAAGTTACTTTTCAAAAACATGATGCACGACCTGTGAACTGTTACACCCATAAAACTTTTGTTATTCACCGTCCAGATGTCAGCAGTGGTGGAAACATCTCCAAGTGCAGCCCTCAAATTAGCGTCCATCATGTCGTGTTCTCTCTCAAGGTTTCCTGCAAATGACTTTCTCTGCGGCAGCTTGACACCGTGTTTGGTCGGTATTTTTTTCTATGATGCGTTGGAACGATTCAGAGTCAACAGTGGAAATTGGCAGCATGTCCTCGACAATATAGCCAGCGACGAGCTTCTTCAGGTCAGCGGCACTAAGTCCTGTCGCTTTTAAGTCTATTTTCACCTGTTTAGCAGGAGGGGGGGGGGGGGGGCCCTCGGAGGTTCGCCCGGTGGAATTGGATGTAGCCCCAGTGGTCATGCTAGGTGCTTGCTCAGATTTGAGGTGGAATTTTTCGCTGTAGATAAAAGTGTACAGCGGACGCTGATGTTTTTGTCACATAGCAGTGCTTCGGCTGGCTACTTCCACCCAATATAGTCCCAAATCAATATATGCCTAGGAAATCGTCTAGTCTTATTTTGTGTTGCTATTTGTACTTGTTGTGAATACACAGGACACAAGAAGTAATTAGGTTGTTTTGTTGTTGTTGTTGGCTCACTTTTACTCGCGACATGCTAACGGCAACAAAGGATTCCATTCACTACGCTAAGCTAAGCTAACGGCGGCTCCGCCCGGACTGAGACAATGCATGCACTGAGACAAACAACCAGAGGAGACCGTGATAAGCCCTATTTCAACAAACGGTGGCGTATTCCTTTAACACAGGACAGCGACAATGGCGACGAGCCAGGGAAATTCAAAGGTAGCGTTCTCGAACTGGAAGTACCGGCATTACTTCTCGCTCATTGAAATTAAAGACAAGAATGTTTATGTAACATGCACGCTATGCCCAGGAAAAAGACTTTATCCACGTCTGCCTCAAGTAACTCAAATCTTATGAAGCACCTCACATCAACACATGCTAACACGACACTTGTTGCTGCTGCTAACTCAACCCCATAATAACCCCATAATAAACCCGAGCCCAAATGCAGCTAGCGTAAGCTCCAGCGAGGAGACGGAGCCACTCTGGTAAAACAAGCAACACTCGATTTTTTGGGTCAGCAACAGGTGACCAAGGCCGAGCTGAACACATTGATTGCAATTTTATTTCTATGCATATCATATGGCAGGCTGCAATCTATTGAGTTCAAATAAATACCAAATGTTGTAAAATACTGTATATAGTGTTTTTATTCTTCAGTCAGTTAATATAAACATCGTTGACGTTAAAGATGTTATAGAATGTAATAGTGTTATAGAACATGAAACATAACGTCACAGTTACTTTGAGTAACTAATTACTTTTACAATGTGGTAACTGAGTTTGTAACTGTAACTAATTACTTTTTTAAAGTAAGATGACCAACACTGGTGCTAAGTGGAGCGTCTATCATAGTGTGATTGGTTATGTTGCTGTCAGTCCTCTGCTCCATATCCTGTCCACCAATCGCAGCGTCTCTCAGATGAAAACGGCTCTTTAGTGACCCTCTCCATACCCTCCTATACAGTGCGTGCATGTGCATTAGGTAATCAGAGTGAGACTAAAATGGACAGATTTGTTATTAAAAAAAAGAGCATCGACATCCACCACCAGTGCAGAAAGTTTTTGTTTAGGCCTAGGCTACTAGACAGGTGGCATTGATTCTTAATTTCCCACGAAGCTGATCACGGTTACGTGTTAGTTGAACTCTCCTCTCTAATCCTATCTGTATTTGTGAGAAATGGCGCTGTCCTGAGTTGAAAGACAGCCTATTTTACGGCTTTATCATTGAGTTAATAGGCGTGTGTGTTTGTGTCGGCCACTGTCCATTTCATAAGGTTCTGAAATACAAACATTTGTTGACTACTTTTTTTTTTTTAAAGGGCGTGCACCCGTGAGCACCCACAGAGGAAAACTTAAATCGACACCTATGGTACTAATCCTACATTTCCCATGAACGCTATGTTGTGACGTTTTGTATAACCGTGGGCTACACGCCTAGCGTGTGGTATCTATTATGAGCTACGCTGAACCGGAGAAGACTTTAATGTATATTAAATAAAATAAAATCTACTAGCCATGTTCGCTGGTAATCAAAAAAGTTCATTTAAAGCCCTGAATATTAGTCACAATAAAAGTCCTATAAAGTTTTGTCCACACGGTGTCAATACAACATCGGATGGATATACTATATACTGTGTATATACTTGCTCTTGGGGGATTTGTTGGGTTTTTTGTAAATTATAGAGTGTGGTCTAGACCTACTCTATCTGTAAAGTGTCTTGAGATAACTCCTGTTATGATTTGATACTATAAATGAAATTGAATTGAATTGAATTGAAATTTAATATAAATGATCTAAAAAGAGAATAAAGCCAAAATATGAACAAAGAAAGGCTGTATTTCCTTGTATTATGAACTTGTGAGATTCCAGAACTTTATCAAATTCGCACACAACTATATAAAGTTATCACACTACGAAACAAACAACAAGACTGCAAATACATGTTAATGTTAAATGTTAAAAAGTTAGAATGAGAAATAAAACTTTTCAAGGTGCAGGTCAGTTAACCTCCTACTGGCACCGTCTACTAAGCCATACGTTGCAGTCTAGCAAGTCAACAACAACTTACTCGTCCTATATTTACAAAGAAGACACAGTGATTACAGAATATGAGCGGTGCAAATGGGGGCTGGTATTCCGCCATAGACAGATTATTTGGACCAATCCATCTACCAAGTCCTTCAGATGATGGGAAAGGTTACCAGGACAAACTCTAATGAAGCTGCTGCATTTC